>AP025059.1:33130429-33503224 GCA_036186865.1 Eustoma russellianum | reverse complement strand
AAAAAAAAAATCTCCAGATCTAGCTAAAATCCATAAACTCTAGCCTCACGATTTCCTTAACTTAAGGGTTACCTTTTTAACTCTATTCATCACAATTTAATCCTACTACACCATTGAAGGAGTCTTGACATGCATAAATGTGTAATGCATCATGATCATAATTTCAACATAGCTTCTTTGTTTTGAAAATCATGCAATAACGTGTCAAAACTTCCTGGGTCATACTTTTCATGCATACGTGATGGCCATTGAAATGTAAGAACAATATCTAGCGACGTCCCGAAATGATTCTTCCGTAAAGTTACGTATACAGTAATCCGTACATTACTCGAATAGGTAACTTTACGTTGACGCACCGGCCATGAACCCAAGCTCTTCACAAGGTGTTCAGGACGCAACACAAAACGAGTTCGGTAGCCATGTTCTTCACATGGTATTCACCCGACTCATCGTACATAAAAGGGTTCGACAGCCAAGCTCTTCACAAGGTACAACCCGATACCCAACATGTAATGTAAGGTTCAAGAGCCATGTTCTTCACAAGGTATTCACAAGAACCTTACATTTGTCGCATTAAGAAACTTCCGTCTCGTAGATACAGTTCGTTACATTTCCATACTTTTCATACATGTCATAAATCATGTCGTAAACATACTAGAAAACATTGCCTTTTTCCTTGAAACATACTTTTCATTCATATGCTTAAGAACTTGGAAAACATGTAACGTAAAACATAACTTTTCAAACCTTGATTCTATGCAATGTGAGACTCGGTTGTATAGGGGTATCTTGGTCATACTCCTAGTAACGTCACTTACTTAAACACGGTCTACTTGTCATACTTAAAAATTACACATCAATATAATCTACTTATCATGTCTTAAAGAAATACTCTAACCAGACTTCCATAATATCCACTCTCCACACGGACTTCATAATTCATAACTTAAGTACCTAGGACATAAACTTTCTACTTCCTTAACATACCATGTAGGAACCTCATAACTTACATCTTAACTTGCACATAATAATCTACAACACATAAGAACACTATTAACATGAAATAAAATCGTTAACATCATAACATCGTATTTGAACATGTATATATATGTATATTAGCATGTATAATACATACTTCCATACATGTGAGTATTCTTTAAGTGTATAATGATACAAATAAACATATATTAACATATCTCATAAATAAATACATAAATCATAATAAGGTTACACCTTTCGTATCTTATCACACAAACATATCATACTTATATATACAACATAAACATAGTAAATTCATTTTAGCAAAAAGGCCTAATAGCCGAATATATATAAGGTTTATGCATATATAATCATTTTATTATATATATTTATAATACTCAAAACTTATTTGTTTTCACATCTTAACACATATATTATACTCATATGTATACCTAAAACACATTAAGCTATATTCTACATTTAAATGGCCTTATGGCCGAAATGTGTGTATTGTATATACATATAGGAAATCATTTTATGATATATTATATAATATCCAAAACCTATTTATTTTTCATATGATATTACACTTACATAACCACGTACACAATATAATTAGTCAATGCATTTCAAATGGCCACACGGCCGAATTATGGTGTGTATATAAAAATATACAATTCTTTGAATAATGCCTTAAATATATATCTAATACTTACTCATTTTCCTGTATTAACATATTTATGTGTAAATAATTGTCTAAAATCATTTTAGCCCCAATTACCTTCTTGGCCAAAAATGTATTAATAAGTATATATGTATATGTATTCAAAACTTACTCCTTTTTCTATGGTAACATATATATATACACTTTATTTTCTTATGGTATATTTCATAATATCCGAAGTTTATTTATTTTAATACCTTAACATATATATTATAGGTATATACATAGGTGTCCAACATAATAAAGTCATTTCATCATAACATGACATAAGGCCGAAAATAGATAATGCATATACCTATGTATATAATCATTCATTTATGTATTGTACATATATATCCAACTTACTTCTTTTCATATATTATATCTAAAAGTATATATAATTTATTTAAGTTAATTTTTCTAACATAAAAAGGCCCACTGGCTGTTTTCTTGGTTGAGAAAGTATTGGTGCATATGTGTTCTTATGTATATTCTTATATTATATACACGTATACATATGTACATATCTTCCTTGATATCTTATGATATATATTCTAAATATATCCATAATAGTTATTATCCTTTCTTTAACAAACAAAGTGGCTGAAATACACATTTTGTACATATATAGCGCATATGTACATGTATATATATACTCCAAATAAACCATTTTATCATCATCATTACTTGTGTAATACATACATACATATATATGGTTCATGTTTCTTGTACATATACATCATTCTCATATGTGGTAGCCGTGTGTATGTGTATAAAGCGTGTATGTATATATATGGTGCGTATGTATGTACATAGCGTATATATACACATATATTGGTTGAGCATAAATCTTCCTAAAACTAAGAAAATACCACATGATGATCCAAACTTTGGTATAAACATACATACTAAACATTTTTAAAACCATGTAGTATTTAGTAAGAGTACTTGCCTTTTAGTATTGATCTTGATGAATGTATAGGAAATCCCCTAAAGCTTGCTTCTTGGAGGAAAAGAAAATAGAAGAAATCTCCACCTTAGCTTACCTAGGAGGGGACGGTTTTGACATTATAAAAGAGGGGAGAGGAAATTAACCACATGCATGGAGATTAAGGAAAAACTTGAAGAAATCTAGTAGAATTTCTTACCTTTTTAAATTTAATTTAGAACTAGAGTGATGAAGAGATTGAATTTTGGCTTGCATGTTGAAGAATCACTTCCACCGCACCTATAGGCTTGATTTGAGCTTGGATGATCCCTAGAGCTTGAATTTAGCTTTGGATTGAGGAAGGTTTCACCACCATGGCCCTAATAGCGCACGGGTTCTTTTTTTGTGAAGGTTTAGAAGAGGATAGATATATATAAATGCTTGAAACTAAATGGTTGAAGAACTATGCACAACAATCTTATCTTTAAGTGTTTGAAGAATAGAACTTGGATTTAAGATGGTCTTGAGTTGATTGAACTTGATGAAATTTCTTACTAGGCACTAAGAGGGATGTACGGCTTTTAGCTTGAGGGAGGAAAGTTAAGAATTATGGTTTGAATCTCACTTGAATGTGGAGAAGTTAGAAAATGAGAATGATTTTTGGCTCACCCTTGGCCTTATGGCCGACAATCTGGAAGGAATAAAAAGGAGGGTGATGGCTAATTGGCCTAGAGAAAGCAAGTGGTAGGTTTTATTTTTGGGTTTTCATGGTGGTGCATGTAAGGTATTCTATTTTTTTTAAGAAGCTTTTTGTGTCTTCAAGGTGAGGGGAGGGGTAGAAACCGATGGATGTGTAGGGGAAAAAGAAAAGGAGATGTGGTGGGTGATGGGTAAAAGTAGAGTGTAGTACAATAATGATGGGAAAGAGTGTAATATTAAAGAAATTGTGGCATGTGAGGTTGAGAAGAAAAGTGAAATGATGGATGGGGAGAAGGGGTTGGACCGTGGGTGAGGTTGGAAAAAGAAGAGAGAGAGGGTTTTTGTCTCATTGTGTGGTTGGGAATAGTAAAAAGAAAAGTGTAAGAAAGGTAAAGAGTGTGTAAGAAAAGATAAGGGAAATCTTTACTTTTTTGGGGGTAGGGTACGGTTGTAGGGAGGAGAGAGGGAGGGTTTTTGTCCCATTTGACATGTAAGGTATAGTGGAAGAAAATGTGATGAGTGGGGTAAAAGTGCATAGTGGAATTATCGTATCGGGTATTTTTATTTGGTTTAATTTATATCCATTGACTTATGTTGCTATCGACTAATTTATTTAAATGCACCGTATGTCCGAAACGTTCGTTATCTAGTCCCATCCAATCTCGCTATATCCGTCATCTTACCTTCTGGTTATTTTTCCGAACGTTTCTAACCCCGATATTGAATGTCGATATCTTTATTAATCCTAAATAGAAATTTAACTTCCACCAAATTTTTATCGACATCGCATTTGCGTTCTATTTTCATTATTTTTTTTTCATTTCCACTAGCACGAAATCTCGGGTCGTAACATTCTTCCCCCCTTATAAAAAGTTTCGTCCTCGAAACTTAATGTTGTATTGATTTTACACTTAAAGATTTAAACACTTAATTTTTAGCGTCATTTCTTAATCGCCTATGATTCAACTTAGTATTTCTCGACTTAGAATAAAATTTTCTTAATTTACTGTTTCCGTATACTTCTATTAATTTACTTAAGTATTCTACAACCTCATATTTCCGCGCGTTATACTAACTTTTATACTTCCCAACTCCCACTGCTAACCCTACTACGGTTAAATCATATCAATTCTAATCTAGCCATGCTTACTCATATTCAACTTACGCACACTAATCTGCCCCAGATAACCTGACGTCCTTCAAAATTCATCATTTAACTCCTGATATGACATGACTCATTATATCCTTATTTCCATTCATAAAATCGTGCTCTTATCGCTATGAATTTACATCCTTAAAACAACTAACATCTTTGACCTACTCTGAGATTCTAAGATTTATCGTCTTAATCCTACACATACCATTTGTGCAATGTATTTACGAAACTCCAATTGTCATAATTCTTATAAATCACTGCTTATAGTTCTACCACATATCATATCTTAATCAGCCTACGAAATTTATCACTATCTCCAAATATTATCCTAAATAGAGCTGAATCCGAAATTAGGAAACGTACAGTTTATGACTACTACGTTACTAACAGGAAATAGAATTAAGGTATCCCTGCGACTTGACCTGTATAAATGTCAAAAAGCTTAACAACCTATTTATACCCTCTAGCTTCTCGTATCTGCCTAATACCGTTTTATTTCTCTTATACTAAGGCTGCAGCGCTCAGTCTAAGATCATATACTTAGACTCTATAATCTTTGCTTAAGTTCTACAATCATAACCTAGGTTCTACGATCATAACCTAATACATTCTATTATTATATATATATTTTATACTAAAGTTGTCACTTTCATCAAAGATCATTTGCTTAGATTCTACAATCTCTTCTTAAGATCTACAATCATAACTTATGTTCTAAAATCATTGCCTAATACAGTTCTATTTCTCTTGTACCAAGACTGTCGCTTCCGTCTAAGATCGTTTCTTATGTCTACGATCATTTCTTAAATTTCTAAGATCACTGCTTAAATTCATGTCGTTGTTTACTTATGAGTCCGCAGTGGATCTGGAGCCTTTGCTCTGATACCACCTGTAGCGCCCCGCCCGAAACCAGTGTTCCGACCCGGTGCACCTGCCGTACTCTACTCCATAAAGTACAAGGCATCGATACTATACATTTACATGTCGACATGAATAACGAATCGATCAGCGGAAGCATCATAACATAAACAAATCCTAATCAACATGCAATGCACTATTTCATAATATGTACAAGTCATCATACACTGAGTACTGAAATTTTCTGAGCTACATCAACAATCGAAGCCTAACGCCTTCAAAGAGTATCTCGGCATGCTCTTCGTTATCAATGGTCTATCTACAATGCCTTCAACAAGTCTGTATAGTGACACCTGTTATCTGGAAAGTGATAAATGAGGCAAGTATGAGCGATAGCCACCGACTTTTAATCACTCAGCAAGTAGTCTTACTGGATACGACATGTGGATCATACATGGGGAGACGGGGTGTCAAAACATAATAACCACATATATCAATTAGATAATCACGTCTCCATTTTTAAACAAGTAAAATAACTCGGTATAAATGTAAACCAGAAGTAGGTAGACAAAGAAGCATAGGGTTTGTCTTTTCGTATATACTCAGCGTTAAACATCATTACCGTAGTTCATACATCATCAACAGGCTGTGACAGACAAGTAATACTGCACATATAAGAAAAGGAAAAAAAAATCTCCAGATCTAGCTAAAATCCATAAACTCTAGCCTCACGATTTCCTTAACTTAAGGGTTACCTTTTTAACTCTATTCATCACAATTTAATCCTACTACATCATTGAAGGAGTCTTGACATGCATAAATGTGTAATGCATCATGATCATAATTTCAATATAGCTTCTTTGTTTTGAAAATCATGCAATAACGTGTCAAAACTTCCTGGGTCATACTTTTCATGCATACGTGATGGCCATTGAAATGTAAGAACAATATCTAGCGACGTCCCGAAATGATTCTTCCGTAAAGTTACGTATACAGTAATCCGTACATTACTCGAATAGGTAACTTTACGTTGACGCGCCGGCCATGAACCCAAGCTCTTCACAAGGTGTTCAGGACGTAACACAAAACGAGTTCGGTAGCCATGTTCTTCACATGGTATTCACCCGACTCATCGTACATAAAAGGGTTCGACAGCCAAGCTCTTCACAAGGTACAACCCGATACCCAACATGTAATGTAAGGTTCAAGAGCCATGTTATTCACAAGGTATTCACAAGAACCTTACATTTGTCGCATTAAGAAACTTCCGTCTCGTAGATACAGTTCGTTACATTTCCATACTTTTCATACATGTCATAAATCATGTCGTAAACATACTAGAAAACATTGCCTTTTTCCTTGAAACATACTTTTCATTCATATGCTTAAGAACTTGGAAAACATGTAACGTAAAACATAACTTTTCAAACCTTGATTCTATGCAATGTGAGACTCGGTTGTATAGGGGTATCTTGGTCATACTCCTAGTAACATCACTTACTTAAACACGGTCTACTTGTCATACTTAAAAATTACACATCAATATAATCTACTTATCATGTCTTAAAGAAATACTCTAACCAGACTTCCATAATATCCACTCTCCACACGGACTTCATAATTCATAACTTAAGTACCTAGGACATAAACTTTCTACTTCCTTAACATACCATGTAGGAACCTCATAACTTACATCTTAACTTGCACATAATAATCTACAACACATAAGAACACTATTAACATGAAATAAAATCGTTAACATCATAACATCGTATTTGAACATGTATATATATGTATATTAGCATGTATAATACATACTTCCATACATGTGAGTATTCTTTAAGTGTATAATGATACAAATAAACATATATTAACATATCTCATAAATAAATACATAAATCATAATAAGGTTACACCTTTCGTATCTTATCACACACACATATCATACTTATATATACAACATAAACATAGTAAATTCATTTTAGCAAAAAGGCCTAATAGCCGAATATATATAAGGTTTATGCATATATAATCATTTTATTATATATATTTATAATACTCAAAACTTATTTGTTTTCACATCTTAACACATATATTATACTCATATGTATACCTAAAACACATTAAGCTATATTCTACATTTAAATGGCCTTATGGCCGAAATGTGTGTATTGTATATACATATAGGAAATCATTTTATGATATATTATATAATATCCAAAACCTATTTATTTTTCATATGATATTACACTTACATAACCACGTACACAATATAATTAGTCAATGCATTTCAAATGGCCACACGGCCGAATTATGGTGTGTATATAAAAATATACAATTCTTTGAATAATGCCTTAAATATATATCTAATACTTACTCATTTTCCTGTATTAACATATTTATGTGTAAATAATTGTCTAAAATCATTTTAGCCCCAATTACCTTCTTGGCCAAAAATGTATTAATAAGTATATATGTATATGTATTCAAAACTTACTCCTTTTTCTATGGTAACATATATATATACACTTTATTTTCTTATGGTATATTTCATAATATCCGAAGTTTATTTATTTTAATACCTTAACATATATATTATAGGTATATACATAGGTGTCCAACATAATAAAGTCATTTCATCATAACATGACATAAGGCCGAAAATAGATAATGCATATACCTATGTATATAATCATTCATTTATGTATTGTACATATATATCCAACTTACTTCTTTTCATATATTATATCTAAAAGTATATATAATTTATTTAAGTTAATTTTTCTAACATAAAAAGGCCCACTGGCTGTTTTCTTGGTTGAGAAAGTATTGGTGCATATGTGTTCTTATGTATATTCTTATATTATATACACGTATACATATGTACATATCTTCCTTGATATCTTATGATATATATTCTAAATATATCCATAATAGTTATTATCCTTTCTTTAACAAACAAAGTGGCTGAAATACACATTTTGTACATATATAGCGCATATGTACATGTATATATATACTCCAAATAAACCATTTTATCATCATCATTACTTGTGTAATACATACATACATATATATGGTTCATGTTTCTTGTACATATACATCATTCTCATATGTGGTAGCCGTGTGTATGTGTATAAAGCGTGTATGTATATATATGGTGCGTATGTATGTACATAGCGTATATATACACATATATTGGTTGAGCATAAATCTTCCTAAAACTAAGAAAATACCACATGATGATCCAAACTTTGGTATAAACATACATACTAAACATTTTTAAAACCATGTAGTATTTAGTAAGAGTACTTGCCTTTTAGTATTGATCTTGATGAATGTATAGGAAATCCCCTAAAGCTTGCTTCTTGGTGGAAAAGAAAATAGAAGAAATCTCCACCTTAGCTTACCTAGGAGGGGA
The DNA here is from genome assembly GCA_036186865.1 of Eustoma russellianum. NCBI lineage: Eukaryota > Viridiplantae > Streptophyta > Magnoliopsida > Gentianales > Gentianaceae > Eustoma > Eustoma russellianum. The sequence goes on along the minus strand of AP025059.1, from coordinate 33,494,481 downwards.
CGGTTTTGACATTATAAAAGAGGGGAGAGGAAATTAACCACATGCATGGAGATTAAGGAAAAACTTGAAGAAATCTAGTAGAATTTCTTACCTTTTTAAATTTAATTTAGAACTAGAGTGATGAAGAGATTGAATTTTGGCTTGCATGTTGAAGAATCACTTCCACCGCACCTATAGGCTTGATTTGAGCTTGGATGATCCCTAGAGCTTGAATTTAGCTTTGGATTGAGGAAGGTTTCACCACCATGGCCCTAATAGCGCACGGGTTCTTTTTTTGTGAAGGTTTAGAAGAGGATAGATATATATAAATGCTTGAAACTAAATGGTTGAAGAACTATGCACAACAATCTTATCTTTAAGTGTTTGAAGAATAGAACTTGGATTTAAGATGGTCTTGAGTTGATTGAACTTGATGAAATTTCTTACTAGGCACTAAGAGGGATGTACGGCTTTTAGCTTGAGGGAGGAAAGTTAAGAATTATGGTTTGAATCTCACTTGAATGTGGAGAAGTTAGAAAATGAGAATGATTTTTGGCTCACCCTTGGCCTTATGGCCGACAATCTGGAAGGAATAAAAAGGAGGGTGATGGCTAATTGGCCTAGAGAAAGCAAGTGGTAGGTTTTATTTTTGGGTTTTCATGGTGGTGCATGTAAGGTATTCTATTTTTTTTAAGAAGCTTTTTGTGTCTTCAAGGTGAGGGGAGGGGTAGAAACCGATGGATGTGTAGGGGAAAAAGAAAAGGAGATGTGGTGGGTGATGGGTAAAAGTAGAGTGTAGTACAATAATGATGGGAAAGAGTGTAATATTAAAGAAATTGTGGCATGTGAGGTTGAGAAGAAAAGTGAAATGATGGATGGGGAGAAGGGGTTGGACCGTGGGTGAGGTTGGAAAAAGAAGAGAGAGAGGGTTTTTGTCTCATTGTGTGGTTGGGAATAGTAAAAAGAAAAGTGTAAGAAAGGTAAAGAGTGTGTAAGAAAAGATAAGGGAAATCTTTACTTTTTTGGGGGTAGGGTACGGTTGTAGGGAGGAGAGAGGGAGGGTTTTTGTCCCATTTGACATGTAAGGTATAGTGGAAGAAAATGTGATGAGTGGGGTAAAAGTGCATAGTGGAATTATCGTATCGGGTATTTTTATTTGGTTTAATTTATATCCATTGACTTATGTTGCTATCGACTAATTTATTTAAATGCACCGTATGTCCGAAACGTTCGTTATCTAGTCCCATCCAATCTCGCTATATCTGTCATCTTACCTTCCGGTTATTTTTCCGAACGTTTCTAACCCCGATATTGAATGTCGATGTCTTTATTAATCCTAAATAGAAATTTAACTTCCACCAAATTTTTATCGACATCGCATTTGCGTTCTATTTTCATTATTTTTTTTTCATTTCCACTAGCACGAAATCTCGGGTCGTAACACATCTTCAGAGAAAGTTGCTGATATACTCACCAAGTCTGTTACCCCTTGCCTATTTCATAAATTATTATCCAAGCTTGGTTGTCTCAATGTCTACACCAAGCTTGAGGGGAAGTGTAGAAAATAGAAGGTTAAATGTACATTGGACTGTAAATATTACCGTTGATATTGCTGTAATAGTAAAAACGTCACATCACTCTGTGATGCTCAGGTTATAGCCGTTAGGGGCTCTTTGTTTTTTTGTTAGTCTCAGAATGTATATATATTCACTAACCCCATACTTGTATAATTGACCGAGGAATTTCCTCTATGAATGAAATTACATATTTTTCATCTCAATCTTGTTTACAATTGTTGTAAGTTCTTCTACATGCTCCAGTCCACTTCCTATCTTTGAGGCTATACATGGTCATGTAGCCATCAGGTCCCAGTTTTATGTATTGATCTAACGGCTCTGAAGGGGGGCTCAAAGAAAGAATCAATTGTCTGTTTAAGATAAACTTTTGGGGGATTAGATTCAATGGAAAGCTCACCCTCATTTTTGTAAACTGAAAAGGAGTATAAGCCTTCGCTCCAGTCTGTTAAGGAAACACTAGATCTGGGCTTTATGACTTGTTGAAATTCCTGCGCTGGAACTAAGAAATCTGTTGGATTATCAAAGGCTGCCAAAATCATGGAGTTTTTCTGATAAAGAGAATGAGATTACCCGATTGAGAAATATGTTATCAATGATCAAAAGTTGAATAAGTAAAGAAAAATGATATCGATCTCTCATGTTAATGCACTTCGATCGATTGATGTACATCGATCCCCCATATCAATCGATCCATTTAAGGCAGAGAAAAACCAAGACCTTACTGTGAGACATCGATCTCTAAACCTGAGACACATCGATCGATTGATATATACGTCGATCTCTCACATCGATTGGTCGATGTATGTTAGAGACAAAATCTGGACCTCACTGTGAGACATTGATCTCTCATGCAGAGGCACTTTGATCAATCGATGTCTAGAGTTTTTAGAAAATTTTCCTAAAATGCGATATAATAGTTGTTTTCGTTTGTGCATGATTCATATATGTTTAGTATATTGTTATTATGTGATTTTGATGGATATTATTATGTATTGTGACTAATGTGCCTTGGAAGTTTCTACAACTTACCAAAAAGGGCAAAAGTGGTATTTTGAGTTTTTGTAGGTACTTGACGTAGTGAAAATGATACAAGAACTTTATTATTTCTTATTCATCACTATGAAGGTGTTTTCATATCTATTTCTGACCATCAGGGTCATTTTCGGAGTTTTCTATCACTAGGGGCATTTTGGTCATTTTACCCTCCAAGGGCAGTTTTGTCATTTTACTCAAGGACATCCCTTGAGTATCTTCTTATCTGCATTATGGAGCTTATTTATGGTGTTCTTGAAGAGTATATCATGGTTTTCTATTCGATGTTCTTATTTGGTGATATTATCGACGGTAGCAGGATATGTGACGGTTTTCGTGTCACACTCTATTATCTTCTTGAAGACTCTCATGTTGAGAAATATGTTTGAATAATTTTTAAAGTCATGATTTTAAGTGATGAATACTTAAAAATGTCACATATGGTGTTATAAATGAAAGAGTTGAATAAATGAAGAAAAATGACACGATGTTTATGGTTGTTAGAAATATTTTTCTAAAATGTGATAAAATAGTTGTTTTTTTTACATGATTTATATATGTTTATCATATTGTGATTATGTGATTTTTATGATGATAATATCTTGTGACTAATATGCCCTCGAAGTTTCTACAACTTACCAAAAAGGGCAAAAGTGGTATTTTGAGTTTTGTAGGTACTCGACATGGTGAATATGATTCAAGAAGATATTATCATCTTATTTATTATCAAGAAGGTGTTATTATATTTAATTCTGACCATCGGAGTCATTTCTGGAGTTTTATCTCACTAGGGGCATTTTGGTCATTTTACCCCCGAAGACAGTTTCGGTATTTTTACTCAAGGAATCTCTTGAGTATCTTATTATATTCATTCTGGAGTTCATTTAGTATATTCTTGAAGATTATTTGGTGGTTTTATATTTTATTCTCTCATTTGATGATTTTATCGACGGTAGCGGGACATGTGACGGTATTCGATGTCACGTTCTATTTTCTCTTGAAGACTCTTATATATATGTTATTGGAGGTTCTTAATCATCATATTTCAGAGATTACAAGGTGTCCTTGGTGCAAGATTCATCACAATATGTCAAGGAGAAATGGGAATTTTGATATTATATGTTGACATAACCTTGTCAACTATTATTTGTTGATTTCTCCTAAAAAATCTGAGTTGGTATACATATACACAGCCTCCAAAACGTGATTATACATGTGGAGATGATGTTTTTCTCATTTTATGAGTTGGAGACAAGAAGACAAACCAAAAACAAGCTAGTTGGCAAAAGTTGCCAACTTGAAATTTCAAATTTGAATGTAATGGAGACAAGGTTGTTGGAGATGATTATGGAGGTGCTTTAATTCAAAATTCTCAGCCATCTCATGGTCTAAAAGTTGGAGAGAATATGCCATCAATTCACTCTATAAATAGAAGACAAGGTGAAGAAGAGAAGACACAAACTTGAAAGCAAAAATTGAAGATTGTTGTCTTGCTATTCTCTTTTCATATTTTCGTTCATACTTTGTGTAGCTAAGGTGTTCCATTTCTAGTTGTTGTCCAGCTACACTATACACATCTTCTTGTATCTTATTTTTAAGATTGATTAGCCAAATCTATAAGGCTACATCAATAGGTGATAGAGGTGTTGCAACCAAGAGTTGCATAAAGGTGTTCATCCAAGTCTTGAATAGGGTTGGTGTTTAACCCAAGGATCAAGCTTGGTTCTTGCTGTAATTTGGTTCATACCATAGTGAAATCCAAGGAAAGGTGTTCCTTGGGACTGAAGTAGGTCACATTGACCGAACCAGGATAAATTCTCGGTGTTCTTCGCTTGTTTCTTTATTTCTATTTTCTGCCCGTTTTTTACTACAGTTTTCACACAACTTCTCACAATTTGAAAAAATAGCTAAACATTTTCAAAATTCGTGATTTTTGGTGGAGTTATACTTAAGTCTGTTAGATTTTATTTGCAACAAGAATCACTTGATTTGAGCAAGGGAAAGTTAGTCTTTCAGTCTTTGCAAGATAACTGCTCCAATCTGGATGCAATCTGACCAGTTTTGAGAAAACTTAAATTCTGTATTTTTCAAGAGTTGGTTAAGGTCAGGGCCTTTTGGAAACTTCATCTAAACATCCTAAGGAGTCTTTTGATATAAAGATCAACCTTTTTGGTTGAGTATTCAAAGAGAAACACGTTTTGTAAAATCAGCAACATTCTGTCCAATTCTGTCCAGATTGACCATCTGAATCTTTTTATTTAGTTTAAGGGTCAAACGATCTTATTTTTGTCTGATTTTTGGATAGAATCTTGTTAACTCATTGAGTTTAAATTCTGGAAAGTTTTATAATTTTTGGAGTTGTGTACAATTATTTGTGAATTTTTGAAAAACGGGTTCTGAATCTGAGGTGGTTTCAGATTCTGTTTTCAAAGGGGATTTTAACAAAGGGTTGTAGTGTAATTTCCGCTAACCACTATTCACCCCCTATAGTGGTGTTTATTGCAGGTGCACAGTCCAACATTTGGTATCAGAGCCAGACCAACACCACTAAAAAGAAGCAAGATTCAACACCATACGAACAATACAAGGCCAAGAAACAACGATTCATTATATACTGCTTGTCTCAAATCCAAGGTACATACTATGGCTGTTATTTCTCACAAAGGTGAGTTGGAAGGTATGTCTACACAACGCCCTCCTCTTTTTGATGGCAATAATTTTGTTCATTGGAAACTAAGAATGAGGCTATTCTTAATGGCTATAGACATCGATTTATGGTCTATAGTTGAAGATGGGCCGTACATTCCAACGAAAGTTACAGAAATTAGTGGAGTAACTCAAGAGGTTGAAAAATGAAAAAGTGAATGGTCATGAGATGATAAAAAGAAAATGTCCATGAATGCTAAAGCTATGCAATTACTTTTGAATGGACTTACAACTTCTGAAGCAGGATATGTGTCAAATTGCACAAGCGCACACGACATGTGGAAATCACTTGTATTAAAGCATGAAGGTACTAGTGGTGTTAAAGAGTCAAAAATAAACATGCTTATGACTGAATTAGAGACTTTCAAAATGTTGCCAAACGAATCCATAACATCTATGGATTTGAGGATTACTAATATTTTCAATGCCCTTGAAGCTTTAGGAAAGTCATTTTCGAACAGTGAAAATGTTCAAAAGGTGTTACGAAGTCTCCCTGCTGAATGGGATCCAAAGGTGACTGCAATCGAGGAGACAAAGTCAATCACTAAGATGGATGAATTGATCCGGTCTCTTAAAGTTTACGAGGTTAAATTAAACCAACGAAAGTCTGAATCGTCTAAGTCATCCGGTAAGTCAATAGCTTTCAAAACAATCGAAACACATGCTAGTAACGATGATAGTAATAGTGATACTGAATTAGACGATGACTTGATATTGATAGCTAGAAAACTTAGAAAGTTTTTCAAACGTCCAAATAGGAATAGACAACGTAATTCTTCTTCTTCTTCTTCTTCTTCTTCTTCTTCTTCTTCTTCTAAACCTAGGAAGAATAACATAAACAAATGATATAATAAAGAATTAAAGTGTTATGAATGCGGTCAAAAAGGACATATTTCATATGGCTGTCCCACGAAGAAAAATAATAATAATAACAACAATAATAAACAAGCCAAGGATAAGGAGGCTCAAACGACAAAGGCAAAAGAGTCTAAGGCAAGAAAAGGGAAACGAGCAATGAAGGTGAGCACATGGAGCGACTCATCCGACTCAGAATCCGAAACTGAGGAAGCTCAAGTCTGCTTCGTATCCAACGAGGTATGTTCTTCTTCTGATAGTGATTCCGATAGTGACATGACATTTGATGAAATGTATGAAGAATTCTTAAGAATGCATGCTCACTGTAAGAGGCTCTCTAAAGAAAAGAAGAAACTAGTTGAAGAAAATGACAAGTTGAAGACGTCCAACTTGGAATTCTCCGATCAACTAGAATCTCTTAAACAAGAGTCTACTAATACTCTTGATTCTTTAGAGAATAAAATTGAATCATATAGGAAAGGTGAACAAAAGTTACAAATAGAAAATAAAATGTTAAAATCCAAGTTAGAAAGTTGTGAAAATGAAATAGTACAACTTAAGTCTTCTAAATTTACCTTAGAAAAAATGATAGAACAATTTAAATCTGGTGCAAATATGTTAGATACACTTATATCATCACAAAAGTATAGAAATGATAAAACTGGATTGGGATATGAAGAAGAAGATGAAAAATTAGATAAAAAGACTAAGTTTGTATCATTAACTACGAAACAACCTTATAAAGTTATAAAAACAAACTTGTCTGCTAAATCTTCTTCTACTCCTTCTTCTTCTTATTCAAAGATAAAAATGCAGCATGCACCCATAAAAACACACACGCATAACTATACATCTAGGCCAAACTTTGCATCTAGACAATCTAGAAATTATGCCTACATGTATACAAATGCAACTAGACCGAATAAAATGCATACAACTTATTATGAACCTAAATATAGGCAACACTCTTATAAGTCTTATAGAAATGCCTACAAACACACTTATATAGCGCCATATAAGAAACAAAATCGCATGCCTTATGCACATTATAAAATTCGGCCATCCTATAATGATTATCAACCATGGCACAACATGTATAACAATGTATCTTCACTTATGTGGAATAATCATGTATATGCTAATTCTTCTTATTTTCCAAATTATAACAATGCTAAAAATGTGCCTAGAAGGTATATTCAAGTTTGGATACCTAAGGGATATCTAAACAAGAATAGTGACCCTAACATTCAAGGACCCAAATAAAGGGTACCTAAAACTTTGTCTCCATTGTAGGATAAACGCAAGGAATGCAAGAAGGAGGCAAAGTCAAAGAATCTAAAAACCAAATGGTTTTTAGATAGTGGATGTTCGAGGCATATGACGGGGAACCCCAAACTATTCATCGAATTGGAACATATCAAGAATGGAGGAAAAGTAACATTCGGTGACAACAACAAAGGACAAGTTGTTGGAAAAGGAACAATTGGGACCCTAACACATTTCCAATATGAAATGTGTTATTAGTAAGCAATCTATCTTATAATTTACTTAGCATTTCTCAACTTATAGATTGTGGTTATAATGTATCCTTTCTTCCCAATTCTTGTGATATAATAAATGAAAAAGGAGAAACGGTTTTAAAAGGAAATAGAGATGAAAATATTTATACTCTTACCTTAGATAACATGTTAGATGCTAAGGTTAAGTGTTTAATATCACATGACTTAGATGTAAATTTATGGCATAGAAGATTAGGCCATATAGGAATTTCAACTATTAAGAAATTGTCTAAGAAGAATTTAATTAGAGGAATGCCTAAGTTAGACTTAGATAATTTTCAAATGTGTGAAACATGTATTAAGGGAAAACACATTAAAGAAACCTTAAAACCGAAACATGAAGTGAGTACTAGTCATGTACTAGAATTGCTTCACTTAGACTTATTTGGTCCAAGTAGGACAAGAAGTCTAGGTGGACACTACTATGTGTGTGTCATAGTAGATGACTACTCACGCTACACATGGACATTGTTCTTAACACACAAACACGATGCTCCATTAGCAATCGAAACCCTTATTAAGCAACTTGAAAACATTTATGAAGAAAATGTTAAAAGAATTAGAAGCGATAGAGGTGGAGAATTTAAAAACAAAGACGTAATCAAATTTTGAGAACTATATGGAATCAAACATGAATTCTCACCACCTAGAACACCACAACTCAATGGAGTTGTTGAACGTAAAAATAGAACGATTCAAGAAGTTGCTAGGACAATGCTATGTGAAAATAAATTACCTAAATATTTATGGGCAGAAGCTGTTAGTTGTGCATGCTATATTATAAATAGGCTCACTATTAGAAAGAAATTAAATAAAACGCCTTATGAATTGCTAAATAATAGACAACCTAAGATAGATTATCTTAAAGTATTTGGATGTAAATGTTTTGTGCTGAACACTAAGGATAATCTAGATAAATTTGAACAAAAGTCTATTGAATGCATATTTGTTGGGTATTCAACTAACTCAAGAGCATATAGGTGTTATAATCCCGCATCTAGAAAAATAATTGAATCCATACATGTGAAATTCAATGAAAATGCATGCTTTGAAGTTAGTGATAACCATCAACATAAACAAGAAACAAATGTTGAAAATATGTTTGATGATGATGTATTACTTGAGCCTGTACTTGATCATCTAGAACCAACTCTCCCTGAACAAGACAAACATGAACCCTTAGATGAAATAAATCAAGAGACTCTGCAATTAGAAGATACAACTAATGATCCAATTACATATGATAACATTCACACTAATGAAATATTTGAACAAGATGAGGGTGAACCTAGTCAATCTAGGAATTGGTGGCATCCTAGAGAACTAATCATTGGGGATCCAAGTGTTGGGGTTAGAACACGTAAAAATATAAGTCAACTTGAAGGACATAGCTTAATCTCACAATTAGAACCTAAGAACGTAAAGGAAGCCTTAGGTGACATATCATGCATAGATGCTATGCATGAGGAATTAAATCAATTCACAAGGAACAACGTGTGGGACTTAGTACCTAAACCTGAAGACAAGTCTATCATAGGAACTAAATGGGTCTTTAGGAATAAAATGGATGAACAAGGAAATATTACAAGGAATAAGGCTAGACTAGTCGCACAAGGTTATAATCAACAAGAAGGAATAGATTATGAAGAAACCTTTGTACCCGTTGCACGACTAGAAGCAATTAGATTATTACTTGCGATTGCAAGTCTAAGCAATATTAAGCTCTTCCAAATGGATGTCAAGAGTGCGTTCTTGAATGGATACATCCAAGAAGAGGTGTTTGTCAAACAACCCCCTGGATTTGAAGATCCAAAGAATCCTAACCATGTTTATAAGCTTAAGAAAGCTCTATATGGTTTAAAACAAGCTCCAAGAGCTTGGTATGATAGGTTTGCAAACTTTCTTATTGCAAATAATTATCAAAGGTGGACCATCGACAACACATTATTCCTAAGAAGAAAAGGTAATGATTTGTTAATAGTTCAAATATACGTAGATGATATAATCTTTGGTTCAACCAACCCTACTTTAGTAAAAGACTTCGAAGAATGTATGAAGTCGGAGTTTGAAATGTCAATGGTAGGAGAGTTGAATTATTTCTTAGGACTTCAAATCAAACAAACCCCTCAAGGAATTCACATTAGCCAACTTAAGTATGTCAATGATATGATTAAGAAGTTTGGCTTTGAAGAGTTGAAACCTACAACTACCCCTATGAGTGTTAGTACCAAACTTGATAAGGATGAAAATGGTAAACCTTTTGATGACACACTTTATAGGTTTATGATTGGCTCATTGTTATACTTAACTGCATCAAGACCTGATATTATGTTTAGTGTGTGTATGTGTGCTAGGTTTCAATCTTGTCCTAAGGTATCACATTACAATGCAGTGAAAAAGATCTTTAGATATCTTAAGCATACACCTCACTTAGGACTGTGGTATGATAGAAACACTAAGTTGGAATTACACGCATATAGTGATTCTGATTATGGTGGTTGCAAGTTAGATAGAAAATCCACTAGCGGTACATGTCAATTCATAGGAACCAATTTGATCTCTTGGTTTTCTAAAAAGCAATCTAGTGTAGCTCTTTCTACCACTGAAGCCGAGTATATCGCTTTGAGTTTATGTACTACCCAAATACTTTGGCTTAAACAGCAACTTAGTGATTTTGGCATTACAATGAATAAGATTCCAATGTTCTGCGATAGCACAAGTGCAATCAATCTTTCACAGAATCCGGTGCTTCATTCTAAGGCCAAACACATTGAGGTGCGATAGCACTTTCTTTGCGATCATGTTCAAAATGAGGACATATTGATAAACCATATAAGAACTGATCACCAAATCGCTGACATCTTCACCAAACCCCTTAATCAAGCCACTTTTGAAAACTTACGAGCCAAATTAGGAATGATGACTTACTATACCATTGTATAGTTCTATCTTTTGCATGATTTGCAAAATAAAGGGGGAGATAGAATAAGAACATGATTTTAGTTGGTAAGTCATGATGAATCATATGCTAAGTTTTTATTGGTATAAATTTTGGAGCATAGGTTAAGGGGGAGAGTATGAGTTGCGGGGGAGCGGCATACTATTTAAAAGTTGAAAACATAGTTGAAAACATTTGGTTAAACTTTTGGTTATAAGTTGTGACATTAAAATCATGTTAGGTTATTTTGAAAATCATCCAAAAGGGGGAGAATGTTGAGAAATATATTTGGATAATTTTCAAAGTCATGATTTTAAGTGATGAATACTTAAAAATGTCACATATGGTGTTATAAATGAAAGAGTTGAATAAGTGAAGAAAAATGACATGATGTTTAGGGTTGTTAGAAATATTTTTCTAAAATGTGATAAAATAATTGTTTTTATTTTTACATGATTTATATATGTTTATCATGTTGTGATTATGTGATTTTTATGATGATAATATCTTGTGACTAATATGCCCTCGAAGTTTCTACAACTTACCAAAAAGGGCAAAAGTGGTATTTTGAGTTTTCTAGGTACTCGACATGGTGAATATGATTCAAGAAGATATTATCATATTATTTATTATCAAGAAGGTGTTATTATATTTAATTCTGACCATCGGGGTCATTTCTAGAGTTTTATCTCACTAGGGGCATTTTGGTCATTTTACCCCCGAAGATAGTTTCGGTATTTTTACTCAAGGAATCTCTTGAGTATCTTATTATATTCATTCTGGAGTTCATTTAGTATATTCTTGAAGATTATTTGGTGGTTTTATATTTTATTCTCTCATTTGATGATTTTATCGACGGTAGCGGGACATGTGACGGTATTCGATGTCACGTTCTATTTTCTCTTGAATACTCTTATATATATGTTATTGGAGGTTCTTAATCATCATCTTTCAGAGATTACAAGATGTCCTTGGTGCAAGATTCATCACAATATGTCAAGGAGAAATGGGAATTTTGATATTATATGTTGACATAACCTTGTCAACTATTATTTGTTGATTTCTCCTCAAAAGTCTGAGTTGGTATACATATACACAGCCTCCAAAACGTGATTATACATGTGGAGATGATGTTTTTCTCATTTTATGAGTTGGAGACAAGAAGACAAACCAAAAGCAAGCTAGTTGGCAAAAGTTGCCAACTTGAAATTTCAAATTTGAATGTAATGGAGACAAGGTTGTTGGAGATGATTATGGAGGTGCTTTAATTCAAAATTCTCAGCCATCTCATGGTCTAAAAGTCGGAGAGAATATGCCATCAATTCACTCTATAAATAGAAGGCAAGGTGAAGAAGAGAAGACACACACTTGAAAGCAAAAATTGAAGATTGTTGTCTTGCTATTCTCTTTTCATATTTTCGTTCATACTTTGTGTAGCTAAGGTGTTCCATTTCTAGTTGTTGTCCAGCTACACTATACACACCTTCTTGTGTCTTATTTGTAAGATTGATTAGCCAAATCTATAAGGCTACATCAATAGGTGATAGAGGTGTTGCAACCAAGAGTTGCATAAAGGTGTTCATCCAAGTCTTGAATAGGGTTGGTGTTTAACCCAAGGATCAAGCTTGGTTCTTGCTGTAATTTGGTTCATACCATAATGAAATCCAAGGAAAGGTGTTCCTTGGGACTGGAGTAGGTCACATTGACCGAACCAGGATAAATTCTCGGTGTTCTTCGCTTGTTTCTTTATTTCTATTTTCTGCCCGTTTTTTACTGCAGTTTTCACACAACTTCTCACAATTTGAAAAAATAGCTAAACATTTTCAAAATTCGTGATTTTTGGTGGAGTTATACTTCAGTCTGTTAGATTTCATTTGCAACAAGAATCACTTGATTTGAGTAAGGGAAAGTTAGTCTTTCAGTCTTTGCAAGATAACTGCTCCAATCTGGATGCAATCTGACCAGTTTTGAGAAAACTTAAATTCTGTATTTTTCAAGAGTTGGTTAAGGTCAGGGCCTTTTGGAAACTTCATCTACACATCCTAAGGAGTCTTTTGATATAAAGATCAACCTTTTTGGTTGAGTATTCAAAGAGAAACACGTTTTGTAAAATCAGCAACATTCTGTCCAATTCTGTCCAGATTGACCATCTGAATCTTTTTATTTAGTTTAAGGGTCAAACGATCTTATTTTTTCTGATGTTTGGATAGAGTCTTGTTAACTCATTGAATTTAAATTCTGGAAAGTTTCATAATTTTTGGAGTTGTGTACAATTATTTGTGAATTTTTGAAAAACGGGTTCTGAATCTTAGGTGGTTTCAGATTCTGTTTTCAAAGGGGATTTTAACAAAGGGTTATAGTGTAATTTCCGCTAACCACTATTCACCCCCCCTCTAGTGGTGTTTATTGCAGTTGCACGTTGCAACATTTGGTATGTTATTGGAAGTTCCTAATCATATTTTTTCAGAGATTTTAATGGAGTTATTGGTGCAAAATTCACCATAACATACAAGGAGAAAATGTGAGAATTTTGGACTATATGTTGCCATAGTCTTACCAACTTTTATCTATGGATTTCTCTTCATAAAATCTGTATTTGTACACATATATATGGGCCAAAAGTCCATAAACATGTGGCAAAGTTGTTTTATCCATTTTATGACTTGTGTACAAGTGGACCAATAAAAAACAAGGTAGTTGGCAAAATTGCCAACTTGGAAATTTCAAAGTTGAAAAAAATGGCTAGTTTGGGAGGTTGAAGCTGATTTCTGAGTCAAATTTTCAGCCATCGTATGGCCTATTATCATGCCAAGGAGTTAAGGGATTCTTTTTGAATATGTCATTCTATATTATCTTCATTTTGCAAACTATTTCCATGTCATTTTTATGTTGTAAAAATCGGCCAAGATAAGTTCAAAGGTGGACCAATCATGTTGCTTTATGTTGCCAAGTGTACAAGGTGTTTATGTGGTCAACCAATGATGTGAAGACACTTAAGCATTGATGATGAAGACTATGACACATTGACATTCTTATCTTCAAGGCTCAACTCACATTATAAATAGGAGGCAAGGTGAAGAAGAGAAGACACACACTTGAAAGCAAAAGTTAAAGATTATTCTCTTATTCTTGATTCATTCTTTGTGTAGCTAAAGTGTTCCATTTTTAGTTGTTGTCTAGCTACACTATACATGCCTCTTGTTCATATTTTGTAAGATTGATTAGTCAAATTTGTAAGGCTACATCAATAGGTGGTAGAGATGTTGCAACCAAAGTTGCATAGAGGTGATCATCCAAGTCTTGAATAAGGTTGATGTATAACCCAAGGATCAAGCTTGATTCTTGTTGTATTGGTGTTCATTTCATAGTAAAATCCAAGGAAAATTGTTCCTTGGGACTGGAGTAGGTCACATTGACTGAATCATGATAAATCCTTAGTGTTCTTGTCTTTTTTACTGTTTTATGCCTGTTTTCACTGCATTTTCACCCAACTTCACATGCCTTGAAAAAATAGCAAAACATTTTCAAAATTTGATTTTTGGTGGAGTTATACTTCAGACTATTAGGTTTCATTTGCAACAAGAATCACTTGATTTGAGAAAAGGAAAGTTAGTCTTTTAGTCTTTGGAATATAAATGCTCCATTCTGGCTACAATCTGACCAGTTTCATGAAAACTTACATTCTGATTTTATCAAGCATAGTTTCAGGTCAGGCTCTTTGAAACTTAAACCAGACATCTTAAGGAGTGTATTGACATAAGGATCAATCTTTTTGCCTAAGTAATTAAAGAGATACACGTTTGCAAATTTCAACATCATTCTGTCTAATTCTGTTCAGATTGACCATCTGAATCTTTTTATTTGTTTGAAGGGTCAAACGATCTTATTTTTATCTCATTTTTGGACAGATTTGTCAAGACATTGAATTTGATTTCTGAAAAGTTCCATAATTTTTGGAGTTGTGTTCACTGACTTTTGAATTTTTCAAAAACTGGTACTGAATCTGAGTAGCTCTCAGATTCTGTTTTCTAAGGAAATTTTAATTCAAGGGTAGTAGTGTAATTTCTACTAACCACTGTTTACCCTCCTCTAATGGTGTTATTGCAGGTGTTACAGTCTAACACTTGCCAAATGCAAGCCTGCTGTAGATCTTCCTGCAGAGTTTGCAGATTAAACCAGAGCACCATCAGCATCCATCAAGAATAATTCCCTGCCTCATTTAGATGCACAATTAGCTCTCCAGACCAACTGCGGGACTCTGGAACCATATAATGGGACATTTGAGTAATCAAGGTGAACAATAACGATAAACAAAACATGTAAGTATTGTTGGGAAAAAAATGTTAGAGAAAATAGAAAGAAATTGAAATTGGGCCAAGTTACAAACTGTGGTTAGCAACGTATTTTGAGCTGAGTTATGATTAGTTTCATTAATGATGAGTAGTACCTGATGAGTTCTTAATTATCTACGTGATGAATATATAATTTTAGGCTTTTTAATCATTCAATTCTGATACCGGGTGAATGAGAAATTAATGCTCAAAGTAAGGGAAGAATTTAGCTCAGTTCGGTCCATGCCTGTGCAAGGGCTCAGGTTATGGACTGAGCTGATGGGCTCAGGTTGTAAACTGAGCTACAAGGCTGATGGGCTCAAGCTACGGGTTGGGCTGGGGCTGGAGACTGCAGGTCGGGTCCTGCAGCAGCGGGTCAGATCTTATCAGCTGGGGTGAAGTTTGTTTGAGTTTAAACTTGTCCAGGTTGTTAAGATAGGCTAAGGTTAAATTTTGAAAAGTTGTTGAGCTTTAATCGTGCCGAGCTGACCTGAAGTTGTTATGATTAGAAGGCTATGTTTGAACAGTTACTTAATCCGACGGCTTAGGACAGACCTGGTGCGATTATCTGATCCAGGGGTTCAGGCCGAACAGGTATCTGATCCTATAGCTATGGTTGAATTGACTGTAACAGATTGACCTCAGAATTTCTCTACAAAAAGCGGCCAAGCTGACCTCTGTGGTAGAAAAATACAAGTTTATTCTCTTTTCTCTGAAATCTCTCTCTCTCTCTCTCTATGCATAATCATTCTCTCGCATACAAAACACTCTGCATTACCAAGTAATCCGAGAAGTCAGGACAGTTTACAGATTCATTTGAGTTCATATACTGCAGTGCTGCTCGTCTGAACTTACTCCATTGTTTCCTTGGGAGACGATTGCTCTATCGGTTGGGCATAGTGTACCAGAGCAAGACGTCTTAAGGACAGAGTCCTGGACTCACCTTGTTCTCTGATCATCTGAGCTATTAAGGTTATTGCCGAGCTGAGCTTTGCTTTGTGCTGAGCTCAGCTGATCGGGGGATAGCGCAACACTGTTGTTATATAGTGTTGCCGAGCTGAACTCTGCTATATGATGAGCTTTGCTATTTGGCTGAGAGCATTCGTTGTTATGTAGCACTGCCATGATGAGCTCTGCCGGTTTCCTAAGCTCGGCTGAAGCAGCTGAAAGCACAACTGTTGTTCTGTTGTGCTGAGTTGTTGAGGTTGACAGGTCGGCCATTAGTCCAAAACACAAATACAATTGCGTTAACTAGACTGATCTAATATGACTAACCAATCTGACATCAGTTCAGCTTGGCTGAAGGCTGATAGCAAAGAACTGCTGTTTTGAAGTGTTATTGTACTGAAGTCAGCAGGTCAGCTGACTGTTCAGAATGCAAACTCTATTGCGCCACCTGGACTGTCTTCACTTACAGGTCGGTCCAACCTGACCTGAGCCAGGCAGGCCGGCCACTCCTTTATTTCAGAAGCAAATTGTACAGAAGTCACTTTTGTCCGACTTGAATTACTCCAAACTAAAGAAACACATAAAAGTGCTTTAGATTCTGATCCAAATTTATATAAAAACATGTAGATAAAAGTGATTTAGGAAGTGCTCCAAATTCATATAAAACATGTAAGATGTTTGATTAGAGAAAGAAATGAAACATCAAATGGATCAGTTTTGACCATACGGTGAATTCAAGGTTTGGCATGTTGTCATACCTCGAATTCAAGATTCGGACTGTCGAATTTTGAAGAGGGCCAAATGTTCAACGATGAATTCAGATTTCAATGATAGGGTTTGTATAGAATCTGGTTGACCGAATACGGCACCAAACACTCAGTGAAATTGGTCAAACGTTTTGCGATAGCGTTTGGCAACTACGGAACATGCTTTCATTTCAGCAAATGATGCAACTTTTGTATTTTAGGACATCTCTTTTCAATATTGAACAATCATAATCTAATTTTGAAAGTTGAAATCTGTAGAGAATAGTTAAACTAACTTATTTCTTGTGAATTAAAGTCAATAAATACAAGAAACAAAAGATCTTGAAGATAGACTTTTTATGTGTTTGAAAGAGACTTTGAAAGATACCTTTTTGAAAACCAACAAAATTTCTTTCTCTTCTTTCTTCTTCTTATTCTGGTGTTGAACACTTCAAATAGACAAGTTTAGTCTTCTTCTTCGTTACGTCTCAGTTATTTCATCTTCTTTGTTTTCATTTTATTTGGTTTGGTTATCATATCTTTATGATTTATCCTACTATCTTGTGCATTCACAAATGAAATTTTTGTATTACTTCCTTGATGATCTCTTCCACATTTTATAGACTTCTACTTTGTTATATTAGTTGCATCATCTTCCATGCCTTCAAGATTATATGTCCAACAAGTATTACATTTGTCAATGTAATATTATCCATATGCTACATCTAGGGTGTTCGACAAATCCCTTCCCTGCCAAAGGACTGGTCTCACCGTTGATCCATCTTCGTAGGAATAGGAATCCATAAGAAAGATACTGTTGATCCAAATGGTAGACAATTGCATTTGGGTTTTCCCGGGACAATACAGGTAGAGCATGGAGAGAACTGAGAAAGAAGATTAGAAGCCCAGCAAAACTGCGGTGCTGATTCATTTTCAGAATCTAGCAAGCAATACGTTTGACAGAGGGAGAACACTTCCTAAGATATTATACTGATTGTTCTATGAAGAATTACCAACCACAAGAACAACATTATCCCATTGCCTTAGAGGCTTCAACCTATGGCGGGGTATGGGGGTCATATGTACGCAACCATATCCATATGTTAGAAACACACATGGGTTGCTTCCCGAGACCCATAATGAAAATTGTGTCTGTCGATCAACTGTTACTTCATAATATGAGAAGCACAACCACGTTGCTTTTTCTTTTTCCGACAAAATGATGCCGTCCTTAACCTTAAATTTTGAGATGTATCATAGTTTGTAAATTGTTCACATTTGGCTGACATGTTAATTCAGTATGTGATGAAACTGGATCTTCACCAAGGATCAGTGATGATCCGAAATAAACGTCGTTAGTTGTTCTTCACTTGTGTATTTCAAACACTTCCTTGATGGCCTGCACAGGAAAGCAAAGATCAAAGGTCCCGAGAGTATGATCTCGGGTAAAACCCTCTGACGCTCTAGTCAATTTGAGTCATTCTCACTGAGATATGTTTAGGTTTTAAGAGTTGAAGTAATCTCACAATTTTGTCTATGGAGATTTTCGGTATTAGCTCTTGAAGAGGAAAAAATGTTTCAGAATCCATTTTCTTGGGTTCCCTGCCTCGCTTTTGTTCATTTCCTCTGTCTTTTGCCTCTGACGGCGGATGTGACCTTTTCTTGTGGAGATGGTCTACTATATTGTAGGTCTGCTGATGGAACAGTTAGGCCTGCTGGTGGGACCGTTAGGTTTGCTGGTGGGACCTTGGCGTGTGCAGGCTGAAAAGTCTGATGTGTACCCACCCTTTACACTGTACATCTGCCAGGTGGCCCCATGCTTAACTAAGCTGAGTTGCGTTTGACACCTGGTAAGGGTTTGCCGAGGTGCAAAAATGGCTCTAGATCATATCTCTGTCAGAGTCCTGTTCTGATTCGGCTAAAGTGATTTGGAATACACCTTTTCTAGGTAGAAACTGAGGCTGGAGCTCGGGGCCAGGGTGAAACCCTTGAGTGATTTATTGCTTATTGTTTCTGAGAAGAAGCGGATACCTTGGTAAAGTAGTACCTTGCCCAGCTGAAGTGCAGACTGGCTGAGCAGAGGTGTATTCCGCTGAGCTGCAGGACTTGCGCGTGCTAAACTTGGAATTCCGTTGACTGTTTGTTGAATAACAATTGAATATTTTTGGCTTATCACTTTGCCCCTAGATTTGGTGTGGCCGAGCTGACCAATAAGGGCAGACAAATCTATTCAGATTATTTGGTGACATGTCCATCTTTAATTAAGTCGTTATCCTCAGTTAATGCCAGCGCCAGTTTCAACATATCTTATAATTGCTTTTTTGGCGGTTGAGATAATCGAAGAGGGGGGAAACCGAAGCGTTGTCCCTTTTCAATTTTCAATTGAAAAGGTACACCTTTTCAATTTTCAAAAGTTACACCTTTTCAATTTCTTCTTTATAAAAGACAAATTTTGCCCTAAAAAAGGTTTTTCTTTCTTCTTCTCTCACTTGCAATCGTTCCTCCCTGCGCATTTTCTTCTTCCTCTACCTTCCTTTTGTTTTCATCTCATGCAGAGCCTTCTCTTACCCCAACTCTGGCGAGTCTTCCTCTTCAACCTTTAAAACTATGTAAGCTTTATTCTTCCTTTCATTTCTACGGCTTTTACTGTTTAATCTTCCTCAGATTCCCAAAATAGATCAGCCCATTCTTACTCTACTGATCTTGAGGGTAAAGATGTGGGTCAATCTCCTCTCTCCGAGAGGTCAGATTCTAGCGAGGACAACCGTCCTTTGAGGAGGTTGCGCCGTGCTGGTGCACCCTCCATGGTTTCCCCTGAATCCATGGTTCCCTAGGTGTCTGTTGACAGGGGATCACCATCTCCGAAGGTGCAAAGCTCAGTGTGCACTTTGAAAGCCACTGATCTTTCCCGTTTATGTAAACTGTACAATATTGATTCTTCCTCTTCCCTATTAAACTGCTTATGATCCACCCGTAGGGTATGAAGCAATTTATGAGGAATATTTCAAATCTGGTTTCAGCCTTCCAGTTCCTGAACCTTATTCTTCATTCTTGAGTTTTATAACCTTAGGCTGCCCTAGCTCATGCCCAATGGCCTGAAAGTGATCCATAGTTATCTGCTCTACCTGAGAGCTCTTGGGGACGAATTCAACCTCAAAGTTTTTAGGGGGATGTTTGTGTGCAAACACAAAGATAGTTGGTTCTACTTTAGTAGGAAGTTTCCTAACAAAGAAGTTAACCATGCTATCAACATCCCCTCATTTACTAAGAACTTGAAAAGTCGGATCTTTTTCATCAAAAAGATAGGATTATCAGAGTGGGAGTATTGGAAGTCTGGCAGTGCAGATAATTTGAGGCCAAGCGAAAAATTCTGTGATGAAGCCTCCAGATTGATGAACCTGTCACTGGCCGTAGACTGGTAAAAGGTGAACATGTCTGTTTTAAGAGCTGCCAACCTGGATCACTTGTGCGGCCCCCATTTTCGGATTCTCAGCACACCAGACTTGAAATTTGTTATGGGTATGTGTTGTAATTTTGAGTATACCTAATTTTCTTTGATGTCTACCAATTATTTTGATTGGTTGGTTATTGCACTTGCAGTAGCCATGGTGTCTGAAGCAATTGCCAAGTTAAAAAAGATGGCTCCCAAGAAGAGGAATAGGACTGAGAAAGGGCATTCTTCCTCAGAGCAGGCCTCTACCAAAGCCTCTTCTGAGATGCAGGTGCTCCCTGCTGAACCCACTCCTCCCGAGGTTGGAGCCCAAGGTAGTGTTTTATTCTTTGCTGGTTGGAATCAATTTGCTTTTTAGCTTTCATTCAGCCCTTTAACCTTTGTTTTTCATTGCAACTGAAACTTCAAATGGACCCATCCAGGCTACAGACCAAATTCCTATTCAGGTTGCACCTCAGCCAATAGGCAAGGATAGGGGATCTGAGGAACCAATCTTGGCCCTTCCTCCGCCTGCTGCCGAAGCTGAGGCACCTGTGCCTCAGTTAAGGTGTGCTCCCTCTGAAGCTCCTCTTTCTGCTGAAGTTAGGGAGAATACTTCATAGGAAAGAGATGTTAGGGGGGCTTCCCAGCAACATGTTCATGGAAAAGCCCCCCACGAGGAAAGAGAACCTTCTCATCAATATCGTCGCGGTAAGAGGACGATGGAATTTCTTATGCTAACTCTGCCACACACCCAAGAGTATCTATAAAGTTAACTGAGATGGCGGTGCTGCCCAGAGATTGGGAGCTTTTTGGTCACCAGGAATGGGAGGCCCTGAACTCATACCTGAGCAACATGTCTTTGTTAAATCTTTCTAAAAATTTCTAACTTTTTCAGCTGGGTTACTTGAAGCCTTTTTGACTAAGTAATTTGATTGCTGCAGTACCGAGTTCAAGAATACAATATGCTAAGGAGGGCTGAAGAGATGCGCAAGACGATTGTTAAGCTGTCTGAGAGCAATGCCAACTTGAGAAGAGCTAATGATGAGTTGGCTGAGGTAGAAAAACCCAACAATACAAGACTGGAAGAAATGGAAGCAGAGGTGAACGCGCTAAAATCCAAAGTGCTCTCCTTGTCTTCTGAAAATTCCAAACTTCGGGAAGGCAAGGAGGAATCTGACACTCAACTGGCCATCGCACGTTATGAAGTGGAGGAGATAAAGGAAGTGACGACTAACATTGGGTTAGTTGCCACCAAAGCGCAAGCTGATCTGGAATCCTGCCAGAATCAACTCCGCACTTATGAGCACGTGCTAGATCTTTCAAGGAAACAAGTGGAGGAGGAGCAAAAAGGCAGGGCTGAGCTGACTCAGCAATTGGAGGAAGAAAGAAGAAGTAAAGCTGAGCTCACTCATCAGTTTGAGCTTCAAGCTGAAGATATCAAGAAGACTGCTGTTACTGAGTTCAGACAGTCAGAATATTTTTCAGACAACCTCCTGAAGATGCAAAGCTCAGTGCTGGCGATTGGCCAAACATATGCGATAGACACCTGCTTTGAAGTTTATCCATCCTTGGACAAAATCATCCTCAAATTGCTAACCTCTACACCCTGAAGCTGAGAGTTTATTTGACAATCAACTGGCGTTGTTCAAGAATATGGCTAATCTCAGGGACACAGATGAAGATTAAAATAGGATTTTTCCCACTCTCGCTTCTCAGTAGTTGTAATAGTTGTAAATTTTCTAAATGAAAATCTTATTTCTTTCAACTTGTGTTCTTCAGCTTGCCTTGTTCTTGTTTTCAGAATTCTTGTATGTAATTGACCTCGGCTCTGCCCCTTGGCTCTGCTAAGGACATCATTCTTCACAGTGCAAGTGCTTGACCTCAGCTCTGCCAAAAGTTTTATATCGCCTTCATTTGGCCTCAGTCCTCCTGAGTTTCTTGAATGATAAGTCCTTAACTTCAATTTAGCTAATAGCTAAGACGCAAGTTAATACTTGGACTGTGAATAAAATAATTCCATACTTCTGAAAACAAAGTAAACCTGTTACTTCATTTGATCTGTTAAGCAACATGAAAGATAACATTTTGCGTAACCTCAATATTGGCACTGCCATAAAAACACTATTTTATTCAAAACTTCAGCACTGCTGATAGCTATACAAACGATTTACACTTTTTCTAGACCTGCTAGTAGTTGATGAGGTTTATGTACGCTGTCATGATTCAACTCCGCATCCCTTCATCAGGATGATTGTGAATCCTGTTCACAAAACTTTTGACCCTCAATGGGCTTCTGCTTCAGACCAACTGAGGTCTTTTTCGGTCGAGACCTGCTCGGCTAACTCAGTCTTGCTGAGGTGAGGTACTTGTAGGAAAACCTATCCCATACATATATCGAGTCCTGCTCGGCTGGCTCAGCCATACTGAGGTGAAGTACTTGTACATCACTGATGTAAAAGCCTTAGATGTGCAGAATGACAAGTCTTTGGCAAAGTCTTGCCTTCCAAGGTTTGTAATTTGTAAGCTCCCGCTGAACACACCTCAACTATATGATAAGGACCTTCCCCCTTGGGGTTAAAGGTCCCAGTTGGTGCTGCATGACTTGCTTCGTTATTGCGTAATACTAAATCTCCCACTTGATAAGACCTTGGTCGCACTCGATAGTTATAGTACTGAGCAATTAGATTTTTGTCCTGAGCCATGCGAACGTGGGTTTGTTCCCTTTTTTCTTCCAACTCAGCCAAATTCAATCGCAGCATTTGGTTATTGGTCTGAGCAGAGTAATGATCTATCCGAGCATAGCTGGAACCAATTTCAGCTGGCATGACTGCCTCAGTTCCATAAACTAAGGAAAAAGGTGTTTCCTTAGTGGAGGTGGAAGGAGTAGTCCGATATTGCCCACAATATACTTGGGAGTTCATCCACCCAGCTTGCCCCCGTTTTGTATAAACGCTTCCTCAGGTCATCCCTGATTGTCCTATTTTTCAACTCAACTTGCCCATTTGCTTACGGGTGTGCTACTGAAGTGAATCGTTGTTCAATTTTGAGCTAAGCACACCAAGTATTGACGGGGTCATCAGCAAATTGCTTTCCATTGTCTGAGATGAGAACTTGTGGAAGGCCAAAGCGACAAATGACATTCTTCCACAAGAACTTCTTTATTTGACCCCCTAGTTATAGTAGCCAGGGGCTCTGCTTCCACCATTTGGTGAAGTAATCAATGGCAACAACCAAGAATCTGACTGAACCTGGAGCTCAAGGCAGAGGTCTAACAAGATCTATTCCCCATCACACAAAAGACCAAGGACTTGCAATGGCAGTGAAGAGCATGGACTTGGCATGCTTGATATTTCTTGACCAATTCTTCTGCATCATGACATAGAGATGGCCAATAATAACCAGCAAGGTAGCATTTTTGCGCTAAAGACCAAGCACCAGAATGATTTTCACAGATTCCTTAGTGCATCTCCCGAATGATGTAGTCTCCCTGGTCTTCAGTTACACATCTTAACCAAGGCTGTGAAAATGAATTTTTATATAGGTGATTGCTAAAGAGAGCATACCATGCTGCCTTTAGCCGCAGACGTCGAGTTGCCCGCTTGTCCTCAGGCTAAATTCCATGCTGCAGGAAGTTAACTATCTCATCCATCCAAGCGTTACAATGATCAACCTACAGCACTTCATTGGCGTCAAAAGCGCGATGCTTTACTAGCTCTACCATGATCTTTTTCCCAAAGTGGTTGAAGTAGAAGAAGCAAGTCGAGATAATGCATCAGCTCTCTTACTGGCCGACTTGGGGATATGTTCTATGCTGAAGCGCTCAAATGCCTGGCCGAGCTGCTGCACTTTATCCAGATTTTTTCATATTTTCCTCCTTAGCTTCATAATTATGATTGATCTGAGAGACAACCAGCTGCGAATCACTTCGAGAAATGATTCGTTCTGCCCCCAACTTCCTTGCGAGGCCCATACCTGCAATTAAGGCCTTGTACTTTGCCTCGTTGTTTGTTGCTTCGAAGTCAAAATGTAAGGCATATTCAAATTCTTCCTTGTTGGGGTTGATTATTAAGAAACCTTCTCCACATCCATCCTTGGAAGAAGATCCATCAACATATAGAGTCCAATCATCTGCTGGATGAACATCTTCTTCCATGGATATTCCTTTAGCCAAAAAGTCTGCTAAGACTTGAGCTTTGATTGAAGTCCGTGACTTGTATTGAATATCATACTCTGCAAGCTCCACAGCCTATTTGGCAGCTCGGCCGGAAGTGTCTGGCCTCGTCAGAATTTGTTTCAAGGGCTGATCTGTAACTACTATGATGAGATGAGCTTGCAGGTAGGGCCTGAAATTCCTTGCAGCTACCATGATGCCAAGACTACCTTTTTAGCATTGAGATATCTTACTTCGGGCCCATGTAGAATTTTGCTTGCGAAGTAGATGGGCTTCTGCACATTATCCTGCTCCCTGAGCAGGACTGCACTTACTGCTTCTTTGCATGTTGAAAGCTATAGATAGAGCGCTTCTCTGGGTAGAGGTGAGGTTAGCATCGGCACCTCGGCCAAATGGGACTTCAGCTCATCGAAAGCTTTTTGACACTGGTCATCCCATTGGAAAGCCGTCTTCTTTTTTAATATCTGAAAGAATAGTAAAGATCTTTCTGCAGACTTGGAGAGAAACCTGCTCACTGCTGCAATTCTGCCTGTTAACCTCTGCACTTCTTTAATATTCCTGGGGGGATGCATGTTCTGTAAAGCTTCAATCTTGGCAGGATTTGCCTGCACCCCTTCCTTGGAGACCATGTATCCCAGAAATTTTCCAGTGCGTATCCTGAATGTGCACTTCTTCGGATTCAGCCTCATGTGTGAGTATCTTAGCACAACAAAAACTTCTCTTAAGTTTTGAATATATTGATCAAGAGACATGCTCTTGATGAGCATATCATCTATATAGACCTTCATTATCCAGGCAATTTGTTCACTGGACAAAGAATTGATCAAACGTTGGTAGGTAGCCCTAGCATTCTTCAGTCCAAATAGCATGGTTACATAATATTGTATGCAGACATCTCCTCAATCACCACGAAGTCTATCCAAAGAAAACGGTAGGCTGGAGTTTATCAAAGTTGCAACTGAGTGTGACCAGCCCTGCTGGCCGATTTGCAGCATCAGTGAAACCATACAATAAAGAAGTAACGGGCCTCATTAAAGAATCTGATAGGCCCAGCTGCTGATATACACGGTAGTACATCACATTTACGGCACTGCCGGTGTCCACATAAACACGTCGGACTTCCACAATCTTATCTGCAGCTAAGTGCATACATAAGTCTATCACTAAACCTGTGTTGTTGGAGTCAAGTGGAATGGGATCTTCTGGCCCATAACTCAGATCCTTAATTAACTTAGCTTTCTTGGCTGGCGGACCAGATGAGGTTCCCGCAGAACTAGATTCACCTCGGCTTGTATGAGACGGTCCTCAAGAGACGGTGTAAATAATGGAATTGACCTGGGGTTGACCTACAAACCCATTTTGGCCTGGCTCTTCATCATCATCTGACCTGCGGTGCCAAGGTGGGGACTCTGGTCGGCACTTGTCTTTCTGGGGGTTCTTGTGAAAATCCAAACGATTATGCAGGCGTGAACGATGGTCATAAAACTGTTTTAAATGACCCTTCTTTATCAGTTGCAAAATGGCTTTAGCCAACTGTCTGCAATCTTCTGTGTCATGTCCAATATCTCTGTGATTTCGGCAGTATAACTTAGGGTCTCTTTTCTCCCTTGGCTCATTTAGAGGTTTAGGATCAACCCTCAAGCCATCTTTCTCCATGAGAGCTAACATATTATCTTTATATGCTAAAATGGGTAAACCCTCTTTACCTCCTTTACCTTTTCCACCCATGCTATCGAACGCACCGTGCCACGCGCGGTCTTTTCCTTCATTGCGCCGATCTTCTTTTTTGTAACTAGATCAGCTTTCTTGTCAAGCTCCCTGTTCGGCCTCTTTTTTAACCTGTTTGACTCTTCAGCTCGAGCAAACTGATAGGCCTTCTCCAAACATTCTCTTAATGTTGTAGGTCCCTCCTTGGCCAGCTGAGAGAAGAGGCGGCCAGCTCAGAGTCCATTAATAAAGGCATCTGTCTTAACACCCTCATTTATGTCACTGACCTGCAGTGATTCATCTGAGAAACGCTGCATGTTTTTTTAGCACAGACTCATCTGGACCTTGCCTCAAGGTCATCAAATGTGATGAGTTCTTTACAAATGGTGTGCTGGAAACAAACAAGGATTTAAACTTCTGCGCCAGTTGCTTAAAATATCCCACTGACTTTGATGGGAGCTCTTGGAACCATCTTTTGGCTTTTCCCCGCAAATACATTGGGAAAGTTTTGCAACACAGGGGATTTGGGTCATTTTTCAGACCCATCGCAGTTTGGAACTAAAAAAATGATCTGTTGGGTCTGTTGTCCCTTCATAAGTATCCATCTTTGGCACCTTGAAGCTATCTGGTGCCAAGTATTCTGCAATATCCCAGGAAAAAGGACTTTCTTGGGTTTTCTGCACAAACTCTTGCCTGTGCTCTTCATAGTAAGTTCTCGGCACGCGATGAACTTAATCTTCCTTTGAGATGCTTTTAAGGGATCGAGACCTTACGCTCAGATGCTGTCTGGCCATATGCTCCGACTCTACTGTTGGAGCCTTGAAGCTGCGTCTTCTAGTATCCACCATGAAACCTCTAGGGGGTCTGGAGGATTGGTTTTGTGATAGTTCCTTAGGATGAAGAGGGCGATCCTCATCCATATCCTCAACCTCCTTCTGTTTGCCTTTGAGTTGTTCCACTACAGCCTCAAATATTTTCAGATTTTCAGTGACGTATTTCATCGCTTTGTCTCGTTCCTCCATTGATATTTCTAGAGTGGGGAAATGTTGCTCAGGTTCCTGAGAATCCTGTTCTGGGATCCTTGAGCAAGTAACCATTCGTCATTGCAGGTTGGATGACTCACCCAACCCCTCATGTCTGCCTCTAGCCATGGTAGAATGTTGGCTGTCTCAAAGTTGTTTAGAGATCTTTTACTGGATAAAGGGATATGGCCCTCCT
Source organism: Eustoma russellianum (assembly GCA_036186865.1). Taxonomy (NCBI): domain Eukaryota; kingdom Viridiplantae; phylum Streptophyta; class Magnoliopsida; order Gentianales; family Gentianaceae; genus Eustoma; species Eustoma russellianum. The sequence continues at coordinate 33,467,281 of AP025059.1, read as the reverse complement.
TCTAGCGTCAAATGATGAAGCTGGATCTTCACCAAGGATCAGAGATGATCCGAAATAAACATCAATAGCTGTTCTTCACTTGTGTATTTCAAACACTTCCTTGATGACCTGCACAAGGAAGCAAAGATCAGAGGTCCCGGGGGTATGACCCCGGGTAAAACCCTTCGATGCTCAAGTCAGTTTGGGCCATTCTCACTGAGATATGTTTATGTTTTAAGAGTTGAATTAATCTCACAATTTTTGTCTATGGAGATTTTCGGTATTAGCTCTAGAAGAGGAAAAAATGTTTCAGAATCCCTTTTCTTGTGCTCCCTACCTCACTTTTGTTCATTTCCTCCATCCCTTACCTCTGACGGCGGATGGGACCTTTGCTTGTGCAGATGTGCTACTACATTGTAGGTCTGCTGATGAGACCGTTAGGCCTGCTGGTGGGACCTTGGCGTGTGCAGGCTGAAAAGTCTGATGTTGTCATACCCTGTGACTTTTAAGTACTACTTTCACTAGTTAGAAGTCAACTTTAAATATAATTTCATTAAATGCATAAGTTTATGAGGCTGAGTTAGATAAAATATAGGTGAGAAAATAAGCGAAATGGTGAAATTAAGAAATTAGGTAAATTACCCAAAGTACCCCTCCCCACTTAAATGAAGGGGGAGTTACACAAAGGGGTGTAACTCCCCATTGTCTAGCCATCGGTTATAACACCAAAAAGGGAGATGGGAAATCCGCCAGAAAGAAAAGGGAAGAAGAAGAAAGGAAGGAAGAACGTCCAATCTAGGTTCAATCTTTACAGAAATTCTGCCAAACACTCGTAAGCGTATCTAGATTCCAAGGCAAGTAATCTTTCTATACGCTTTACGCAAATTTTGTTACCTTAGGCCCTATGTTCTTACAAAGAGAAAACTTGGATCACACATTAGTAGCTTTGGTTTGTTTATGTTGAATGCTTTACTATATGTAATTGTTGTTGTTGTTGAGGGTGTATAGTCATGTTCTTTGGGCCAATTTCTGAAAATGGTTATGTTGTGATCTTTGTTGATAATATGCCCATAAGAGTGTTGTCCGTATTGTGTTCATTGTTTTGGTATAAGTTCTTGAGTTCATTAAGTACATCTTAAGTGTTTTGAGTGTATTTGCAGAAGGTTAGAGGTTTAAAGATGTCATTGGTGTAGACTTGTTGTGTTGGAAAGTTGAAGAGATACATTGGAGATTGTGGGTGATAGAAGGCTTAGGATGGACACTACTTTACATGTGTAGGAATCAACTCTTGCTAGTTGTGTGTTAAGTATGATGAATCTAGGTGCTAAGATGGATCTTGAAGTGTAAACATGAAAGGGTTGAAGGAGGAAGGTGAGGGAGAGAAGTTACTGCATAAAAACTACAGTTCTGAACCGTCAGAATACTTCGAACACCTACATTAGGCGCTTCAAGTCACATTAGGCGCCTAATGTAGGTGTTCAATGTAATGTGACCCAGAGCATCCCCGTACACTTCGAACACCTACATTAGGCGCTTCATGTCACATTAGGCGCTTCATGTAGGCGTTTGATGTATACGGCACATCCCCGAACACTTCGAACACCTAGTATAGGCGCCTTATGTCTCCTTTAGGCGCCTCATGTGGAGTTCCAAGTATACTAGAAGTCTTTTTGACCCTTTAAGCACCCTATGTATGTGTAGTAACTCTATACACTTCTTTTGAACATAAAATGCAAGGGTATTTGAAGCGCAATTGAGGAATAGATGGTAAGTTTGACTAAGCAAGAATAAGATTGAATCCCAAATGAATTTGTGAGACGAACGGACTTGGAAAGATACGAACATGGAGTGTTTGAGGTGCAAGACCGTATACTTGATATGTAAGATGTGTGTGTGTGTTACATGTTTGATACGAAGTTGCATGAGCATCCTGCATCATGACATGAGCACTTGCATTTGACTTGAGGATAGCTTTGCGAAAGAACATGTGTTTACAAGAAAAGATGAAAGTTTTCGAAATGCAAACTATGGCTGCTGGTTGTTCGAAGGGTATAAAAGTCACGCCTACGAAAGCAGGGTATAAAAGCATGACCTGTGAATCAACAGCAGGGTATAAAGTATTTTATGGGGCCGTGGACCTATCAGCACGGATATATGATATATGTAATAGGGCCATGGACCTATCAGTATGGATATATGATATATGTAATGGGACCGTGGACCTTTCAGCACGGGGTATTAAGTTATATGTTATGGGGCCATGGACCTTTCAGCACGGGGTATAAAGTTCTGTTTGCTGTGGACTGATCACCCAAAGGGTATAAAGTTCTGCTACGTGAAGAATATGATAAGAAGAGTTATGAAATGTTTTGTGAAATGACACGCATGACATGTTTATTAAGAAGACATATGCATGGGTGTTGTGTGTGGTTTTAAAGAAGTACATGCATCATGATACACGAAACATAAGATTTGACATGCAAGAAATGTGACTAGTTTATGTCTTGTTTATGTGATATGTTGTTTTAGTACATGTTTGTTCTCGTATCCGCGTATCATTTATGTGATTTATCTGTTTGAGGAATTCTTATGAAGATGCTATTTGCTAACCCGAGCACCTTATTTTGGGCAATGACTTATACACTAGTGACTCGTCGTGTGTGATCCCGTAAGGTGTATAGACGGGTTACTTGCTGGTGATATTTTTGCTAAGAACAGATACTCTACTTCCTTTTCAGGTGAGCCATAATACGAGATGATATTTGTCGAGGACGATGGTGAGTGAGCTCAATGGGATGATGGACATGGAAGTAGATAGATGTTTAATTACTTTCTTTAAGTTGGAAATCTTGATGTTTACTATGCTATACTGGAGGTTATGTTAGACAGATGATCGAACACCTTTTATTTCCGCTGTATTTTCTGGTTACATTGATGATGGTGAAGTTTTAAATTTTACGACGTTTCCGCTGATTTATCTTACGTCATGAATGATGTACGCTTGATCTGCTTTGACGCTTCGTAGTTCTCATAGTAGACTACGCCGAGTGCACTGGTTCCGATACCAGTATCGGGCCGGGGCGCTATTGGTGGTATCAGAGACCTAGGCTCCAGATCTATCTCGGAAACTTAGGTTCATGATCTTTAGACATTTAAGATATGATTCTCCCTTAAGGTTGATCCTTAGTAATAAGTACTGATTTTTCTAGAGTTTAAGTCTGATCTGGGTTGGGTGTGTGCGAGCGCGTTCATCATCTAATTTCGAATTAATAGTTTTATTACATACCCCACCCGTCCTTACGCATTCAAGCTTTCAGTAACATCATGTATCTATTGAATGCTAATGGAACGTTAACCTTTCAGAGAAAAAAATGCCTCCAAGAAGAGATAACACAGAAACTCTGGCAATGGACAGGAGAACCAGCCACCACAAGTGGTTTTACCCCAGGTGCTCACTGATGCACTAACAGTGATCGCACAAGGGTTTGTTCAGCAGCATCAGCCTGCGTCGCCTCCACCACCGCAGCACAATATCTGGTTCTTTTACGGAGAGATGAGGAAGATGAGAGTTCCGAAGTTTGGAGGATGTACTGATCCGAAGGAGGCTCAACACTGGTTGGCTGAGGTAGAGAAGTGTTTTCAATTGGTGCAAGTGCCTGAAGAGATAAAGGTAGATGTGGCCACACCCCTTTTGTGTGGCAAAGCTGGCGAATGGTGGGCCAGAATGGTGTTGAGAATGACCCCACCTCTCTCATGGGCACAGTTCTGTGATGTTTTCCTGAAATACTACGTGCCCGAGACTGCGATATTGGATAAAATAAGGGCATTTGATCGGTTGGAGCAAGGAAGGATGACGGTGTCGGAGTGTGCAGATCGTTTCCATGCTTTAGGTAAGTTTGCCCCTGCGATTATGTCAAACAATCGCCTTAAGATGACGAAGTTTGAGAGGGGTTTGGACTCAAGGATATAGTCGGCAATAGTGAACGCGAGAATGAAAACTTACGAGGACATGTTGGATGCGTGTTTCTGAGTTGAGAGCGATTTTCGCAGGGTGGCAGCGCAAGCAGTTAGTGAAGGGTCATCTGATAGAGGCAAGAGGTCAAGAGAGGAGGTTAAAGTCGGTGGCAGACCCAGACGTTGGGTCAAGATTCCAAAGAGGGGTCTAGCTGGGAATTTTCAAAGACCCCCAGTGCAAAATCCAGTGGTTCAACAGGTTGTGGGAGTTTGCCCACACTGCAATCGGAATCATGTCGGCGAATGTAGAAAGTTGGCTGGAGCGTGTTACAGATGTGGACAAGTGGGTCATATGATTATGGATTGCCCGGAGATGAAGAAAAATATTCCAGGAGAAGCGGCTCAGCAGCAGAGAGCAAAGCCACGAGCAAATGCCCGTGTACATCTCATGACGGATGCTGATGTGCAGGAGGCTACTGATGTAGTAGTAGGTACCATTTAAATTAAGTTTAAATCCTTATTGAATTAAGTATTTACGTGCTTAACTTTTTGTGTAAAACTTGATATGGCCTTAGGTGCGGTTTTAGTAAATAAGATACCTGCCAATATGCTTTTCGATAGCGGCGCAAGCCACTCCTTTGTAGCAAAGAGATTCACTAAGCACCTTGGTAGTTTGCCAGAATGGTTAGAAAATCCGTATCGTGTTCAAGCGGCCGGAGATCAAATTATGGTTTCGTACCAGTAGTACCGGGGCTGCGAGTTAGAGTTTGAAGGACAAACATTTTCCGCCACACTGATCCCTATTCAGATGTACGACTTCAACGTTATATTAGGAATGGACTGGTTGGCCAAGTATCACGTCAATAGTGATTGTCGATTGAAACAAGTGACAATCAAGAATGCTAAGATGGAAGGTGTAACGTTTCAAGGGGAACCGGAACGAAAGAAAGTACCCAAGAAGGTGTATGTGTTGGTTGCACAAGCGTTCAAGGCCTTAAAGAAAGGTGCTGAGGGATTCCTAGTGTATGCCAAGGATGTTACTCAGGAGGTACCGTCTATTGAGCAAATTCCAGTGGTCAATGAATTTCCTGATGTGTTTCCGGAAGATTTACCAGGAGTACCACCCCGAGGGAAGTCAAGTTCGAGATAAACTTGATTCCCAGAACTGAACCTATTTCTAAAGCCCCTTATAGAATGGATCTGGCAGAGTTGAGAGAGTTGAAGGAATAACTGCAGGAGTTATTAGACAGGAAGTTTATCCACCCTAGTGTATCGCCTTGGGGAGCACCTGTTTTGTTTGTAAAGAAGAAAGATGGTAGCATGAGACTTTGTATCAATTATAGAGAGTTGACTAAAGTTACCATCAAGAATAAGTATCCCCTTCCACGAATTGAGGATTTGTTTGACCAGCTCAAGGGTGCCAAAATCTTCTCTAAAATTGATCTCCGATCAGGGTATCATCAACTGCAAGTGAAGGCCGAGGACATCGCAAAGACAGCCTTCCACACAAGATATGGCCACTATGAATTTTTGGTGATGTCGTTTGGATTAACAAATGCCCCTGTAACTTTTGTGGACCTTATGAATATCGTCTTTCGGGAACAGTTGGACAAGTTTGTAGTGGTATTCATAGATGATATACTGGTGTATTCTTCTGATGAGCAAACTCACGCTGAGCATTTGAGAATCGTTCTAGTTATTTTGATGCAGAAACAACTATACGCTAAGTTTAGCAAGTGTGAGTTTTGGTTAAGAAGTGTGGCCTTTCTCGGTCACGTGATATCGGAGGAGGGGATTGCTGTTGATCCGAAGAAGGTGGAAGCTATAACTGAATGACCTAGGCCTACTAATGTCACCGAAGTTCGAAGTTTCCTGGGTCTACCGGGGTATTATAGGAAGTTTGTCGAGGGATTCTCAAGCATAGCAGTGCCTCTCAGTTGCCTTACTCAAAAGAAGTCCAAATTTGAGTGGACGGCGGAATGCGAGCAAAGCTTCACGGATCTTAAGAAGAGATTAACGACAACTCCAGTATTGGCTCAACCCTCCGGAACTGATGGGTTTGTAATTTATAGCGATGCATCGAAAAATGGTTTAGGTACGTAAACTGTAGTATAAGGTTATGATCTTGTATACCAATTAAGTTTAGACTAATACCTTGTTTGTAGGTTGTGTTTTGATGCAAAACGAATGAGTCATCACATATGCCTCAAGACAGCTAAAGCCTTACGAGCAAAACTATCCCACACATGATCTTGAACTTGCCACGGTCGTGTTCGCCTTGAAGATCTGGCGGTATTATTTGTATGGAGAAAAGTGTGCGGTATTCACAGATCATAAGAGTTTAAAGTATTTGTTCTCACAGAAGGAATTAAATATGAGGCAACAGAGATGGTTGGAATTGCTAAAAGACTATGACCTGACCATTCATTATCACTCAGGAAAGGCTAATAAAGTGGCGGATGCATTAAGCAGGAAGTCCAGCCATGCACGACAATCACCATTGGAAAGAGATATGGAAGAATAAGGTTTAGATTTGGTTGACTCCACACTGAACGTATTGACAACATTGAATATCACACCAAGTTTGGTTGACCGGGTAAAAGAGGCTCAGAAGAAAGATAAGACCCTAAATGAGATAACGGAAAGAATTAAACATGATCAGGTTGAGGGATTTCAGATCAAAGGGGATGGGAGCCTATGGTTCAGAGGAAGATTGTGTGTGCCTGATGTTGGTGAACTTAGAAAAGAAATTTTGCAAGAAGCCCACAACTCAAGGCTATCCATACATCCCGGTAGTACCAAGATGTACAGAGACCTTAAGCAGTATTATTGGTGGTCCGGGATGAAAAGACATATTGCGGAGTTTATAGAGAGGTGTTTGGTTTGTCAACAAGTCAAGGCGGAACACCAACGGCCTGGTGGGTTATTGATGCCGTTAGAGGTTACAGAATAGAAATGGGAACATGTCACGATGAATTTCATAGCGGGTTTACCAAAGACAAGAAATGGACATGATATGATTTGGGTTATTGTGGATCAATTGACCAAGTCTGCACATTTCCTACCCATCTCAAGTGAAGCGCCTCTTGACAAGTTTGTGAATCTATATATGGATAGTATTGTTAGCTTGCATGGAATTCCAGTAAGTATAATGTCCGACCGAGATTCACAGTTTACATCTAAGTTTTGGACATCATTCCAGAAAGCCATGGGTACAGAAATAAGGTTGAGTACAACGTATCATCCCCAAACTGATGGACAGTCCGAGCGGACTATTCAGACCTTGGAAGATATGCTAAGGGCATGCGTTTTGGATTTTAAAGAGAGTTGGGATGGAATGGTAAAGCTAATGGAGTTTTCTTATAACAACAGTTACCATAGTGCAATTGATATGGCTCCTTTTGAAGCTTTGTATGGAAGGAAGTGTAGGTCCCCGGTTTATTGGGATGAAGTCGGCGTGAGAACTATCACTGGACCTGAGTTACTTGAGAAAACGTTGGAAAAGGTGAAAATCATACGGGATAGACTCAAAACGGCTCAAGACCGCAACAAAAGCTAGGCGGATTCTAAACGGCGACCATTAGAGTTTAACGTTGTGGAAAAGGTGTATTTGAGGATATCACCCACAAAGGGCATTATGAGATTTGGAGTGAAAGGCAAGCTAAGTCCTCGTTTCATTGGTCTCTACGAGATACTCGAGAAAGTAGGAGCCTTAGCATATAGGATAGCATTACCTCCGGTGTTGGCACAAGTCCAAACATGTTTCACGTATCACAACTAAGGAAGTATGTGACGGATCCAAGCCATGTGATTGAAGCCCAACCTTTGGAACTTAAGGATGATGTTACTTATGAAGAGATACCAATGAAAATTGTCGACCAGAAGGACCAAGTGTTGAGGAAGCGGGTAATCCCTTATGTGAAAGTTCAGTGGAGCAATCACACGAAACGTGAGGCCACTTGGGAACTCGAAGAACAGATGCAGGAGAAGTATCCTCAACTCTTTGACCAAGGTACGTAAGTTTCAAGGACGAAACTTTTTGTAAGGGGGGTGGAATGTCATACCCCGTGACTCTTAAGTACTACTTTCACTAGTTAGAACTCAACTTTAAATATAATTTCATTAAATGCATAAGTCTACGAGGCTGAGTTAGATAAAATATAGGTGAGAAAATAAGCGAAATGGTGAAATTAAGAAATTAGGGTAAATTACCCAAAGTACCCCTCCCCACTTAAATGAAGGGGGAGTTACACAAAGGGGTATAACTCCCCATTGTCTAGCCATCGGTTATAACACCAAAAAGGGAGAGTGGAAAACTGCCAGAGAGAAAAGGGAAGAAGAAGAAAGGAAGGAAGAACGTCCAATCTAGGTTCAATCTTTACAGAAATTCTGCCAAACACTCGTAAGCGTATCTAGATTCCAAGGCAAGTAATCTTTCTATACGCTTTACGCAAATTTTGTTACCTTAGGCCCTATGTTCTTACAAAGAGAAAACTTGGATCACACATTAGTAGCTTTGGTTTGTTTATGTTGAATGCTTTACTATATATAATTGTTGTTGTTGTTGTTGATGGTGTATAGTCATGTTCTTTGGGCCAATTTCTGAAAATGGTTATGTTGTGATCTTTGTTGATAATATGCCCATAAGAGTGTTGTCCGTATTATGTTCATTGTTTTGGTATAAGTTCTTGAGTTCATTAAGTACATCTTAAGTGTTTTGAGTGTATGTGCAGAAGGTTGGAGGTTTAAAGATGTCATTGGTGTAGAGTGGTTGTGTTGGAAAGTTGAAGAGATACATTGGAGGTTGTGGGTGATAGAAGGCTTAGGATGGACACTACTTTACATGTGTAGAAATCAACTCTTGCTAGTTGTGTGTTAAGTATGATGAATCTAGGTGCTAAGATGGATCTTGAAGTGTAAACATGAAAGGGTTGAAGGAGGAAGGTGAGGGAGAGAAGTTACTGCATAAAAACTACAGTTCTGAACCGTCAGAACACTTCGAACACCTACATTAGGCGCTTCAAGTCACATTAGGCGCCTAATGTAGGCGTTCAATGTAATGTGACCCAGAGCATCCTCGTACACTTCGAACACCTACATTAGGCGCTTCATGTCACATTAGGCGCTTCATGTAGGTGTTTGATGTATACGGCACATCCCCGAACACTTCGAACACCTAGTATAGGCGCCTTATGTCTCCTTTAGGCGCCTCATGTGGAGTTCCAAGTATACTAGAAGTCTTTTTGACCTTTTAGGCGCCCTATGTATGTGTAGTAACTCTATACACTTCTTTTGAACATAAAATGCAAGGGTATTTGAAGCGCAATTGAGGAATAGATGGTAAGTTTGACTAAGCAAGAATAAGATTGAATCCCAAATGAATTTGTGAGACGAACGGACTTGGAAAGATACGAACATGGAGTGTTTGAGGTGCAAGACCGTATACTTGATATGTAAGATGTGTGTGTGTGTGTGTTACATGTTTGATACGAAGTTGCATGAGCATCCTGCATCATGACATGAGCACTTGCATTTGACTTGAGGATAGCTTTGCGAAAGAACATGTGTTTACAAGAAAAGATGAAAGTTTTCGAAATGCAAACTATGGCTGCTGGTTGATCGCAGGGTATAAAAGTCACGCCTGCGAAAGCAGGGTATAAAAGCATGACCTGTGAATCAACAGCAGGGTATAAAGTATTTTATGGGGCCGTGGACCTATCAGCACGGATATATGATATATGTAATGGGGCTATGGACCTATCAGCACGGATATATGATATATGTATTGGGGCCGTAGACCTTTCAGCATGGGGTATTAAGTTATATGTTATGGGGCCGTGGACCTTTCAGCACGGGGTATAAAGTACTGTTTGATGTGGACTGATCACCCACAGGGTATAAAGTTCTGCTACGCGAAGAATATGATAAGAAGAGTTATGAAATGTTTTGTGAAATGACACGCATGACATGTTTATGAAAGAAGACATATGCATGGGTGTTGTGTGTGGTTTTAAAGAAGTACATGCATCATGATACACGAAGCATAAGATTTGACATGCAAGAAATATGACTAGTTTATGTCTTGTTTATGTGATTTGTTGTTTTAGTACAAGTTTGTTCTCGTATCCGTGTATCATTTATGTGATTTATCTGTTTGAGGAATTCTTATAAAGATGTTATTTGCTAACCCGAGCACCTTATTTTGGGCAATGACTTATACACTGGTGACTCGTCGTGTGTGATCCCGTAAGGTGTATAGACGGGTTACTTGCTGGCGATATTTTTGCTAAGAACAGATACTCTACTTCCTTTTCAGGTGAGCTAGAATACGAGATGATATTTGTCGAGGACGATGGCGAGTGGGCTCAATGGGATAATGGACATGGAAGTAGATAGATGTTTAATTACTTTCTTTAAGTTGGAAATCTTGATGTTTACTATGCTGTACTGGAGGATATGTTAGACAGATGATCGAACACCTTTTATTTCCGTTGTATTTTCTGGTTACATTGATGATGGTGAAGTTTTAAATTTTACGATGTTTCCGCTGATTTATCTTACGTCATGAATGATGTACGCTTGATCTGCTTTGACGGTTCGTAGTTCTCATAGTAGACTACGGCGGGTGCACTGGTTCTGATACCAGTATCGGGCCGGGTGCTACAGATGTGTACCCTCCCTTTACACTATACATCTGCCATGTGGCCCCATGCTTAATTAAGCTGAGTTGCGCTTGACGCTTGGTAAGGGTTTGCCGAGGTGCAAAAATGGGTCTAGATCATATCTCTATCAGAGTCCTGTTCTGATCCGGCTAAAGTGATTTGGAATACACCCTTTCTAGGTAGAAACCGAGGCTGGAGCTCGGAGCCGGGGTGAAACCCTTGAGTGATTTATTGCTTACTGTTTCTGAGAAGAAGCTGATGCCTTGGTAAAGTAGTACCTTGCCGAGCTGAAGTGCAGACTGGCTGAGCATAGGTGCATTCCGCTGAGTTGCAGGAGTTTGGCGTGCTAAACTTTGATTTGTTGTTGACTGTTTGTTGAATAACAATTGAATATTTTTGGCTTATCAGTATGTGTATCTAACATATAAGCATGTTGCATACATCTGACTCTTATACCCGTTACAAACAGGAGCCTCTAAAATAATGGCTTAATGTTGTTGTATGCCGTCCCAATCAAATATAAGATACAAATCACTATCCATGGTGAAGGGATAGGATCACCTCACCGCAAGGGAGATGCGGTGACGCATGACCGCGCGACACGTCGCAGCAAGGGGAGTGGTGAGGCTAGATGAGGGGTCACACCCTCATCTAGCCTCACCACCCCCCTTGCTGCCACGTGTCACATGTCACAAAGGGGGTGAGGAAAGTTGGGGTGAGGAGATCTCAACTTCTTGGTGAAAGTTCATCTGTCACTTTCCATTCAACGGCTTATAATACAACTGCCCGTACTTATTAGATCATATTATGTCAACAATGCAAAAATTGCTTGAATAAATCCCATGTGGCGGCTCAAGATTGTTCCAAATAGCGAGGCTTTTTGCTGGACAGGAGAACAAAATACATCCACTAGCAATTCAAACCTTCACATACTTGAATTGACATGATGCATCGTTATCAACGACAATCAAATGAAATCCGGCTGGAATATGCTCCCCGGCTTCTATGTAACATAAACAACTAGATCTTTTACATTAATTTTTTTTAAAAAAATTTCTATGCAATCAGTTGTTTATATTACGTAGTAGGTGCACCAACTTTTAGAGGCAACAGATCCCATCGACATGAAATCATCCATTTTGGCATATTCCTTGGACAGAAATGGAATCCTGTTCAATATTCAAGAAAAACAATTTTTGTTTCGATTATAATTTGTTTAGAGTACACATGTCCTATTTATATTTAATACTATACGTTTTACATGAAAATGAAATCAACCAATTGATCATACTACCTAAGGTAAGGATTTGACCACACTAACTAAGGTAAGTTTTAATTGTGTTACATATGGTAGTTTTTTATTTACAAAGAGAAAGAATCGTTAATTCCTAATTATTCTCAACATTCCCCTCAAGTTGAAAAGAAGGATCTCTAACGTTCAACTTGTGTAGAATACTAGCAAAGATTCGCCCATTGACAGTTTTTATGAGTATATCCGTGAGTTGATCTTCAGAACGAACGAAAGGTAGGGTAATAACACCACTGTCGAGTTTTTCTTTTATAAAATAACGATCAATCTCGATATGTTTTGTTCTGTCATGTTGGATCGGGTTTTATGAGATACTGATCGAGGCTTTGTTGTCACAATATAAACATGTCGGACCCTTTGTTGGAAAACCAATCTCTGTCATGAGCTTCTGTAACCATAAGACTTCAGTAATACCTTTGACGATTCTTCGGAATTCTGCTTCTGCATTAGAAAGTGATACCACATATTGTTTTTTTACTTCACCAAGTAACTAAATTCCCACCTACTAGCATAAGGTATCCAGAAGTCGACCGCCTGTCTAGTTTCTAGCCCAGTCCGCCTCAGTATAGGCTTCAATATTTAGGTGTCCATGTTTTTGAAAAAAAATACCATGCCCATGTGTTCCTTAAAGATACCTCAAGATTCTGAAAACTGCTTCAAGGTGATGCTTTTGTGGGTTGTGCATGAACTGACTTACTACTCCAACAGAGTAGGCAATATCCGGTCGTGTGTGGGATATATAAATCAATTTTCCAACCAACCTCTGGTAGTGTTCTCGTTCCACTAGTGGTGCTCCCTGAAGCACTTCCAGCTTTTGACTCGGAATCATTGGAATACCAGCCGGTGTCCCATCCAGCAGCCCTACTTCAGTTAGTAGGTCAAGAATATACTTGCGTTGAGAAATGTAGATGCCCATAAGAGACCGTAACACTTCAATTCCCAGAAAATATTTTAGGCCTCCAAGGTCTTTCATCTCGAACTGAGTAAACAAGTGACTCCTAAGACGAGAAATTTCATTAGTATCATTTCAAGTAATAATCATATCATCAACGTAAATAATAAGGCGGGTAATACTAATTCCCTATTTCCTCAAGAAGAGAGTGTGATTGGCATTGCTTTTTTTGTATCCATCCTTTTTCATGACAACAGTGAATTGGCCGAGCCATGCTCTGAGTGACTGTTTAAGCCCATATGATACTTTATTTAGCTGGCACACATGTTCTGGTTCAAATTCCTCGGTAAAACTTGTTGGTGGTTCCATGTACATTTCTTCCTTCAGTTCTCCATGTAGAAATGCATTCTTTACATCAAACTGTTGTAGAGGCCAGTTTTCATTTGTAGCAATAGAAAACAATACCGGGATGGTGTCTATTCGCGTCACAGGAGAGAATGTCTCTGAATAGTCGATGCCGTATGTTTGTGTATACCCTTTTGCGACTAGTCTGGCTTTATGCCTCTTGATACTCTCATATGCCTTGTGTTTAATAGTAAACACCCATCTGCATCCAACAGTTTTCTTCCCATTTGGTAGATGACATTTCTCCCATGTTTGGTTCTTCTTGAGTGTCTCCATTTCTATATCCATAGCTTTCTTCCACTGTGGCTGTCCGCAAGCCTCATCCACAGTGTGAGGTATTTTTCAGAGCAAAGTGTCACAAAGAAACTGTGTGCTGGTCCCGACACATCTTCCCACAGCTTTCTGATAGTGTATTCGAAGGTTTAAGAAACTTTGGTAGGAGAGTACCGCTCAGGTGGTACTCCTCTGTTCTTTCTGAGTGGTAGCACGCGTCCCTGATTCTCTGAAAAGGGGTTGGTATAGTCCATAAGAGAATTTTGAGGAATGGAGATGGAAGTTCAATAGGAGGCGAAGGTCAACCAATGACTTCAATAAGGGAATCAGACTCATCAATAGGGGAGTCAGACTCAGAATCGACGATGTGTATACTATCGCTTACCTGTTGCGGGTCATTTGGCCTGGAAGTATCATCAGTGGGTCTGGTCATGATGTCCTCATTATCGTACTGTGCTGCTGAACAGTCAACATCATCTACTTGTCATGTTGGTTCAGTCATCAACCAATATGGTCTGGATAGCCAATCGAGAGTATCACCGCCAGTTATCTCCCCCTGAGACTGAGATTGAGTGGCAAAAAATGGCTCGGTGAGTTCGAGGGTTGTAACACCGGTATCCTTTTTGGGTAGACGCATAACCAACAAAGGCACATTTCTCAGCACATGGGTCAAGTTTGTCTCGTTTGGTTCTCGGAACATGGACAAAAACAGTGCAACCAAAGACTTATGGAGGTAACGTTAGTATGGATGGAATCCTAGTTTAGGTGGCAAACATTTGGAGGGGTGTTTGATGGTGTAGGATGGAAGTGGGAAGTCAGTTACTTATATAGGTGGCAGTAGACACTGCCTCCGGCCAAAAACCACGAGGAACATTAGTATCAAGCATCATTGCTCGTGTCATTTTGAGGAGAGTACGGTTTTTGTGTTCAGCAAGTCCATTTTGTTTGGGAGTGTCAGGACAAGAGGTTTGATGAATTATTCCATATTTGGAGAAAAAAATTTTAGTGCCCCTTCAAGATATTCCCCACCATTGTCTAACCGAAGGATTTGTATGGAAGCATGAAACTGGGTCGTAATCATCTTATGGAATTCCATGAATTTCGTAATAACCTCAGATTTGTGTTTAAGAATATATAGTTATGTCATCCGAGAGAAATCATCAACAAAAATGACAAAATATTTATAACCAAAGGATGTATGATAGGGAGCAGGACCCCACACATCTGAATGTAGTAACAAATTTTTTTTCCACACGAGTATTATTAGCCCGATATGTTGCTCAAGGCTGTTCGGCCCAGAGGCAACTGTTACATGCTAAGTGATGCAAATTATTGCTTTGAGTGGAAAAAAGGTTTGGAAAAAGAAATTTAAGATAACTGAATGACGAATGCCCTAGTCGGCGATGCTAGAGCCACAACTGACGAGTAACTGATCTAGTGGCAAATTAAACCGGCCTTATTGTTCTACCGCATCTACGTAATAGAGTCCACCATCCTTAGTACCACGTTCAATGATGTTCCTGTATGAATGTCCTGCAATAGGCAAAACGAAGGATACATGAGAACGACACAGTCTAATTCTTTAGTGATTTGACTAACGAATAGTAATTTTGTGGAGAGGGAAGGAACAAACAGGCAATGCGACAAAGTTATCTTAGGTGTAATAGAAATGGTCCCCCCTCCATGTTCATGAATAATTTCTCCACTAGCGGTTTCAACATGAGTTTTTAAAGGTGTTGAGTGGTTGACAAAATGAGTGGGATCAAAGGTCATAGTGTCGGATGTCCCACAGTCAATTATCCACCGGGATTCGTCATGAGTGGGAGACTGTCCTGTGTTACAAAGGGATTTATTTTGTACAGATGGGTTAAGTTTATTGGTTAATGTGGAGTGACTAAAAGTAGAAGGGTTGATTGGAACATTTGTTGGGTTCTTGAGGGACATATGATGCATTTTTTGTTTGAGAGGGGGGGGGGGGAACTGTCCTTTGTCAATACTGGAGGGACTTGATGCACAATATTGGAATCAAGGACTGCATTGCTCTTATCATAGAAAATTGGGACTTGTGGGGTAATATAGGGGTATAAAAGAGAAAGGGGGCTAGGGTTTCCCTCAAGCCCCCTTTTACCTGCCGCCGTTTGTGGAGCTGCTCCTGAGGTAGCTTCTTTCGTCTGCTGCTGGGTCTTTCTGCTAGGGCATTGCTGTCATCCTCTCTTTCAAGGATGATGGTGGCTGCCTCAGTGTCAGCCAAAGCAGTGGTGGTGCCTCCAAATCCAGTGCTGGTGACTCTCTCCCCCTCCCACCAGTCCGGATACCCCTATAGCTGAAAGCACTTCTCTTTTGTGTGGCCTTTTTTCTTGCAATGGCTACATAATAACTGACTCTTGTCCACCTTCCCTTCCTGCGATGATGTATTTGAGCGGGGTGGGTTGGTTGTCATTCCTTGTTTCTCCGTCTGCGGTGACTTGGTTCTGCCTCTGCCAATGGTTGGAGCCCGTCCTGCTTGTCCTTGCCCACTTCAACTCCCAATGATGAGTGTCTCTGTGAGGGACGATGTCCTCTGAGTACATTGCTAGGGGCCTTTGCCCTTCGGATCTCTGAAAACGCAGCTTCTACCGAGGGTAAAGGTGCCCTTTTGACTATCTCCTTCTTCTCTTTCTTAAACTGGTCTCCAATGGCTAGAAGAAATTGATAGAGACAAAATTCTTAGGTTTTTTTGATTATACAGCCTGATATCTTCTGGGGCAATGCATAAGATTTGGATCTTTGGTGTCGATTAACACCCATACGGCCTGTATTTTGTTCCAATGATCTTTTACAGTGTCATCCCCTTGTCGGATGATACTGGCTTGCTTGTAAAGATCAAAGATCTGGAGTCCATCTCCACCCATCCCATACGTAAGAGCTAGGCCATCCTAGAGGGCTTTAGCCGTGGGATACCTAGTAATATTAGTGATCATAGTGGGTTCCATGTTTCGCAATATCCAGGTAAAGACTATTGTCATCTTGTTCCCACCTGCTGTAATGTGGGTCAATAGGTGGTGGAGGTGGCGGATTACCAGTAAGATGTGCTACTTTACCTTGGCCAAGTATGACCCTGTATATGATAGTGGACTATAAAGAGTAGTTGCCACTGTTTAATTTGATTGATATGTGTAATATTCAGGTATGGGCATAATTGGTTGAGGTGATGGTACGGGGGAACGAAGGCTTCCCCGGAGGATTTGGGCAACTTTTAATGCTAAGTCTCCGGGAACAAAACTAGGGGTGGATGATGATTCTGGGGTGGTGGCTGAGGCCTTAGGTTTTCCAGTTTCTGACATTGTGGTTGATGATTGTGCAGGATACGATGGGAACAGATACGTGTAAGCAACACAGTCTGCTATTTGTGAAGGTTTGCAACAGAAGCCGTCTAGCTTAAAAAGGTATTAGGCGATGATCAAGTTCTTTCTTAGGCTATTCTCAGAAACTTCAAATTATTCTTGCAGAGAGGAAGTGTCCTGCTCTGATAACATGTTCAATATTCAAGAAAATTTTTTTCTTTCATTGATAATTTTTTTACAGTACACATAACCTATTTATCTTTGACACTACATGTTTTACACGGAAATAAAATCAACGAATTGATCATACTACCTAAGGTAAGGATTTGACCACACTAATTAAGGTAAGTTTTAATTGTGTTACATATGGTAGTTTCTTATTTACACAAACAAAGAATCGTTAATTCCTAATTATTCTCAAAGAATCCTGCCACAAATATAACATACGTCAAGAATATTAGGCGTGTCCATTACATCCTATTGACTCACTTCTTCGTGAGAGATTTTAAAATACTTATAACAATTATAAATATTTGAATACTCTTCGAAAAGGAATGGACAGTGTAAAGAAAATCGTTATCTGCAGATTTGCAGATTTGCAGAAAAGTAGCACCGGAGAAGAAAGAGAAGAAGAAGAAAGGAGGGAGAGAAAAGAGTGCAGGAAATGATATCTGACAGGAGAGAGAGACTCATTTTTTTTTGATTCACATCAATTCTTAGAAAAGTTACAATTGTTCTTCTACACAATCTACCTTATATATTAATTGGTTGTCGTATCCTTTAAGTTATCAGTGAAATGACAACCCTTATCTGAGTATTTACAAAGAATAAATAAATATTGTTAACTCCTAAAATGACATCGTACTGTTAAGCAACTCTTCCCCTTTTCTTAGCTCCATAGTTTTCCTCTTTCTTCGTTTGGTTGCCATGCTGACCTAACCTTCCTCTGCTCTGCTGACCTGAGCTTCTCTCCCAAGCTCGGTACTGTTATCCTACAATACTTCCTTACCTCTACCCTTGTTGTGCTCTACAACAGAGCTCACTTGATCTCCAATCTCAGCCCGACCAACTGGAACTTGCACACATTCAATTCTCGTGCTTTCCTTGACTTCTTCCTTATGATCTGCTCGGTCACACGACTCAGCTCGACCAACCTGTCTGGCATCCTCAAGCTCAGTTCAGCCAACCAGTTCAGTACTGGTTTTAACACCCTCCGCAATCTGGCCAGTTGAAAAAGACTTAACATATTCAAAGCCTCCAACATTTGATGAAATTTTTGTATATCCAAAGCCTTCATAAATATATCTGCAAGTTGCTGAGAAGTATGTACTACTATAGCCTGCAACAGGCCATATTGAATTTTCTCTCGAACAAAATGACAATCAATTTCAATATGCTTAGTTTTCTCATAAAACACGGGGTTCTCAGATATATGTAATGCACTCTTATTGTCAAAAACATGGAAATAGGCAGTCGTACCTCAACCTTTAGATCGCCCAACACATAGGTGAACCATTGGATTTCATATGCTCCCAATGCTATTGCTATGTACTCAGCTTCAGCCAAACTGCGGATATCATTGGTTGCTTCTTTGATTTCCACGATATTAATGATGGTTCAAAATACACTAAAATCAGATATAGATCTTCGAGTATCATGGCACCCCGCCCAATCAGAATCCGTATAAATGTTAAGCTTCAGATCGATGTTAGATGAACAAAACAACCATTTTCTAGGATTGATACCTTAGAACTCTATATGCTGCTTTCAAATGCTAATTGGTTGGTGTTTTAAAGAATTGACTCAGCTGCTGTGTCGCATAACTAATGTCAGGTCGGGTGACGGTGAGATATATTAGTTTCCCAACTAACCGTCTATAAAAAGTGTTGTCTGCAGAGGTGAATCCCCATTTGATAACTTTACACTAGAGTCCAACAGTGAATTAGCAAGTCTGCTGGCCGTCATTCCATAAGCAGAGAGTAAATCCACTGTATACTTCCTTTGTGACAATGCTAGTCCATTCTTCGATCTTGCTACTTCATTTCTAAGGAAATATCTAAGTGTTCCAATATTCTTGATGCTGAACTCATCATCCAATGTCCTTTTACCTTGTCAATAATCTCAAGATTGTTACCTGCCAAAATCACATTGTCAACATATACTAACAAGTGCAATACATCATTTCCCTTATGATACGTAAACAAATTGTAATCATGATAAGATTGCTTAAATCCTTGTTTCAACAAGGCTTGCGCCAACTTTTTATTCCATTCTCCGCTAGCTTGTTTAAGCCCATACAATGATGTATGTAGCCTACAGACTATCCCCTACTACGTTACCTCAAATCCCAGAGGTCGCTTCATGTATATTTCTTCATTCAAATCCCCAGGAAGAAATGCATTGTTAATATTCCACTGATGGAAGTACCAACCATGAGCAGCAACCAGTGTAAGTAATGTCCGTACTGTAGTCAACTTAGCAACAGGAGAAAACGTCTCGTGGTAATCTATTCCTTCCTGCTGAGTGAACTCCTCAGCCACTAACTGTGCCTTGTACCGTTCAATATCTCCATTGGACTGAAACTTCAGTTTGCACACCCATTTGCATCCCACTGCTTGTTTGTTCAGAGGTAATTTCATAATGCTCCAGGTTCTATTTGCCTCCAGGGCCTTGACATCTCCCTTCATTCCTTCCTGCCACTCCTTATGTTTTACTGCCTCAACAAAGCTATTAAGTTCAACATAATCATCTAAACTTATATTAAGTGCTTTAAACTTAAAAGAACACCCATCGTAGTATGTGTAGTGGTCAAGAGGATAAAGCGTTTGGTTACATTGATAATATTGGAGATGAGCATGAGGTCTTTTTGTTCTGGCAGATCTTCTAAAAGTGTTTTGTGCTGGAATGTGATCAGTTAAGGTCTCAGTTGACTCGGGAGGAAAAGTGCTAGGCGGCTCGGCCTCAAGAGGAATGGTGCTAGGTAGCTCGGCCTCGGGAGGAATGGGTTAGGCAGCTCGGCCGAAGGTTCATTCAGCTCTGCTAAAGGAACCGAAAGGTGATATGGGACATGATCTTGAATTTTGTTTTAACCAAGAATTGTTTAAGGTCATGAACTTTTGAAAACATAAACTAGACATCCTAAGGAGTGTTTTGACATAAAGATCAACCTTTTTGGTTGAGTATTCAAAGAGAAATATGTTTTCCAATTTCAGCAACATTCTGTCCAATTCTGTCCAGATTGACCATCTGAATCTTTTTATTTGTTTGAAGGGCCAAACAAACTTATTTTTGTCTGATTTTTGGACAGATTCCTGTTAAGACATTGAAGTTAAGTTTTGGAAATTTTCATAATTTTTGGAGTTTTATACACGGATTTTTGAATTTTACAAAAACGGGTTATGAATGTGAGGTAGTCTCAGATTCTGTTTTCAAAGGAGATTTTTATCAAGGGTAGTGGTGTAATTTCCGCTAACCACTATTCACCCCCCTCTAGTGGTGTTTATTGCAGGTGCACCGTCCAACAATTGGTATCCGAGCGAGGTTAACACCACTCAAAGAAGAAAGATTCAACACCATACGAACAAGAAAAGGCCAAGAAACAACATTTCAAAGTAGCCTGCTAATCTCAAATCAAAGGTACATACAATGGCCATAGTTTCTCATAAAGGTGAGTTGGAAGGTATGTCCACACAACGTCTTCTTTTCGATAGAAATAATTTTTTTCATTGGAAACTTAGAATGAGGCTATTCTTAATGGCTATAGACATCGATTTATGTCCTATAGTTAAAGATGGACCATACATTCCAATGAAAATTGTACAAGTTAGTAGAGTCACACAGGAAGTAGAAAAATATAAAAGCGAATGGTCTTCTGAAGATAAAAAGAAAATGTCCATGAATGCTAAGGCTATGCAATTACTGTTAAACGGACTAACAACCTCTGAAGCAGGATGTGTCACATTTAACAAGTTCACACGACATGTGGAAATCATTAGAATTAAAGCATGAAGGTAATAGTGGGGTAAAAGAGTCAAAAATAAGCATGCTTATGTCTGACCTTGAATCTTTCAAAATGTTGCCAAACGAATCCATAACATCTATGGATTTGAGAATCACTAACATTTTCAATGCCCTTGAAGCTTTAGGCAAATCATTTACCAACAATGAGAAGGTACAATGAGAAGGTTCAAAAGGTGCTGCAAAGCCTTCCTGCTGAATGGGATCCTAAGGTAACAGCAATTGAAGAGACAGTGAATCACTAAAATGGATGAATTGATCGTTTCACTTAGATTTTACGAGGTAAAACTAAACCAACGGAAGTCCGAGTCATCTAAGTCATCCGGTAAGTCTGTAGCTTTCAAATTAACTGAATCACATGCAAATAATGATGATAGTAATAGTGATAATAAATTAGACGATGGCTTAATATCGATAGCTAGAAAACTTATAAAGTTTTTCAAACGGCCTAGGAATATACAACGATCTTCTTCTTCTCAACCTAAGAAAAATAACTCTAGTAACAACAAATGGTATAATAAAGATTTAAAATGTTATGAATGTGGTCAAAAAGGACATATCTCTTATGATTGTCTGACAAAGAAAAACGCAAACAACAACAATAATAATAACAATAAATAAGACAAGAAGATGCAATAATCAAAGGCAAAGGAGACCAAGTCATGGAAAGGCAAACGAGCAACGAAGGCGAGCACGTGGAGCGACTAGTCCGACTCAGAATCCGACACTGAGGAAGCTCAAGTCTGCTTTGTATCCAACGAGGTAAGTTCTCATCTGATGAAAATTCTGATAATGAAATGTCATTTGATGAAATGTATGAAGAATTCTTAAGGATGCATGCTCACTGTAAAAGGCTCTCTAAAGAAAAGAAGAAACTAATTGAAGAAAATGACAAGTTGAAGACGTCTAACTTGGAGTTTTCCGATCAATTAGAATCTTTTAAACAAGAGTCTACTAATACTATTGATTATTTGGAGATTAAAATTGAATCAAATAGGAAAAATGAACAAACATTAAAAACTGAAAATAGTATATTGAAGTCTAAGTTAGAAAGTTGTGAAAATGAGATTGTACAACTTAAATCTACTAAACTAAACTTAGAAAAAATGTTAGAACAATTTAAATCTGGTACAAACATGTTAGATACACTTATATTATCTCAAAAATATGGAAGCGATAAAACCAGGTTAGGCTATAAAGAACAAAATGTAAAGGTAGATAAAAATACTAAGTTTGTTTCATCTAGTACAAAATTGCCATACAATTCAATAAAATCAACTTTGCCTGCTACATCTTCTTCTACTCCTTCTTCTGTTTATTCTAAGGCAAAAATACAACATGCACCCATAAAGCACACACATATCAACATGCTACTAGGAAATATTTTGCATCTAGACAACCTAGAAATTATGCCTATATGTATACAAATGCAACTAGACATAATAAACTGCATCCAACTTATTATGAACCTAAGTATAGGCAACATTCATATAAGACTTATTAGAAATTCATATGAACACAAATACATAGTGCCATTCAAGAAACAAAATCATATGTCTTATACACACTATCAAAATCGGCCAAGACATAGTACTTATCAACAAAGGTATAACATGTCTAACCATGCATCATCTTTTAAATGGAATGGACAATTACATGAAAATCCTTTGTGTTATTCAACTTATAATAATGTCAAATATGTGCCTAGAAGGTATATCCAAGTTTGGATATCTAAGGGATATCTAAACAAGGATGGTGTCCCTAACATTCAAGGACCCAAATAAAGGGTACCTAAAACTTTGTCTCCCAAATCGCAAGGAATGCAAGAAGGAGGCAAAGTCAAAGAATCTAAAAGCTAAATGGTTTTTAGATAGTGGATGTTCAAGGCATATGATGGGCAACCCTAAAGTATTCACTAAGTTAGAACATATCGAGAATGGAGGAAAGGTGACATTCGGTGACTACAGCAAAGGACAAGTTGTTGAAAAAGGAACAATTGGGGACCCTTACACATTTCAAATATGAAATGTGTTGTTAGTAAGTAATCTTTCTTATAATTTATTAAGTATTTCTCAACTTATAGATTGCAGATGTAATGTTTCTTTTCTTCCCATTCTTGTGATATAATAAATGAAAAAGGAGAAATTGTATTAAAAGGAAATAGAGATAGTAACATTTACACACTATCACTAAATAACATGTTAGATGCTAAGGTTAAGTGTTTGATATCACATGGCTTATATGTGAACTTATGGCATAGACGACTAGGCCATGTAGGAATTCAACTATTGAAAAGTTATCTAAGAAGAATTTAATAAGAGGCATGCCTAAGTTAGACTTAGATAATTTTTAACTATGTGAAGCGTGTATTAAAGGAAAACACATTAAAGAAACGTTACTAGTCATGTACTAGAATTGCTTCACTTAGACTTATTTGGTCCAAGTAGGACAAGAAGTCTAGGTGGACACTACTGTGTGTGTGTCATAGTAGATGATTACTCACGGTACACATGGACATTGTTCTTAACACACAAAGAAGATGCTCCATTGGCAATCGAAACTTTTATCAAGCAACTCAAAAATATTTACGAAGAAAATGTTAAAAGAATTAGGAGTGATAGAGGTGGAGAATTTAAAAACAAAGATGTGAAGTTTTGTGAATTATATGGAATTAAACATGAATTCTCACCACCTAGAACACCACAACTCAATGGAGTTGTTGAACGTAAAAATAGAACTATACAAGAAATAGCAAGGACAATGTTGTGTGAAAACAAAGTACCTAAATATTTATGGGCTGAAGCTGTTAGTTGTACCTGTTATATTATAAATAGATTTTCTATTAGAAAGAAATTAAATAAAACACCTTACGAATTATTAAACGACAAACAACCTAAGGTATATTATCTTAGAGTATTTGGTTGTAAGAGTTTTGTGTTGAACACTAAGGATAATCTAGACAAGTTTGAACAAAAGTCTATTGAATGCATATTTGTTGGTTATTCAACTAATTCAAGAGCATATAGGTGTTATAATCCTGCATCTAGAAAAATAACTAAATCTATACATGTGAAATTCAATGAAAATGCATGCTTTGAAGTTAGTGATAAAATTCAATATAAACAAGAAAATAATGTTGAAAATATGTTTGATGATGATATATTACTTGAGCCTGTACTTAATCATCTATAACCAACCCCCCTGAACAAGACATGCATGAACCCTTAGATGAAATTAATGAAGAAACTTTGCAATTGGAAGATAATACAACTAATGATCCAATTATATATGATAATGTTCATACAAATGAAACATTTGAACAAGATGAGGGTGAACCTAGTCAACCTAGGAATTGGTGGCACCCTAAAGAATTAATCATTGGGGATCCAAGTATTGGGATTAGAACACATAGAAATATAAGTCAACCTGAAGGACATAGCTCAATCTCACACTTACAACCTAAGAATGTAAAGGAAGCTTTAGGTGATATATCTTGGATAGATGTCATGCATGAGGAATTGAACCAATTTACAAGGAACAACGTGTAGGAGTTAGTACCTAAACCTGAAGACAAGTCTATAATAGGCCCTAAATGGGTATTTAGGAATAAAATAGATGAACAAGGAAACATCACACGAAATAAGACTAGGCTAGTTGCACAAGGTTATAATCAACAAGAAAGAATAGATTATGAAGAAATCTTTGCACCCGTTGCATGACTAGAAGCTATTACATTGTTACTTGCTATTGCAAGTCTAAGAAACATTAAACTCTTCCAAATGGATGTCAAGAGTGCGTTCTTGAATGGATACATACAAGAAGAGGTGTTTATCAAACAACCCCTTAGATTCGAAGATCCAAAGAATCCTAACCATGTGTACAAGATTAAGAAAGCTTTATATGGTTTGAAACAAGATCCAAGAGCTTGGTATGATAAATTTGCAAACTTTCTTATTGAAAATAATTATCAAAGGGTGACCATAGACAACATATTATTTCTAAGAAGAAAAGATAATGACTTGTTAATAGTTCAAATATACATAGACGATATTATCTTTGGTTCAACTAACCGTACCTTACTAAAAGACTTTGAAGAGCGTATGAAGTCAGAATTTGAAATGTCAATGGTAGGAGAATTGAACTATTTCTTAGGACTTCAAATTAAACAAACCCCTCAAAGAATTCATATTAGCTAACTTAAGTATGTTAATGATATGATTAAGAAGTTTGGCTTTGAAGAGTTGAAACCAACACCTACACCCATGAGTGTTAGCACCAAACTAGATAAGGATGAAAATGGTAAACCTTTTGATGATACATTATATAGGTCTATGATTGGCTCATTGTTATATTTAACCGCATCAAAACCTGACATCATGTTTAGTGTGTGTATGTGTGCTAGATTTCAATCTTGTCTTAAGATATCTCATTACAATGCAGTGAAAAAGATCTTTAGATATCTTAAACACACACCTCACTTAAGAATTTGGTATGATAGAAATGCTAAGTTGGAACTGTATGCTTATTGCGATGCTGATTATGGTGGTTGCAAATTAGATCAAAAATCTACTAGCGGTATATGTCAATTCATAGGAACTAACTTGATCTCTTGGTTTTCTAAAAAGCAAGCTAGTGTAGCACTCTCTACCACCAAAGCTGAGTATATAGCTTTGAGTTTATACACTACCCAAATACTTTGGCTTAAACAACAACTTAATGACTTTGGCATTAAAAAGACTAAGATTCTAATTTTCTGCAATAGCACAAGTGCGATCAATCTTTCTCGGAATTCGATACTTCATTCTAAGGCCAAACATACTGAAGTAAGATACCATTTCCTTAGAGATCATGTTCAAAATGAGGATATAGTTATAAACCATATAAGAACTGATCACCAATATCTGATATCTTCACCAAACCCCTTAATCAAGCGAATTTTGAAAACTTACGAGCCAAGTTAGGTATGATGACTTACGATACCATTGCATAGTTCTATCTTTTGCATGATTTGCAAAATTAAGGGGGATATAGTTTAAGAACATAATTTTAGTTGGTAAGTCATGATTTGGTTGGTTGAATAATATGCTAAGTTTCAATTGGTATAAATTTTGGAGCATAGGTTAAGGGGGAGAGTATAATTTGAGAGGGGAGCACATGAACACATATGTTAAAAACATGAGAATTGAGAGTTTGAAAACAATTGGTATAGAATTGGTGAAACTAGTAATTAGCGAGGTTTTCAAAACAATTCAATTGGTAAAAATGTGAAAAACATTTGTTATAAGTTGTGACATTAAAATCATGTTAAGTTATTTTGAAAATCATCCAAAAGGGGGAGAAAGTTGAGAAATATGTTTGGATAATTTTCAAGTCATGATTTTAAGTGGTGAATGCATAAAAATATCACACATGTTGTTACATGTGATTAAAAGTTGAAAACTTTGAGAAAAATGACACCAATCTCTCAGGTTGTTGCACATTGATAGACATCGATATCTAAACCTGAGACACATCAATCGATCGATGTATACATCGAATCGTCACTTCGATCGATCGATGTAGGCCAGAGACAGACTCTGAAACTCACTGTGAGACATCGATCTCTGAAGCTGAGGCACTTCGATCAATCGATGTCTAGGGTTTTAGAAATATTTTTCTAGAATGTGATAAAGTGGTTGTTTTCACTTGTACATGTTTTATATATGTTCATTTTGTGATTATTATGTGTTTTTGATGATTATAAATGCAATGTGACTAATGTGCCTTGGAAGTTTCTACAACTTACAAAAAGGGCAAAATTGGTATTTTGAGTTTTATTGGAACATGATAGAGTGGCAATACTTACAAGGACTTATTCTCATCATATTTATCAGGAAAAATTACACTTAAACCCCCTGTGGTTTGGCTTAATTCTAAAAACCTCTCATCTCACTTGGAATTATACATTTACCTCCCCTATAGTCTGCGTTAAAAATACATCGGCCAATTTTCGACAAAACCACAGGGGTAAACATGCCAGAAATTAGCCGGTGCCTTTTTAACCCAAACCATAGGGGAGGTAAATGTATAATTCCAAACGAGAGGGGAGGTTTTTGGAATTAAGCCAAATCACAAGGGCTCTAACTGTAATTTTCCCTAAAAAGACAAATTTTATGTTTCATTAAATTCTATTCCATTTTATTTTTGTATGAAGTCGCGCATTTATTATTGAAATATAGCCTCACTTGTGGCGGAGGAAAACCATATTACAACGAATGTATCATATGTAAAAAGAGAGTGAAGCGAGCTTATGATAGCCAATCTCCAATCATATACGATATGCCGCATTAAAACCTTGCCAGGAAAAACCACCCTTGTGGATAAAACCATGGCAAAGGAAAAAACGTACATATTTATATAATTGGAGTGTATTGGCAAAGTAATTACAAAAGAAATCAAAGGATGCAATATAAACATGGCCTCCAAGGACAGCTGAAGCCGCCGATGTCTCTGATGGAAACAGTTTGATGTAGTCCACTTGCACCATTGCATGATGGCCCTCAGAAGTTGCAGGACACATAACACGCAAACAATTAGTATATTATAGTAGCAGTATAACAAAAAGATGCTTATCATAGCAAACAAACCCATGTTGCTTGCGGTCAGGGAGAACACATGCAACAACAATATAATCCAGCAAGTCATTACAAAGCTCCATTCCCAGCGGTGAACGATAATGTCATACAGCGTAAACATGCAGCATAATAGTCGAAAGCTTCTTTGCCCCCTAAAACGATGGACGGCTCCAGATGAAGACAGCAGCAAGTGCCATAGAATTTCCAACAAGCATTTGAGGTCAAAATTTGTTAAACAAACGCAATGATGAATTGAAAGATAGGATAAAGAAAAGGGTATAGAATCATACCAACGTTGCCCATGCCAACAGATGGCATAGGCAACCGATAAGCATGTATGCCAATCCATTGGAAGACTTGCACTGCTAAATTCGAATGTTTGGCACTGACACATCCAAAATGATGGCGCCCCGCACTTCACTTGGAAGTGCTTGCATCGACAAATACGTAGTCAGTCCAGAAGAATGATAGCCATATCTTGAGCGAGTGTGTGCGGTGGTATTTGATTCTCTAGGTCAGTAAGAGATTGTAGAAGCATTAAGTTGTAGAAAGTGTATTGTTCGATGCAAGTCTGCATCTAGGAGACCCGTGAATTGTGGTGGGGTATAAAAGATATTTTAGCAAAAGACGACAATCTGTCTCAATTATCAACTGGTCATATTCCGATGCATAATATATTAATGCATATGTCAAAGCCAACTATTCCTCCCTCAGTGGTGTGGAAGGCGGCAAGATGAAGCAAATAGCATAGACCAATTGTCCCTGATGATTACGCAACACCGCTCCTGCTGCCGCAGTGTTTCGACCAACTACTACATCCACATTAAGTTTTAGTTTACCTGTAGGCGGCAACTCCCACCTTACAATTTTATGACGCCGGAATCGCAATGGTGGAGAGAAGAAGCGGGCCACCAAATGAGGTATGGTCTGAGAAAATTTGCTCCCTTGTGTTGAAGCACACCATGTGTATATATGTTCTTGAACACGATTAAACAATTGCGTGTAGAAAAAACTATCTTCCCCAAAGAGAATACTTGTATATTCCTTCCAAATAACCCATGCAACCAGAGACTGAACGATTGCCCGTAATTGGCCGAGCATATGGCTATGAGAAGACATTCGCCACCAATGCAATATATAATTCAAAATTATCATATTGTCAGGCATTGGCCCTGAAAACAGAATAGAAATTTCTTGCCATAATGGTTTGATCATCGCGCAATGCAGAAAAATGTGATCTCTAGAATCTAAATGAACATGGCAAAAGACACATTGAGTAGGATAAATAGCCTGCCATGTATGCATATTATCAGGTATTGGCAAAGCTTTCATCCAAAGCTTACAAATAAATATACTGCATGTAGGCAGGCATCGTGACCACCATATGAAACGGGATGAATCCAAATGTTCATCGTTGGAAACCAACAATTTATACGCCGACTTTAAAGAAAATTGGCCGTTAGAATCAGCTCTCCAACATAATGCATCCAGTGAACTTTGCACATGAGATATCATATAATCGTGTATACGACAAATGCGTTTCCAAGTAGATGAATCATAAATATGGGAAGATATTGTAAGACGATTACCATATTTGCACCGCACATAAACAGCCCACAACGATTGAGAATGATAAAACTTCCACCATAGATGACAATCATTTGACTTCTGAAGAATTTGAAGATTTCGAATCCCTAGCCCTCCATCCTCTACCGGCTGGCAAATATGATCCCAACTGCACCAATGATGACGTCCATTCCATAGAAAAGATGACATTTTACGATTGAGCGATTCTATAACACTTGTAGGCATTCGCGAGCTGGCAATGATGTGTAATGGCATAGAACATAGAACATGACGAATCAATGTTAGGCGGCCAGCCATATAAAGAAGTTTGGAAGACCAAGAATTCAGCTTAGCATCAACGTGTGCTAGCAGTGGAGCATAATACGCTGCACGATTAATACCTTTATATAGATAAGATCCAAGATATTTAATGGGCAAAGAAGCGAGACGCATGCCTAAGATCTGAGAAGCTCAAGTAGGTGAGACTCATGCTCCCACAACTACTTGACTTTTATGAAGATTGACTAATTGACCAGACGCTTGCTGATATAATTCCAAAAATTGCCGAAATCTTTGTAAGTTGCGAATGGACCCATTAAGGAAAACGAAAAGATAATCTGCAAAACCTAGGTGAGATATATGTGGCACTCGGCCTGTATGGAATCCAACTAAATGGCCAGTTGAGATCAAAGAGTTTAATCTGCGGGAGAATCCTTCAGATGCCAAGATAAATAGAAGAGGAGATAATGGATCTCCCTGCTTTACCCCTCGAGATATCGAAGAGAAACCTGTTGGCTTGCCATTTACTAAAACAAAACAGTGTGAGGATGCCAAATTATTCATGATAATGCGCACCAAGCGCGAATGAAAACCCATTCTTTGTAGAAGCTCCTGAAGATATGACCAACATACTCTATCAAAGGCTTTGGCCATGTCCAACTTAATTAAAACGTGACCACCACGCACCGGTTTATCCAAAACATGTACCATTTCCTATGCAAGAAGTATTTGTTGTGTAATATCTCTACCTTTCATGAACCCCGACTGTTCTGATGAAATCAATTTTGGCAACAAATCAGATAAATGAGTTTCAATAAGTCGAGTTATTACCTTTGCAATAATCAGCAAATGTACTTGGATTGGCAACTTTGGGTATAAGAGTAATCACAGTAGATGCTAACTGACGTGGTGGACGAATACCTAAGAAAAATTCTTGAACTGCCTTGTAAACATCCATGTGAATCGTCTGCCAAAAAAGCCTATAAAAAGACCCCCCGAACCCATCTGGACCAGCTGCACTGGTTGGACTTAAAGCCCATACTGCCTGCTTAACTTCTTGCAAGTCTGGGATTGCCAATAACATCTCATTATCCACAACAGTAACTAATGATGGAATATACTGTAGAATAGATTGATGATGAGATGTGGTGCCCGCCTTAAACAAACTCTCATAAAAGCGAATCGCTTCCACCTGGTAATCATGCGGTTCTGTGACCTCAACCCCATCCTCCCGGGATATGTGAAGTATGGTTTGATTTCTGCGACATTCTTCAACTGTTTGATGGAAGAATTTGGTATTAGAATCTCCGTCCCGATACCATTTAACATTTTCCTTCTGTTTCCAAAACAATAGTGCCCGCGATTGTGTAAGTTGCAGTTGCGCTATACTCTTATGATACACAGCACGAGTTTCTTTCGTGGGTGTGTCGTTGTAAATTCGCTCACAGTGATTGACCTCAGACTCCGTCGCTATAATAGCATCAAAGATATTTCCAAAAACATCTTTGTTCCAAGTCCGTAGATGTTGTTTAAGACTTCGCAATTTAGTATAGAAACCCCATATGCCATCCACTGTTGGATACGACTGCCATTGATGAACGACAAAATTATAAAAATCTAGATGTGTAGCCCAAACATCTAAGTATCTAAAAGATGCAGCAGATGCAGGAGTCTCCATGCGACAATCCCAAGAGAATTGGAGAATGATCTGATGTAGCTCGATTCAAATGCTGACAATGTACAGTTGAGAACATGTCCAAAAAACTGGATGAACATAAATAACGGTCCAAGCGACGCCAAACACGGCCTAAACCGTTCCCATCAGACCATGTAAATAATGATCCATGGGAAATAAATGACTGAAGAGATGTTGCTACAATAAAATCATTAAAATCTTACGGAGAACGAAGAGTGGGAGAGGATCTGCCCCTATGTTCATCCAACGTTAGAAATGTATTAAAGTCTCCTCCCACGAGCCATGGAATATCGAATGTGTCATAAAATTCTCCAAGGTCTGACCACAATGGGCGTCGCACGGCCACTGTGTGCAAACCATATACAACAGTACACCGAAAAGAATTCCCTGTAGGCAACCAACAAAAACGAGCAGAATTATTTTGAATACTTGGACGTTCCCCATCCAGGCGAAGAAATGATTCCCTCCAAAATATCCAAATATTGTCATTATTAACTGATAGAGCGTGTGAAAAACCAAGCCTCTAGCCTTAGGCTCTATAACAACATATTTGCAATAACAGTTTCAGACGATCCAATGAAGTTCTAATGTCTCTAACGTTCCATATTATGATCTTCATTGGGATGACAGTATATCAAAGGAATTAGAGAGGGCTACCCTAGAGCGTGTTAGTGGCGTACAAGAGGCCTCCGACTGTCTGTGATGCCTCCGTAACAGCCTTGGTGGGACATGAAAATGTGCATCATCCCCTAGAGATGTCGGTGTGACAGGCACTTCGCTAGGATTATATATTACACGGGGTAGCACTGTCGCATGATCATTAGTATCTTCATTTATCTCTCCTTCAAGGGAATGTTGAACTGCTCTAGGTTCTGCGGCCTCCAGCTCCAATTCATTGTCCAAATTGGATGATTTTGAGAGTTTGGTTGCAGTATCTAAAAAATAGAGTCATCAATACTTTTGAGTCGTGAAACATCCTGCATGGGCGAAATACTATCCATTCGATGCATGTCCGGCGATAGAAATGATGCAGATGGTGAAGCGTCCGCTGAAAGATTTTCATTGTGGGGATTATACTTGTCCCCTTGCTGATTTATGTTATTCATATTGTCTGCAGGTTGTTCCCCTGGAATCGCCTTTTTAGGGGTCCATTTCTGAGGGATATTCTTGGCCTTCACTTTGAGCACATTCGCTTTGGGCACATTATTTTTTGATGCATCATCTATTTTATCCTCCTGTCCACATGTGGAAGAGGTATGTCCAAGACGAGAACATTTAACACAATACATGGGTTGATCTTCATAGATTACAGATTGTGTTATGTAATGTTTGGATGTCTGTATAAATACACGCGAGGGAAGTTCTTGAGATACATCAACTTCAGCACATAGTCTCGCAACAGACAGACGATTATGCTCAGTTGTTGCATTATCTAATTTCATAGGCGTGCCCAACATGCGTCCTATTTGAAACAACGCCTCACGTTGATGAAAGTGTACAGGCAAACCAGGAAGCGAAACCCATACTGGGACTATAGGAACATCAACTGTTGGATCATAATCCGGTGTCCATTTAGTAACACGCATATATTTACCTGATACAGTCCAACTTTGACAAGCGAAACATCGAAGATAATCTTGTTCTTACGCAAAAGTCAGTAGAATGTGATTAGTTTCCAAAAGGCCCATGCGCACATCACCAATAAAACCAATTTGTTTGATCGCGGCACGGATAGTAGCAAGTGGGGGACGCCCATACCAAAAAGTTCCAACCAGAAAGAACCAAAAAGGGGCAGACAATGCTGCGATCTTGTCGTCGGAGAAGGAAATCATAGGATTGCCCTTATATTTGTGAATCTCCTTTGGCTTTATCAATGGATTGGTTGTTGGCTAAAACAAAGACGCATAAGATTTAGGTTTTGCGACTGATTCCAAATTTTGCAGCAATGATGCATTGTCGGACATGAATGCGATCAATTTCAAAAGAAAAGGGAAGAGACAGTATAGAATTTAGCAAAATAAGGCAGAGGATTGAAAATGAAAGTGGAAAGGGTTGGATGACGGTGGCAGTCAGCCTCGCCGCCATGAGTCACTAGCCAATCGACAGAGGAGCATCGTTTTTTGAAAATTCTATTCCATTTTAATATATATATATATATATATATATATATATATATATATATATATATATATATTTAAACAGTAAAATAGATATTTTATTATGCCTCACTTATGGCGGAGGAATACCATATTACAAAAAATATCAATAAACGAATAATAATAGTACAACGAGCATATAATATCTAATCTCCAATCATATATGATATGCCGCATTAAAACCTTGCCAAGTAAAACCACCCTTGTGGAAACCTTGGCGAAGGAAAAAGCGTACATATTTATATGAAAGGGGTGAATAGTTGAATATGAAGTGAAAAGTCACTGAATGCTTGTGGCACGCCGCAGTTGAGTGTTGCGCAATGTCGGTTGGATCTTCTAGAAGAATTGTCTCCGCAAGTGTTGTTGCATCCATGAAGCCATGCATAGAAATAAAAGTGAGTTAGTGAATATAGCAATATGATGAGTTGTGGGATATGTAGGGGCACTTGAGTTGCAGCATAAGGTAGAGTGTAACATATTACCCTTGTTACCCATATCTGATGATATGGGCAACGGGAAATTTGTAAGTGCTAGATGTGAAGTGATGCAAACAGGTAGCATAATGCTGAATGCGAATCTTACCCATGTTGCCCATATCTTGCGATATGGACAACTATTTTGAGCTTTAGCCAAGGTCATGTCTAAGATGTGGCGTGTTCTCCTTTTGATAGCATGCCCGAACCATTGATGGTAGAGACGCTACCGTGGGAAAAAACAGTAAGCTTTTGGTGGAATTGGCCATGTTGAGCTGAAAAATGTGCTGGGTGATTTGCCTCACGTGGAATGTGTGTTAATTCAGCTGATGATGACAGTAGCAGTTCGCGGAATATGGTTGCATGAACGTCCATATTATTTTGTGCTGCTAAAACTACTCCGTATGCATCAACTTCTACATCAATGGATTCCCACTGAGTTGCGAAGTATAAGAACCCAATATATGCAGCCTGAAATTCTGTTGTGGCTGGCGTAGATAACGGTAAATGAAACGAAATAGCCCCCATGAATGTACCAGATCTGTCACGCAAGATTGCTCCCGTAGCTGCAGAAAATCTCCCGTGGGCTGCATCTGTGTTCAACTTCAATCTACCCGGTGGAGGATGGAGCCATCTGACAATGATGCATTTAGGTGGACGAAGCTTTGGAGATAACCCAAGATCAATTAAGGCATGGTCTGAGATTGCAAACTTCTTTCCTCTTTGCGCAGATGACCAATCATATATCGAATTTATTTTCTATTTAATTCTATTCACTTAATAAAACACATATGTATTAACATCTTTAATTTAAAAAGGACCAAATTTATTTTTCATTCATTTAGATTCAGTTATATATGCATATATGTACATACATGCATATATATATATATATATATATATATATGCATTCATGCATTGAATATCGTTATTATCTCTAATTTTCATTAGGTAAGTGCAAAGGAAAAAATTATACTTAGACCCCCTGTGGTTTGGCTTAATTCCAAAAACCTCCCCTCGTTTGGAATTATACATTTACCTCCCCTATGGTTTGGGTTAAAAGGCTCTGTCTAATTTCCGGCATGTTTACCCCCTGTGGTTTTGCCGGAAATTGGCCTTTGCGATTTTAACCCAAACTATAGGGGAGGTAAATGTATAATTCTAAACGAGAGCGGAGGTTTTTAGAATTAAGCCAAACCACAGAGGGTCTAATTGTAATTTTCCCTATTTATCGTGACAAAGGTGTTATTATATTCATTTCTGACTCTGGAGTTTTCTCTCACCAGGGGCATTTTGATCATTTTACCCCTAAGGGCATTTTTGGTATTTTCACTCAATGAATCTATTGAGTATATTCTTATCTTCATTCTGGAGTTGAGTTATGATTATCTTGAAGATTATATGGTGGTTTTATATTATTTTTCTCAAATGATGATATTATCGACAGTAGCGAGATATGTGACGGGTTGTGATGTCATATTTTATTTCTTTCTTGGAGAATTTCTTTTATATGTTATTGGAGTATATTTATCATCATATTTCAGATAATTTAAAGGTGTCCAAGGTGTGAAAATGATCACTACATACAAGATGAAATAGTGGGAATTTTGATATTATATGTTGACATAATCTTGTCAACTATCATTTGTTGATTTCTTCTTCGAAAATCTGAGTTGATATGCATATATATGTGATAAAAAAACGTGTATATTCAGTTGGAGGTGATGTGTTATTCATTTTATATCTTGGTGACAAGTGGACCAACAAGCTAGGAAAATTCAAAGTTTTAACCCAACAGCTATGGCTGGTCTTGGAAGATTTTTTTTGAGTCAAATGCAGCTCCCACATGCCTATTCTTTTGCAAGGAGTTGAAGCTATCTTGGTGGTATTATCCCTTAGTATTATCTTCATTTTTCAAGCAAATTCCAAGTGATTTTTTGTGATAAAAATTCGTCCATGCTGAAAGATTAAGGTGGACCAATCATTCTTCTTTATGTTGCCAAGTGTACAAGATGATTATGTAACCAACCAATGGTGTGAAGACAACTAAGACTTGATGATGAAGATGGTGACACATTAGAGGTCTTATCTTCAAGATCATTTCACACTATAAACAGGAGGCAAAGGTGAAGAAGAAGAACACACACTTGAAAGCAATAGTTAAATTGTCTTGCTATCTTCTTCTCCTCATTCTTGTTTCATTCTTTGTAGCCAAGGTGTTCTTGTGATATTTGTTGTAGAGCTACAAGTCTCTTGTGTCTCATTTGTAAGATTGATTAGCCAAATCTATAAGGCTACATCAATAGGTGATAGAGGTGTTGCAACCAAGAGTTGCATAGAGGTGTTCATCCAAGTCTTGAATAGGGTTGGTGTTTAACCCAAGGATCAAGCTTGGTTATTGTTGTAATTCGGTTCATACCATAGTGAAATCCAAGGAAAGGTGTTCCTTGGGACTGGAGAAGGTCACATTGACCGAAATAGGATAAACTCTCGGTGTTCTTATCATGTTTCTACATTTCTGCGTTCTGCCTGTTTTTCACGACAGTTTTCACACAATTTCTCACGTTTTGAAAAAATAGTTAAACACTCTCAAAATTCGTGATTTTTGGTGGATTTATACTTCAGGCTATTAGCTTTCATTTGCAACAAGAATCACTTGATTTGAGCAAGTGAAAGTTAGTCTTTCAGTCGTTGCAAGAAAACTGCTCGAATTTAGCTGCAATCTGACCAGTTTTGAGAAAACTTGAATTCTGTTTTAATCAAGAATTGTTTAAGGTCAGGACCTTTTGGAAACATAAACTAGACATCCTAAGTAGTAGTTTGACATAAAGATCAACCTTTTTGGTTGAGTATTCAAAGAGAAAAATGTTTTCCAATTTCAGCAACATTCTATCAAATTCTGTCTAGATTGACCATCTGAATCTTTTTATTTGTTTGAAGGGTCAAACGATCTTATTTTTGCCTAATTTTTGGACATAGTCTTTTCAATACATTGAAGTTATGTTCTGGAAATGTTCATAATTTTGGAGTTGTGTAAACTGATTTTTGAATTTTTCAAAAATGGGTTCTCAATTTGAGGTAGTGTCAGATTCTGTTTTCAAAGATGATTTTTATCAAGGGTAGTTGTGTAATTTACGCTAACCACTATTCACCCCACCCTCTAGTTGTGTTTACTACAGGTTCACGGTCCAACATACCCATGTAA
This sequence comes from Eustoma russellianum, assembly GCA_036186865.1. Taxonomy (NCBI): domain Eukaryota; kingdom Viridiplantae; phylum Streptophyta; class Magnoliopsida; order Gentianales; family Gentianaceae; genus Eustoma; species Eustoma russellianum. The sequence continues at coordinate 33,430,478 of AP025059.1, read as the reverse complement.
AACGAGAATAATCATCCACAATTGTTAGAAAATATCGTTGATTATGAACAGTCGCATGCTTGTAGGGTCCCCAAATGTCAACATGTATTAAGTCAAAACAAGATATGGTTTTGGATATCGATAATGGGAATGACTTCCTTTTTTGCTTAGCTAGAGGACAAATGGGGCAATCAAAAGTACATTCAGAAGAGTGAAATTTTCTGTCTAAGTTTTGCAAGACTTTGAACGATGTATGACCAAACCTATAGTGCCACAATGCGACAGTAGTCTTGATGGCTTATGGTCTGATTTCAACAAAACATGTGGCTGGACTCGATGGACCTAATGTTTTTATCTGTCAGGTCATCTCCATATGATACAACCCTCCTTGCAACTCAGATAAGACAATCTTCATCTGAGAAGATATGTCCTGAATTAGGCAGCAATTGTCAAAGAAGAAAGCAGAACTGTTAGTGGCTTTCATGAGTTATCCTAAGGACAACAAGTTGAAGGTGAATGAAGTGGCATGAAGGACATTGTAGAGTTTCATACAAGGACCGATGGAAACAGTGCCGATGTGACATACCGGGGCTAATGATCCATTTGACATTTTTACATTCATGCTGAATGCTGGTTTGTAAGATATGAAGGGAAGAAATGAAAAGGAAATCTGGTGTGTCGCTCCTGAGTCTATAATCCATTTAATATGAGTTAGATGCTTACCTTGATCCAATACCTATGCCTGACCAGTGAAATTTGCTCCAAGGACCTTCACCTGGTTCACCTAGATTGACTAGCCGGAGTCTGTTAATCTCGGACTTGATACCCTACAACAACTTCATAAGCTTACTATACTAGTCCTTTCTCATTCAAATAATGCCTTACTATCTTAGTTACTTGAATCATGTACAATATTATTTGAGATCACACCAACACTGTTTGCAGCAGGTCCACCTCTGCCTCTCCCTTTTTGTGGGAAACCATGCTTCCTGAAACATTTTGCTTCTATATGGCCCTTCATTCCGCAAAAGTTGCACTGGTTCTAATGTACCAGCCTGACTGTAATCCCTGTGGTTTGCCGTAAGTACCCAGAATTCTTTTCTTTTGTTCCATAAAATTCTTAGATCTAGAAGTTGGGTTAGAGCTTACTCCCATGACTTGCTGCTCAGCACTGGCAGGTTGACTGCTATGGTTGTTTGCCTTTCATGCTTCAGAACCATACCAAACGCTTTCTTAACCGAAAGTATAGGTGTGGTCATCAATATCTTAGTTGCCACTTCTTGATAGGCCATCTTTAATCCACCTTGACACACTTAAAATGAGCTGGAATTTCTTTAAAAAAACTGAAACATGTGCTCAAAATCAAAGTAATTAACTTCCAAATAATCATGATTCAATCCCCTTAAATTTTGGACTAAAATTGAAGACAATAAACATGCAAAAATCGGCCAGCTCCAAACATGTGCTGAAATTTTCAACCTGTGTTTTCTTTTAAATTCTTTCTTTATGTTTTGTCCTCTTCAATGTCACCAATTATGTGTGGCATATCCTCCACCAATTGAAGTGCCAAATAAGTTCCACCTAGGCTCCAAAAATGCTGAACTAGGTGTGTGAAATAGGCTGTACATGTGTTGAATTCTTTTTATGTAAACTTTGTTAAATAATGCACAATATTCACACGTATATGGTAAATTGCAGTCAACCCTAATTTGAATTTTCTAGAACACTATAACATGTCTTGAATGTGTAAAAAGTGTCTGGATACATTTTACACTTATGAAGAAAACTTCCCATGTGTGTAGGGTTGTAGAAAACCAAATTTTTGACTTTTGTCGATTACGCGATTTTTCTCTGATTAATTTCAAACTTTTTACACATGTCATATATATATTATGTCACACATAATATACATAAAATGAGGTGTATATTCAGCTTTAATGTCTGAGTATAAAACGTCCCATGTGCCAAAATATGCTTAAGTTTGAATTCTCCACAAATCTAGGCTAAATTGTGGGTGATTTGTGTGTGCAAACATAGTATAATCTTGTGGATGAATATTACATGTGGATCGTGAAATGTTTGAATATTTTTTATGTATATAGGTTGATCATATTTATATGGTAAGTACGTGACATGTCGGTGAAGTTTTGGTAGTCACCCGATACGGCAATTTTTGGTTTATGACCTTGTAAATGAGGATCCTGAACCGAGATCCATTGAACAATGTCAACATAGAAATGATTGGCCAAAGTGGAAAGATGCAATCCACGCAGAACTGAAATCATTAGAAAGTCGCAAAGTATTTGGACCTGTAGTTCAAACCCCTGAAGGGATAAAACCAATTCGATGCCCAAGTGGACTTGCTTTTTGTTTCTCTTACGCTTGATATGAGGATCAGCCTCATCCTCTAAGCTCGCAAGGAACTGCTTCTTGCTCCTTGAACTCATACTACCTGGAAAAGCATCCTACTCCTTTAACTGCTTGATTCTCATGTTACTTCTACGTGGCAGAGAAGAGAGCTTGACAGATGAATCTTTTTGCGCCCCACACTTGGCAGATTTTTCTTTTGCAATTGGCTTGACATCTACTGCACTTTCCTTTTTTTGGCCAATGCTGCATGCTCTGGAGGTTGTTTCAGATGCCTGAATTCTTTGGGACAGTCTTTTAGGCTTCAGCAGTAGCGGTTTTCGAATGGGGGTAGAGGTAGGGGAAAAGGTGGACAGCTTTTGTCTTTTTTATATCCCTCCACAATAAATAAATAATAAAGTAGAGTGGGGATGTGAGAGTCAACGATAATCTTAATAGGTCAACAATTTTCTTCCGGTTGCATGGCTGTAAGTGAGCCATTATCGGCAAAGACTGGGTGTTAAGTGAGTTTCATCAACATTTAACTGCTAACTGAGTAATGTGCCAAACGTTAGGCTAATAAGTGAGATTCCCTCAAAATTTTTATGTGAAAATGGTATTGTGCATCAAACATCTTGTCCCTACACCACTGAACAAAATGGTGTCCCTGAGTGAAAAAACAGTACCATCCTTCAAATGACCCGTGCAATGATGCTTGACTCGTCTGTTCCTGGGGGAATTTGGCCAGAGGCTGTGTCTACTGCCACCTATCTCTGTAATCGACTATCTACTACTATCCTTAATCACAAAACCCTGTTAGAAACTCTGTCTGGCCAAACTGAAACTCCCTCTATGTTAACCCTACCCCCAAAAGTTTTTGGGTGTACAGTCTTTATACATGTACCTAAAGCTCACCGCACTAAACTTGATCCCTGTGTCGAGAAATGCGTTTTTGTCGGTTATGTCTCTACTCAGAAAGGCTATAGATGTTACAACCCCAGCACTAATCGCATTCATACTACCATAAACTGTGTCTTTGTGGAAACTGAATTCTTCTTCGCCACCCAATCTCGGCCTCAGGGGGAGATAACAGGTAATGATGGTGACCCACTAGATTGGTTGTCCAACCTATACTGGTCACCGACTGAATCAACACGGCAAGTAGATTGCTCCGACTGCGCTATATCTCCCTACTATAATACGAACGCAGCACCAGAACTCGACAAGGATGTCCCTGAGATAAATGCACCTCAACAGGTAAACAAGGATACATATGACATTGATAATCATCTAAACCACCAGACTCCGTATGAAAATACCCCTGAAAATATCTCTGTTTCAACTAATAATCACTCTCTTGACACACTAATTGAATGTTGTACAGATAATCCAGGACAACTTGAGTTGGACCATACGAATATTATTACAGGAGAACAGGGGCGTATCCTACCGCCAAGAAAGACCAGAGGAGTCCCACCTAATAGGTATTCACCTACTAAAATCGCTCGACCCTCCAAATACCCTGTCTAGGAAAGCAACCTGAGTGGTATAGCAAAAGGTTTCTTAACCACAATATGCTCAGAGGAAGTTCCCCGGAATATGGAAGAGGAATGTACCAACCAATCATGGAAGGAAGCTATGCTAGTCACGATGAATGCGCTCAAGAAGAATGAAACTTGGGAGGTGTGTGGAATACCTGCAGGAAAGAGACCCGTGGGGTTTAAGTGGTTTTTATCATTAAGTACAAAGCCGATGGCAGTATTGAACGACACAAAGCACGGCTTGTAACCAAGGGATTTACACAAACTTACGGAGTATATTATTTTGAAACCTTCTCACCAGTCGCAAGGATCGATACTATCAGGATACTATTCTCCATCCAGCCACTAAAAACTGGCTACTGTAACAATTTGACATGAAAAATGCCTTTTTACATGGTGATTTGAAGGAAGAAGTATACATGGAACTGTCTCCTGGTTTCTGTGACGACTTTAAACTTGGACAAGTGTGTAAGTTGAAAAAGCACTATACGGACTCAAGCAGTCACCTCGAGCATGGTTTGGCAATTTATGTCCGTCGTGAAAAAATATGATTACAGACAAAGCAATGCCGACCGCACTTTATTTATTAAAAAAACAGGGAAGCCTCGTTACTTGCCTCATTATATATGTTGATGATATGATTATTAATGGAAATGATTCTGATGAAATCTCTCGTCTCAAGAAACATTTGTTCACTTAGTTCGAGATGAAGGACCTAGGTGGACTCAAATATTTTTTGGGAATTGAGGTGTTGCGATCACAAGCCGTCATATATATATATATATATATATATATATATATATATATATATATATATATGTCAAAGGAAATATATTCTCGACCTACTGACAGAAGTTGGCATGCTTGATGCCAAGCCTGCTGACACTCCAAAGGCTCAAAATCATAAGTTGGAATTTATACAAGGAGCGCCTGCAGCTGATCGGGAATGGTACCAATGACTGGTGGACAAGTTGATATACCTATCTCACACCAGACCTGATATCGCTTATGCTGTTGGTGTGGTCAGTCAATTTATGCATAGCTCGCAAAAACATCACCTTGATGTTGTGGTCATAATCTTGGGATATTTAAAACAGACTCCATGCTCTGGACCGCTCTTCAGAAACAATGGATACCTCAATATCGAAGCATACACTGTTGCTGATTAGGCAGAAAATCAGGTTGATCGCCGCTCCACTTCCGATTACTTTACTCTAGTCGGAGGTAATGTTGTAAAGTGGCACTATCAAGCGCAGAAGCAGAATTTTGAGGTATCGTGAAAGGCATCACGGAAATACTTTGGGTTCGCAAGCTACTCCTTGAACTTGGCTTCCAGACATCGGATCTGACAGACTTAAGGTGTGATAATAAAGCAGCTATCAGCATTTCAGAAAACCAGGTTCAGCACGATCATACTAAACACGTTGAGATAGATAGACATTTCATCAGAGAAAAACTTGATGAAGGAATTATTGCGCTCCCTCATGTGCGTTCTGAAGACCAACTTGCCGATATCTTAACCAAGGCAGTAAACGGACGGATCTTTGACTCTGTGCTGCGCAAGTTGAATGTTGGCGGCCCCACCGTTCAACTTGGGAGAGGGGAATGTTGATATTGTACCATAAAAGCAAATATTCACTTACCACTACGGTTGATATTATAGAGGAAAAATCAGCAATCATCATTAGTACATATTGCATATACCATACTTAGGACCAAATTATAAAGCATAAATAGACGTGTGTATCAACAATTTCAATCAATGAAGAAATATTTTCTTAACCGTGTCTAGCTCAACAACTGCTGGTGTCTTTGATCCTGGTTAGTGATTTTGTATCTTATTTTTGTTTTTTACCATCTCTTTTTTTGACGTTTTCTTAATGTTTCGAAATTCTTTTCTGTATGGTCAGTGATTTGTATCTAATCTCCTACTCAACACATGTAAATGCAACAGTCTCAGAAAGATGACTAAAAATATAAAAAAGAAAATCAGGCTTGCGACGGCATCATATTGTCGAACAAAAAAAATAAAAGCAATTCGATGGCTGTGTTGAAAGGGCATAGTTCTCTCTACATTTATTAATTCTTCATAAAAGAATCAGCATAATATGTGGGAAGTGTTGGAGAGGTTGGGGAAGATTTTGATGTTCAAGATCGGAAGTGTTGCTTGAAAATGACACAACATTGGGGTTTTGCTGGTCTAATGATCTGCTTTCTCAGTTCTTTCCATGCACTCTTTGTGATGGCCCTTGACAACGCAAATGCAACTCTGCCTACCACTTGGATCAACAGTATCTCTGCTCTCGATTCTTATTACTACACAGATGGATCAACGGTGAGACCTATCCTTTGGCGGGGAAGGGGTTTGTCAAACGGCCCGGATGTAGCATGTGGATTCTTTTGCAATGGGACATGTGATACTTACCTGTTTTCCATCTTCATTGTTCAGTTTGATGGCTCAATTTTTTCAAGCTACCCTTACGGAGTCCCGCAGGTGGTCTGGACAGCTAATAGAAACTACCCTGTTAAGGAAAACGCGACCTTGCAGCTAAATGGGCAAGGGCAATTCTTGATGATGGATGCTGATGGTGCTCTGGTTTGGTCTGCAAACGCCACGGGGAGATCTGTTTCTGGCTTGCATTTGGCAAGAACGGGAAATCTCATTCTCTTTGATAGGCAGAACTCAGTGGTTTGGCAGTCTTTTGATCATCCAACTGATTGCTTAGTTCCAGCGCAGGGATTTCAGGAAGGCGTGAAGATAAGATCTAGTGTTTCACATACTAACTTTACTGACGGCTTATATTCCCTTTCAGTTTACAAAGGAGAGGCTGTGTTTTCCGTTGAAACAAATCCTCCAATAGTTTATCTTAAACAACCAATTGATTATTTGTTTGCGATGCCTTCTGAGCCGTTATCACTTTACATAAAACTGGGACCTGATGGCCACATGACAAGTTATAGCCTTGAAGGTTCATGGTGGACTGGAGCACAGTATATCACTGATACCCTCAGCAGTTGTCAATTCCCACTGGTCTGCGGACAGTACGGTGTTTGCATGAATGGACAGTGCAGTTGTCCGATTCCAAAATATTGGAAGCAAACGAATGCCAGGCAACCAAGTCTTGGCTGCACGGAGATCACTCCGCTGACTTGCAATGAGTCTCATCTTCACAGCCTTGTAGAGGTTGGGAAATCGAGCTACTTTACCTTTACCGCAGATATTAGCAATGTTCACAGAGAGTTCTGTAAAGAAGCATGTTTATCAAATTGTACATGTAAAGCAGCAATTTTTCGATATAGTTTGAATCATACCAGGGGGGACTGCTATTTGCCTACTCAGATCTTTTCACTAATATACAGAGATGATGATCATGATGACTATAAGATCTCCGTTTTCTTGAAGGTGCAGAGCACACCGGATGAGTCATCACTTGCTGTGAAAGCTACTCATAGATATCCGTTTACTGTCATCCTAGGATATGTAGTGGGACCTGTAATATTGTTGGGAATCATCAGTTTTTTGATACTCATGAATAAGAAAAGGATGAATAAGATTTATGATGACGAAGTTCAGGAGGAATATATGACGATTGTTTCTGGAATGCCAAGCAGATTTTCCTTTCAAGACTTGATAATTGCAACAGAGAACTTCAGTACAAAGCTTGGAGAGGGAGGATTTGGCTCAGTCTACGAAGGATCACTAAAGGACGGCACAAAGATCGCAGTGAAACGCCTTGATGGAATTTGTCCACTTAATAGTTCATTCTTGGCTGAAGTTGGTAGCATTGGCGGCATTCATCATGTCAATTTGGTAAGGTTTATTGGCTATTGTGCAGAGAAATCTTACAGACTTTTGGTTTACGAGTATATGGCAAATGGATCGTTGGAAAAATGGATCTACAAGGGCAGTGAAAAAGGTAATCTTGATTGGAAGTACCGGAAGGATATTGTGCTTGACATCGCCAGAGGATTAGCTTACCTGCATGAAGAATGCAGGCAAAAGATAATTCACTTTGATGTGAAACCGCAGAACATTCTGTTGGATGAGAATTTTCATGCTAGACTATCTGACTTTGGGATGTCTAGGCTAATCGCAAGGGACCAGAGCACAATAGTAACATCAGTGAGAGGCACTCATGGTTATTTAGCTCCAGAATGGCTATCTTCAAAAGTCACTGAGAAGGTAGATGTCTACAGCTTTGGTGTCGTAGTGATGGAGATCTTGTGTGGAAGAAGACTGTTTGATCTTTCCCTGCCTGATCTTGAGCAAATGCACTTGCTGAGTCTTTTTAATCAAAAAGCAAAGGAAGGACGATTATTAGATATGATTGAAAACTTTAGCGAAGACATGAAATATAAAAAAGACGAAGTTCTTAAGATGATGCAGTTAGCTGCATGGTGTCTACAAACCGATTGTGATCATCGGCCTTCAATGTCTCTTCTGGTTAAGGTGTTGGAGGATGTCGTTGACATTGATTTGAGTCATGTAGATTATAACTTCCTTAGTCCTCTGACCTTTGCTGCGAATTTGCCTCACTTGCGCTCAGTAAGGGTTAGTGTTTTGTCCCCTTGTGTCCTATCAGGTCCAAGATAAAGTTCAAAACTTGCTACATAACCGTTTCCGCATCTCAGGTCCAAGACAAAGTTGATGATATCAATCTAAACAGTTTATCAGGTCTCACTATCCTTGATGTTTGTTGAGAATCCCACATTGGCTAATTTGAGAAAAAATACATGGCTTATATGAGGATGAGGTTGCACTACCCATTGCCTTAAGGTTTTGAGTGGATATGGGCCTCACCTCATGTAAGCCCAAGTTTCAAGATGGTATCAGAGCAGGTTTAAAATGTGGACTCACTCCTTGTCTGACCCATCACCTAAGTCCAGATGTTCATGTCTGGCTTGTAGTTTGTGATTGAGGATGGTTGTAAGGCGCGTGTGTAAGTCAAGCCACGTTGCCACGTGAGGGCGGGTGTTGAGAATCCCACATTGGCTAATTTGAGAAAAAATGCATGGCTTATATGAGGATGAGTTTCCACTATCCATTGCTTTATGGTTTTGAGTGGATATGAGTCTCACCTCATGTAGCCCAAGTTTCAAGAGTGTTTTGGATGTCCTACTAGGAAGACAGTGTCTGTGTGACCTTAGTAATGGGAGAAAGAAAAGTGACAAAGTCACCTTTTGTTTCGCCATGGATTGGTGACTTTTTGGTAGTACTTATTACAGACCTGCAAATTAGTGGCTTCTATTTTTTCTCAAACCAAGTCTAAGATTGAGAAACAGTTGTCTGTTACCTCAGTGAAAGGGAGAGGCTTACTTTTGCAATCGGAGCTAGCAAGTTCAAGATGGCTACTATTGATACTGGATCTAGTTTCAGAACATATCAGAAAGAGATTTAGTACCAGTTGTTGTTCTACAAATTTTTTGTCCATATTCTTTGCTAGTTTTTTTTTTTTTTTTGGTTCAAACATCTTCCTTCTGGACTACGGTCCAGACAAGTCAAAAAGAAGAAGACTTTTTTTGTTGATTTTTTCTTTAGTTGGTGAGATACAAATTTTGACAATAGTAGCCACAATATGAATTGTAAAACATATGTTTTTTCATCTTTACTTGTCTATAAATAGGCATGTTTTGGTAGAAAGAAATGCAATTAAAGAGCTATCGAGAGAAAGGTGAGTGAAAAAAAATAAAGAGAGAAAAAGATAGTTGTGAAATTATACTAATCCGGTATAAGAATATAGTGACTTTTTCAATTCTCTTGTATTTCTCAAGTTTAAGTCTAAACTTGAGTTGTCTTTTGTATTCCTATTATTTCAAATAGTGGAAGTCGTTCTCGCTGCCATGGTTTTTTTGCTCCACAGAGAGAGTTTCCACGTAAATTTTGGTGTCTCTATTTTTTCTAGTATTTATGGTGAATCGTGATAAATACACCGTACACGTAATATCTGTATAAAAAAGTCAGATATTAAGTGAGACCGTGTTCGACCCCTCTTGCTAAACATATGATTTTACGCGGAATGATAATACTGTCTAGGAGATCATTGCGATCTTTCCTGAGTATTATCAAACCAGTTCACTTCACTTTTATTGACATTTATCTCGCTGTCATATTCGACGATTCTAATGAATAATAAATTACTATCTGCGGTTTTATTCCACATCAAACCGGATCATTATTACCAACAAAAATTGCCCATCCACTTCTTCACTTAATTTATTTTTTTGGACCTCCTGTTTTCCCAATTCTGCGAGAGAATGGTCTGCATTACCGGTAGAGTTGGTGAACGATAGCTGTTCCTTCTTCGGAATCCATTTATATGTTCCTCATTTCAGGAACAAGCATTGAAATGGACGTACCGCAAAATTTTAACATATTATGATGTATGCTTTGTAAATCAGGATAAATCACCACGTAGCAATGGTAGATTAATTATACACGTCTAAATGTTCCACGAATATTATGTCTACTATTCACATGTTCAATTTTACTACGTATATCTATATGTTATAAAATATATCACAATACATATTCATTTAACGTTATAAACCTTTAAGCTAATAGATCGAAAGTTTGACCTTTATCAATGTCAAATGTAAATGGATATGATCTGTAACATTCATTGAACTTATAAATATGATTTGTAACAGACATTGAACATATAAATATGATTTACTACACATGTCAAATATATGGATATGACATATACTATTTCCATCTCAAAATATAAGTATTTTGATTTTTAAAACTTATATTTTGCGAATGGATGGAGTAAACTTATAAGTTCATAGCCGTTAACTCAAAAATTGATGCCGTTGAATATATATGTGTTGTAATATACTAGACAACGTGTAAATACATATGGCAAATCCTAAACATGCAACTATTATATATAATATTTGTCAAACATTTAGATATAAAGTGAAAATTACTCACTCATGATATTCTCTTCTTCCAAGTCAGAACAGCATTAGTTTAAAATCGGAAAAATTACACTTAGACCTCCTGTGATTTGACTTAATTCCAAAAACCTCTCCTTTCGTTTGGAATTATACATTTATTTTCCCTATGGTAGCGTGGAGGACGAATCTCTGGTTGCCCTCACTACATATCATTGCTCGACCACCCCTAAACTTTTCAACGACCAGTGCAATCTTGGTCTTCTGAAACATTGTTATCAAAGTTTAGTGCGGCTTTTAAAGCCATTTCTGTCCGAATTTATCAACTTTAAATTCAAGTATGACACGAGGATAGGTATCATAAAAAAGCAAAAAAGAGTTATATCTATATCGAGATGACCTCATGTGTTATTTAAAGATTACGGCCGCATTTGTAGAAAAAACAATCAGGTACAAACACATGACTTCTACCAATAAACAACTTTGACCCTTGCATCATTTGCTATTCTCAACACATTCCTACACACATAAAATATAAAGTATGAGCATTTAATATAATCAACAAAAAATCCGTATTATTCACCGTTATTCATGTTGGAAAAAGTACGTTAAAGTACTTTAAAATGTGCTCCAAACTTATATATATAAACTTGTATGATGTTGTTTGGGAGTTTGAAATGGTGTTATGAACACTTTAAACTTGAAATAGGTCACTTGGATCGATCCATGTGTAAGCTGGATCGAACCAAGTGAAAGCTGGAATAAAGTTGGTGTTCTGTTGGACATAAATCGATCACATCGATCGATCGATGTATACATAGTTCGATCGATGTGGTGTGGTGCAATGTTGGAAACATTCTGTCCAACTAGATCGATCACATCGGTCATCGATCGATCAAAGTGATATCTATCGATGTGCCAACAGACAGAACTTTTCATTTTGAATTGCAGCTTTTGATCCAAGGTTCATCTCACCTGTGAACAGCATACAATTGCCTAGAAAGAGTTCTAAACTACTGAAATAAGTTCTATTAGTTGGTTTTTAACAAAACCCAAGGCCTATATATAGTAGGCCTAGGTATCTTGAAAAAAGAATTACAACTTTGCAAAATCTGAGAATTTTTCATCACTTAGTTTCTTTCAACTCTTCTTCTATCATTCTCTTAAACTAAGCAAGTTCAATTTTTCTCTCCTAGAGCAAAGGAAAGGAAGATAGCCGTTATATCCTGAGAAGCATTTGCTTGAATACTACCTTGCTCTTCGGTAGGAGCAAAATCGCTTTAAGGACAGTGACTATCTTGCCACGTCTCGGCTTTATCGTTTACTTGGTTTCCATATTCCTACATTAAAGTTTCTTACAATCTTAAAGCAATTTTGATGAATATGGCAACCAGACAAGCACTTGTTCCCGATATGTCTAAGATGGAGCCATTTGATGGAAAATTCTTCAAATGATGGGCGGCTAAGGTGCTTTTCTTCCTGGAGATGATTTATGTTTCTTATGTGTTAACAAAAGATAAACCAACAGATGAAACACAAAGCATCAAATATGAGGCTGACAACACGACTTATAGAGGACACATTCTGCACTTCCTCTCCAATTCTCTGTTTGACATCTATGTCAAGTTTACGTCAGCAAAGGACATCTGGACAGCACTTCAGAACAGATATGGTTTTGAAGATGTTGGCAAAAAAAAGTATGTGGTCAGTGAATTTCTGAAATTTCAAATGGTAGACCACATACCAATCAATAATTAGATTCACCAATATCAATAATTGGTGGATAATATGGAGCAACAAGGCATCAAAGTTGACGAAATCTTTCAAGCAGCCTCCTTGCTAGAGAAGCTTCCATCTTCTTAGAGCAAATACAAGAAAAGAGGAAAGCATGATGATGCCAAGCTAACTTTGGATGGGGTCATCAAGCACATCTGGATTGAAGAGAACAATAGACTTGATGACAAAGGACATGACGGAGGACAATCTCAAGCCAACATGGTGGAGCACAAACTCAAAAGGCAAAAGATTCAGAACAATGGCAAAGGTAAAACTTTTGTGCAGGGACAAGGACAAAAGAAACTGAAAGGAACCTGTTGGGTGTGCGGAAAGTTTGGTCACCGGGCAGTCAAGTGCAATCAACAGAAAGGCCAACCTAGTAATCAAACACATCTAGTGGAATCTTCAAAGGCGGATGAAGAAATCATTGATGCGATCGTCTTATCCGATGTAAACCTTGTCAGTGGTGCTACGGAATGGGTGGTAGACATAGGAGCTACCAAGCATATTGCACCCATAAGGATCTATTTTTTGATTATCAAGAAATAGGTGATGGCGAACAAGTCTTTTTGGGAGATGCACATGGTATCCAAGTTCTTAGAAAAGGAAAGGTGCTTCTCAAACTTGTTCCTGCCATGCGTAGGAACTTGATTTCTGGAGTACTACTGAACAAGGCTATTATCAAACTTGTTCTTGAATCTAATAAGCTTGTACTTTCTAAGAATGGGGAATTTGTTGGGAAGGAATTTTGCTTCTGGGGCTGCTTGTACTTGATGCTGTTTGTGTTATTAATAATAAGAATGCATCTAGTTCTGCTTATATTGTTGACTCTCTTGATATTTGGCATGCAAGACTAGGACATGTTAATAAGGATGCATTAAAGAGGTTAAAGTTTACAAACTTGATATCTTATATAAGTAAAGGTGGCAAGAAGTACTATATTACATTCATTGACGACTTTTCTAGATATACTAGAGTGTACTTATTGGCTCATAAAGATGAATTTGAAAGCATTTTCATCAGGTATAAAAATGAAATTGATAATCAATTGGATAGAAAAATTGAAAGGTTAAGGACAGATAGAGATGGTGAGTATAATGTATTATCTTTACAAAAGTTTTGTGAAGATAATAGAATTGTGCATGAGTTCACACCTTCTTATACCCCTCAATTTAACGGAGTTGCTGAAAGAAAAAATAGAACTCTTAAGGATATGATGAATGTCATGCTAATTAGTTCCGGTTTGCCTATTAATATGTGGGGAGAAGCGATCCTTTCGACATGTCATATCTTAAATAGAATTCCACATAAGAAGACTAATAAAACTCCTAATGAACTTTGGAAAGGTTATGCACCTAAATTGAATTACTTCAAAATGTGGGGGTGTTTAGCCAATGTTGGAATTCCAGATTTCAGAAGGAGTAAAATATGTCCTAAAACTAGTGATTGTGTTTTCATAGGTTATGCTCAAAACAATGCTGTATATAGATTCTTGTCAATAGATAATTGTTCCATTATTGAGTCTAAGAATGCTGAGTTTTTTTTAGCATATTTTTCCTATGAAGAAAGAAGAAATAGTGATTTTGGACTATGAAGAAGGTGAGTCTAGTAAAGTTGCAAATGATGATAATAACTCACCAAGAAGAATTAAAAGGAAAAGAGTAGTAAAATCATTTAGAGATGATTTTGTTACTACCTTCATTATAGTAAATGATCCAAAGACGTACAAAGAAGCTATAAAGTCTATTTCTAAGTTTTGGAAAGAAGCTATTATTAGTGAACTTGATTCTATACTTAGCAATGACACTGGGAAACTCGTAGACTTGCCTAGAGGTTGTAAACCTATCAGTTGTAAATGGGTCTTTAAAAGAAAACTAAAGACGGACGGAACAATTGATAAGTTTAAAGCTAGGCTTGTTGCTAAGGGTTTTACCCAACAAGAAAGAATAGATTTCTTTGACATATATTCACCGGTTGGTAGAATAACATCTATTAGGGTGCTAGTAGCATTAGCCTCCATTTATAAATTAGTTGTACATCAAATGGATATGAAAACCGCATTTCTCAATGGAGATTTAGTAGAAGAAATTTATATGAAACAACCAGAAGAAATGATTGCTAAGGGTCAAGAACGTAAGGTTTTTAGATTGAAGAAATCGTTGTATGGTTTAAAACAAGCACCTAAGCAATGCCATGAAAAGTCTGACAATGCCATGTTAGCTAATGGATATGTTGTAAATGAAAGTGATAGATGCATTTATAGCAAATTCGAAAGTCTTGATGGTGTAGTTGTTTGTTTATATGTGGATGATTTGTTAATATTTGGAACAAACATTGAAGTTGTAAATGGTAAGAAGTCGTTTCTGTCCTCTATTTTTGAAATGAAAGATATGGGAAAAGCAGATTTAATACTTGGTCTCAGATTAGTAGAGAAATGTGGGGGGATATATGCTTTCTCAATCTCATTATGTTGAAAAGATTTTGAGGAAATTCAACCACTTTGATGTTAAACCTGTTAGTACTCCATATGATGCATCTATGAGATTTGAAAAGAATAAAAATGATGGTGTATCTCAATGTGAATATGCTAGGATCATTGGTAGTATCATGTATCTAATGAATTGCACTAGACCAGACATTGTATATTCTGTAAACCAGTTAGCTAGATATACTCATAATCCTAGTAAAGAACATTGGGATGCTTTAAAACGATTATTGAGATATCTAAAAGGTACTATGGATTTGGGACTTATGTTCAGTGGTTGTTCAGCAGTGTTAGAAGGTTATTGTGATGCCAATTGGGTACCCAAATAATGATGAAATAAACTCCACTAGTGGGTATATATTTACTTTGGGTGGTGGTGCTATTTCATGGAAATGTTCTAAACAAACTTGTAAAGCTAAATCAACAATGGAATCAGAATTTGTTCCTTTAGAACTTGCATGTACAAAAGCGGAATGGTTAAGGAATCTACTTGTTGATATTCCTTTGTGGACTAAGCCCATGCCTTCTGTGTTTATTCATCGTGATTCACGGATAGCGATCGCTCGAGCAAAGAATAAGATATACAATGGAAAGAGCCAGCACATCCGTTTGAGGCACAACATTGTGCGTGACTTGATTAGTTCTGGGGTGGTTAACTTGGAGTACGTGAAGACCGAGTTAAACCTTGCAGACCCCTTGACTAAAGGATTGAACCGTAAGATGGTTCTAAAAACATCGAGAGGCATGTGAATTTTTCCATCAAATGTGAATTCTCTATGACAGGACCCCAACTTACTATTAGTAGAGATCCTACAAACGGAGTTCAATATGGTAAAAACACGCCATAGAAGAGTTTTGTTAAGTACTATCATATATGTCCCTTTTTGTGCTGATGTCTAAGGATAATACTCACTGCATGTTTGAGGGTGAGATTCAATTTTCTTAATGGATAATTCATAGCCATTATAAATGGTGGTGTGTTGTAGTACACACTTGATGAATATCACCTATAAAAGTGTGAAAGTGGGGCCGCTTCCTATGAGAGCCTAGAAAACTCTCTAGATCACTTATGAATCCTGGGATTGGGTGCAGGGCCATTAAAGCACGACACCGCGAACTTGTAAGAAGTTAGATAATGGCATGCCATTTGTGTGTTCATATAAACAGTAGTAAAATATGTGGTTCAAGACGGTTGTCACCTTATTTCCGCTTATATAACTACAAATTGTACTACCGGACAGTTCAAGACGTTTGTTGCTGCTCCGTTATGTGTCATTATCTTTGTTTGATAGTGGAGAGCTCAATTTGCTAACGTTCTGAAATGTTTGTATGTGAAGTTGGATCATGTGGAGGATTGTTGGAAAAAGTACATTAAAGTACTTTAAAATATGCTCCAAACTTATATATAAACTTGTATGATGTTGTTTGGGAGTTTGAAATGATGTTAAGAACACTTTGAACTTGAAATAGGTCACTTGGATCGATCCATGTGTAAGCTGGATCGAACCAAGTGAAAGCTGGAATAAAGTTGGTGTTCTGTTGGACATAGATCGATCACATCGATCGATCGATGTGGTGTGGTGCAAAACTGGAAACATTCTGTCCAACATAGATCGATCACATCGATCAATTATGTGGACAAGATGCAAAGCTGAAAGTTTCTATCCGACATCGATCGATGACATCGATAGATCGATGTGCCAACATACAGAACTTTTCATTTTGAATTGCATCTTTTGATCCAAGGTTCATCTCCTTTCCCCTGTGAACGACATACAACTTACTAGAAGGAGTTCTAAACTGCTGTAATAAGTTTTATTAGTTGGTTTTTAACCCAACTTAAGGCCTATATATAGTAGGTCTTGGTATCTTGAAGAAAGAACTGCAACTTTGCAAAATCTGAGAATTTTTCAGCACTTAGTCTCTTTCAACTCTTCTTTTATCATTCTCTTCTACTAAGCAAGTTCAATCTTTCTCTCCTAGAGCAAAGGAAAAGAAGATAGCCGTTATATCCTGGGGAGCATTTACTTGAAGACTACCTTGCTCTTCGGTAGGAGCAAAATTGTTTTAAGAACAGTGACTATCTTATCACGTCTCGGCTTTATCGTTTACTTAGTTTCCATATTCCTACACTAAATTTTCTTACAATTCTACACTCATATACCATTGAAATGAACAAGTACAATGTCAATGCAATCATTCAAATACTATAGGCTTTCATATCGAGTGCTTGTGACTTTCATTTCCTTTGCCATAACAATTTCATTTCACCTAAGACGGCCTTCTTCAAGCCTTAGCTATGAGGGATTCCACTGTTCCATCTTCGCTCCATCCTCAAAGAGCATTATAAAAGATGCAAATTAAGAGTACAGTGGCCTCCTAAGTTAGAGAGGTCATACACAAAGAGCTCACACAAATTGTCCAGAACATATACACTGCGCGTGTCCCTGAAATCGAACTATGTATTTCTTAAAATAACTCCCAATCAAAATAACAAATGAACTATTTCTTAAGGGCACCTAAAACGGCTTTCTTGATTATCCATGAAACTGTCTTTCGTATACCCTCATCACTCTTTCCCGTAAGGAACCGCTAACTTTACTCTGCACTGTGCAATTGCCCATGCATGACTTTTCTCACATAAAACCGTTGCTGGGACCCATCCTCTTATGTGCGTACGCTTATCCGATAAGCTTACATCTTAACTTTAGTATGAGTCTTTTGACTTTTGTTCATCACTTGAAATTATTTTGACTCAGTTTTCGTTTCGGTATCACGTACAACTTTCGTCGGAAACTCATCTTCCTATAAATAGGTCCTGATAACTAGCAAGTGATCATATATGCCTTATAAATCTTCGACTTTCTTGGACTTCAGTTGACCTTTACGCCTTACATTCATTCGGCTATATCCTTGATGAAGCCGGATCTTCACCAAGGGTCTAGACGACCTCAAATTAGCTCCGTCAGTTAACTTGAAGAGTTGTTAACTGGGATTGAGAGTTTGTAGCTGGAATAGCGCCTAATATCCTGCACGAGAAAGCACAGGTCAGAGGTCCCGGGGGGTTGGCCCCGGGAAAAATCCTCCGACGCTCAAGTCAGTTTGGGCCATATCTCTCTGAGATTATAATTTAAGAGGTGAGTTAAGAGTTTCTCACAGTATGAGCCGAAGAGTAAAGGGTATGAGCTCGCTTTAGAGTATGAATGTTTGAACTCCGGATCCGGATCTTCGTCCCGGTTGGCTTGCTTTTATAGACCTTTTCCCGCCTTTGGCCCCTGACAGTGGATTGTGGATAAGACGTTTGCTTGGGGCATAAAGATTAAGGCGCCGTAGGTTTGCTGATGTGATCAGTAGTCTGACTGATGTGACTAATAGGCCGGCCTGGTTGATGTGACTAATAGGCCGGCCTGGTTGATGTGACTAGTAGGCCGGCTGTTTATGACCTTGGCGTGTTCAGAAAGAATAACCAGCTGTAATCACTATATCCGAATTGCACCTCTGTTTAAGGGTCCCACGAAGTAATGTCGTGCTGGGTTCCTTTACCGAAGTGCCCAACTGAACTCTGCCAAAGTGCAAGATCACGCCTTGCCGAAGTGCATGACTTGGCCTTATCCAGTTAAAGTGGTCTGAAGTGCCGCACTGGGACATAAACTGAAGTTGGTACCGAGGTGCAAACCTTGGCATATTCTTCGATACTATAAAGGCGTCATGATGCCCTGCTGGGGTGCAGCCGAGGCTGAACAGCCATGCTTAGGCGTTGAACTGCTGAACTGCAGTGCTTGAGCGCTGAGCTACTAGAGTTGAACCGTTGACTGCTGTTGACTAACAGACGATTTAGTTATGATTTATCAATCCTCATGCAATATTTTCCCTAACTTTGTCGTTGAGACATATCTCAGTTGATATTTAGATTGTAAAATTGCAATTAAAAAAGCGTATGTTTGAATCCGTACATGCATAGAGTGTGTGCAATAATGCTATCTGGGCCAGTACTAGCTTAGGGTATAGTATCCGGCCCGATTGGGTTAAACACAGACACATTGTGTGTGTTGTCTGGTAAAAGTTGTGCTAATGCAGCAGGCCGTTGAGTTTCCAATTTACATCCTCTGCAAAACTCATGGTGTTGCGATAGTAAAAGCCCTCGAAGTCAAAGTATGACCTTTTGCAATTAGAATATTTTAATTAACTTTGCAAAGCATTACTCAACATCATTAATGGACCACACACATACACCTTACAGTTGTTTTATAAAATTCATCAATCTTAAGCACATAAACATTCTGACAGTAAATATAACATGGTCATATAATGCACAAAATCACATATTTTAAACAAGTACCGAACCAGAATGCCACTAATCGTCGATACGAAAATCAGTGTCGCCGAACGCCCGGCCAAAAACACCAATCTGTCGTTGCACCTCGTGCACCCCAACACGGCCGGTCACGTTTGGGTAGGGCTGTAAATGAACCAAGTCGTTCGGTTGTTCGGCTCGTTTGGTTTGGGTTCGAGCTCGAGTTCGGCTCTGATAAAAGGTTAATGAACAGAGCTTGAACACCTTTTTTTGTTCGAGCTCGGTAAGTGGCACCGTTCGTTTAAGGTGTTCGGCTTGTTAATGTTGTTCGTTGAGTTAAACGAACCAAGCTTGAACAAGTAAATATGTTCGTTTAAATAAACGAACAAGCTCGGCTCGTTCGCTAAGTTAAATGAACAGAGCTTGAACAACACAATACTCGGCTCGTTCGGCTCGTTTACAGCCCTACGTTTGGGCTCTCAATTACAATCCGCTTTCAACTTGAAAAATTGCTATTCTAGTATGCAATTTCAATCTACAAAAAGTCAAATAAACATATATAGTTCAACCATTTATCATCACCTATATAAACAATAAGCAACATTATACTTAATCCCATCTATAACAATGAATTCATTTTAAATAAACAATAGAATGAAAGCTACAATAAGTAATGTTAAATCATTATATAATGATTGATTACTCAAAATCGGCATGGTTCTTTTTTCCTCTCCCCTCCTTCCGGTCCTTCCTAGCCGACTCCGTGTGCCTTCATTGCCACCCTCTTCATTTCCTCGTCATTACTGGAACTCATAAAATTTCATGTACAAAAATAGCAATTTGAATGCTGGAGCCAAACGTAAACCAAAAAATTTAAGTAAAATTTAGAATATATTATATATCTTAAACTGTGTGTTTTTAACACATTCCCTTGTATACATTCGGCCCCCATATCCCACCATAGATGGGAACCTATAAGGCAATGAGTAATATAGTTGTTGTATATATCTTAAACTCGGACAAGTACGTATATACTCGAGACCAGTATAATGATTTTTCCGACTACAGATATATTCTATTTATTTCCCATCGTGGAATATCCCAAAATGAATGTAACAGGAAAAAGAATATCTGAAAAGGGATGAATTAATGAGGAAAAAAAAACAAAAAGACAATGCTTCATGTCAATTCAACAACGTGAAGCAATTTGGGTGGGTGTCTTCGTTGTCTACTGTTGTCCGGCCAATGGTTTACATCGGAATATAAATCATTGGCCTCACTATTTCACACAATCTTGAGATTCCATATGGATTTATTTCTGTTCGATAATTTCCTTCTAGGATAAGGATTAGGAAATCTTTAGGAGTTTCAATTTAAATTTATTTCCTTATTAATGTTTATCTATTCCTATTAGGTTATGGTTTGTTTAGACTAGGGTGTCTATAAAATTAGGGTAGGCCGAACCATTGTAGTGGCGGCGAGTACTAGTTCGGTTTTGAGTTATTTTCCTAATATCAATAAAGTATGTTGTGTTTTATACGCATTGTGTTCTTGAATCCGTTGATTACTTCAATTGGTATCAGAGTAATTGTTGTTACTTCAATTGGTATCAGAGCCGAGGTTGTTTGAAGAGGGAGGAGCCACCGTGGAGGGTTGCCGTGTGTAGGTTGATCCCGTGAGGAGGTTACCGTGTTCTTCGTATCAACAAGGGCCGGATTCTGTTCAACGAGTAATTAATTGAAAAAAAGGGAAAAGAGCAAAAAAAAAAAGGGCCGCCGCCACAGCCGAAAAATCGGTTGATACCTTTTGTTTTGCAGCCGAAAGGAATCGGGCAAGTTTCAAGAAAATTTCCTCCCAGGCCGAAAGGTTCACGACGGGAAAAGATAAAACAGGGTTTGTTGATCAACGAGTTATTGGAAGGATCCAACCACAATGAGTGAAGTCGGTGAAAGTAGCACAAGGCCCGTGAACACCACAAGTCAATCGTGTGTGAGAGAGACTGGATCGACTACCGTACAGTGTCCGATGCTTTCTCCTACCAATTATACCGTGTGGGCTATGTGAATGAAGATCGTTCTAAGAGTTCACAAGGTGTGGGATACGATTGATCCAAGGTCGGATGATGCCGATAATAATGATGTTGCAATTGCTCTACTGTATCAAGCAATACCCGAGAATTTGATCTTACAAGTCGGCCATCAAGAAACATCGAAAGGAATTTGGAAAGCCATAAAGACGAGATATTTAGGTGCCGAGAGGGTCAAAGAGGCGAGGCTCCAAACCCTAGCTGCCGAATTCGATAGACTCAAGATGGCGGAAACGGATTCTATCGATGCTTATGCTGGAAAGTTGTCCGAAATTTCGGCAAAGTCGGCCTCCCTTGGGCAGTCCCTAGATGACTCTAAGATGGTCAAGAAATTCCTTAATGGTTTGCCGAGATCGAAGTACATACACATTGTTGCGTCACTAGAACAAGTGTTGGATTTGAACAATATCGATTTCGAAGATGTTGTTGGTCGCTTGAAAGCATACGAAGAATGAATTAACGAAGAAAGTTTTAATACTACGTCAGACAGTACTTTGTTATATTTATCTTCTTCCGATCAACAAAATAAGGGATTTTCCGACCAGAGGGGTAGAGGCTGCGACTCACGTGGAAAAGGCCGAGGCGGAGGCCGAGAGACGAGGAAGGATCGCTCGAAGTTAATATGTTTTAGTTGCGACAAGCCCGGACACTTTGCAAGCAAGTGTCCCGAGAAGTTAATATGTGTTCATTGCGACAAGTCCGGACACTTTGCAAGCAAGTGTCCCGAGAGAAAAACGAAGACGGACGAGGCATTTATCGCCGATGAGCATAATGTAGATGAAACGGTGTTTGTCCACGAAGGTGTTGATTACATACCTCAAGAAGTGTGCTTGAATGAAAGGAGCTTGATGCCGAGTAAATTGACTTCTGAACCTATGGAAGATCATATATGGTATCTGGATAACGGTGCGAGCAATCATATGTCGGGCAATAAATCTTACTTCTCCAAGTTGAATGAAAATGTGAAAGGCAAAGTAAGATTTGGACAAGCCATAGAGGGTGGTTGTGAGGTGAGCTTGAAGGGTGAGCACTTGATGATGTATGATAGGAGCGGCCGTTTGTTGATGAAAGTTCAAAGGAGTCCAAATCGGCTGTACAGGATCTGCATAAAGCCGGGTGTTCCGATATGTCTTTAAGCCGAGAAGGATTTGGAGATGAAATGGGAAGGCTATGAAAATCGAAATGGATCATCGGGCAGCTGATGCTATGAGGACTGAGCTTAGGCAGGTGAATATGGAGATGGAACGGGAAGAAGAGTTGAAGAGGTTAAAGCATCAGAAGATAACTGAAAAGGCAGAACAAAGGAGGCTTGCCACTGAGTATGAGCAAAGGAAAACGCAGAGGATCAAGGAAAAAAACAGAGGCTCTGAAATGGAGCATCGTGATGCAAAAGATGTACGAGATAGGGACTGGTCCCATGAGATGGAAAGAGAGCATCTTTGAGACCGTAACTGTCCCTGTGAGAAGTATCGTGATTGTGAGAGAGATCTTGACCGACACCGTCAAAGGGATGATAGGGACCATGATGCAAACCATCATAGACATAGAGACCGCGATCGAGACCGTGACTCTGGCATGGGGGATGTGAGTCAAGAAAGGAACCAAAGTCCATATACAAGGTATGATCGTTCTCACTCAAGTTCTCATGTGCCGGATGACCGGACAAGATCAAAGTCACCTCGAAGTCTAAGGAGTGGCGACAAGCAAAGAGCGGATATCTTGACGAAGCCGTTGGCGCGGACGAAGTTCAAGGAGATGCGAAGCTTGCTTGGCGTGGAAGACCTGCCGAGGGTACATTCGGAAATTACGGGAGAGAATGTTGGATAATTTCCTTCTAGGATAAGGATTAGGAAATCTCCTAAGAAGTAGGAGTTTCGATTTAAATTTATTTCCTTATTAATGTTTATCTATTCCTATTAGGTTATGGTTTGTTTAGACTAGGGTGTCTATAAAATTAGGGTAGGCCGAACCATTGTAGTGGCGGCGAGTACTAGTTCGGTTTTGAGTTATTTTCCTAATATCAATAAAGTGTGTTGTGCTTTATACGCATTGTGTTCTTGAATCCGTTGTTTACTTCAATTGGTATCTGAGCAATTGTTGTTACTTCAATTTCAAGTATTTCATGCCCTGTCGTGATGGGAACATGAGTCATTATATTCCGACCATTAGCTTCACTATGGTTTAATATATCTCGGGCATTATTATATTCTGGCCACTAGTCTCACTATGGTTTATTATATCTTGGGTATTATTATATTCCGGCCATTAACTTCACTATGGTTTATTATATCCCGGGCATTGAGTACTGTTGTTCGGCCATTGTCCTATGTATCGGCACAATCTTGGCTCTCTTTTTCTTGTTTTTTCTTTTTTTAACAATCAATCTTTACTCTTGAAACGACATATGGATTTACTTCAGGTAGTCATGCCTTGCCGTGATGTGATTATGATTCATTTTCCGTTATTCTAAGGCAGTTTTATAATCTGTTGTATGGAAAATGACAAACATGGGGGGAAAAAAGAGAGAGTTCAGTCCCTTTCAGTAATGTTACAAAGACATTTTATATGTAAATAACCACAATATATAAAAAAGAAAAATAAACACAATAACGTTCGAAGTATTATTAGGAATGCCCAAATTCAACCTTTCTAGATGAATATTAGGCCTTTGGGACGGCATGATATTGTCATTGTTCTAAACATTAAAACTTACATGAATGCACCTGATTAGCACATAATGTTTTCTAAGTTCTTCAGAAAAGAATCACTCATGCTGTCTTGCAGTAAAATTTAGTGCACATTGCCCCAAGCATTAAGTTGGTTTGTAGGTAAAATGGATACGCACTTGAGGTCTGCCATGGTCATGATCTGCATTCTAATTTCTCTCCATACTCTACATGCTCTGTCCTTTGACAACTCTAATGCAACTCTTTCTACCACATGGATCAACAGCATCTCTGATCTAGATTCTTATGATTATCCAGATGGTTCAAGGGTGAGACCAATCCTTTGGACCAGATTGCGTTTCATAAGTTCCCTGCATTTTGCTTGTGGATTCTTTTGCGATAGGACATGTGATACTTACCTGTTTTCCATCTTTATTGTTCGTCTTGAGGTCCCCGGCATGCTTACAGCAACTGGTCTAGGAACCCCTCAGGTTGTCTGGACAGCGAACAGAAATTATCCTGTTAAGGAAAACGCGACCCTGCATCTAACCCAAGGGGAATTCGTGTTGATGGATTCTGATGGTTCTTTAGTTTGGTCTGCAAATGACACGGGTAAGTCTGTTGCGGGCTTGCATTTGGCAAAGACAGGGAATCTCATTCTCTTTGATCAGAGAAACTCAGTGGTTTGGCAGTCTTTTGATCATCCAACTGATTCCTTGGTTCCAAGGCAGGGACATTATGAAGGCCTAAAGCTAAGATCTAGTGTTTCCTTAACTAACTCGAGCGACGGCTTATACTCTTTTTCAGTTCGGAGAAATGATGTTGTATTCTACATTGAATCGAATCCTCCACAAGTCTATTTTCAAGAATCAATTGATATTGCACTTGATGACATCCTCTCGGAGGAGTTATTTAGCTACATAAAACTGGGACCTGATGGCTTCATGTCCAAATATAGCTGGGAAGATGGATTTTGGACAAGGAGAGTGGAAATTACAGAGACTCTCAGCAAGTGTAAAATCCCTCTGGTCTGTGGCAGGTATGGCCTTTGCCAGAATGGACAATGCACTTGTCCATTTCCTAACTATTGGAACCAAACGGATCCCAGGCAACCGAGTCTTGGCTGCAGCGAGATCACTCCACTGACTTGCAACGCTTCTCATTTTCACCGTCTTGTAGAGATTACTCAAGTCACATACTTTGCATTCACTGCAGATATTCGCAATGTTGATATAGAGCGCTGCAAGGAAG
The DNA here is from genome assembly GCA_036186865.1 of Eustoma russellianum. Lineage (NCBI taxonomy): Eukaryota > Viridiplantae > Streptophyta > Magnoliopsida > Gentianales > Gentianaceae > Eustoma > Eustoma russellianum. The sequence continues at coordinate 33,405,157 of AP025059.1, read as the reverse complement.
CATGTTTATCGAATTGTTCATGTAAAGCAGCAATTTTCCGCTATAGTCGGAATCTTACCAAGGGGGAGTGCTATTTGCCTTCCCAGATATTTTCACTAATGGAGAGAAATGAGGATCCGGAAGAGTATGACATCTCTGTAAACTTGAAGGTACAGATCACACAGCACGAATCATCACATCTTCTGAAAGCTTCTTTTCATAAATATCCATTTGCCCAGATAATAGGATCTGTAGTAGGATGTGTGTTAGTACTGGGAATCGGTTTTCTGATAATCCTGAATAAGAAAAAGCTGAATAGAGTTTACGGTGAGAAAGTTGAGGAGGACTACGCGAAGATTGTTTCAGGAATGCCGAGCAGATTTTCCTTCCAAGAATTAATAATTGCAACAGAGAACTTCAGTACAAAGCTGGGAGAGGGGGGATTTGGCTCAGTCTACGAAGGATCACTAAAGGACGGCACCAAGATTGCAGTGAAACGGCTAGATGGAATTTGTTCGCTTAAAAGTTCTTTCTTGACTGAGGTTGGCAGCATTGGCAGCATTCATCATGTCAATTTGGTAAGATTGATTGGGTATTGTGCTGAGAAATCTCATAGACTTTTGGTTTACGAGTATATGGCAAATGGATCGTTGGAAAAATGGATCTACAGTGGGAGCAGGAAAAATAATCTTGATTGGAAGTACAGGAAGAATATTGTGCTTGACATTGCCAAAGGATTGGCTTACCTACATGAAGAGTGCAGGCAAAAGATAATTCACTTTGATGTTAAACCGCATAACATCCTCTTGGATGAGAATTTTAATGCCAGATTATCTGACTTTGGAATGTCTGAGCTTATAGGAAGGGACCAGAGCACAATTGTAACCACACCAAGAGGTACTCCCGGTTACTTAGCTCCAGAATCGCTATCTTCAACTGTCACAGAGAAGGTGGATGTCTACAGCTTCGGGGTAGTGATGATGGAGGTCTTGTGTGGGAGGAAACTATTTGATCTGTCTCTGCCTGAGCTTGAGCAAATGCAGTTTCTTAGTCTCTTCAATCAAAAAGAAAAGGAAGGACAGTTGCTAGACATGATTGAAAACTGTAGTGAAGATATGAAGTATAATAAAGATGAAGTTTTGAAGATGATGCAAGTAGCTGCTTGGTGTCTACAAACCGATTTTGCGTGTCGGCCTTCAATGTCTCTCTTGGTTAAGGTGTTGGAGAATGCTGTCAACATTGATTTGAGTCATGTAGATTATAACTTCCTTAGTCCTCTGACCTTTGCAGCAAATCTGCCTCACTTTTGCTCCGTAAACCATACTGTTTTGTCCCCTTTTGTCTTATCAGGTCCAAGATAAGGTTCAAGATTTCATACCAAACCTTTGGCCGGGCACTACGTCCAAGATAATGTTCAAGATTTGAATGCTGGCTCTCTACATTGGTTTGTAGGTTCCTCCTGTCAATAACAGTTATTGAAATGGAAGTACCACAAATTTAAAAGATTATGATGTATTATTTGCATTTTAGGATGAATCAACATGCAACGACGGTATTCTCTTCTTGTAAGCCAGCGAAATATTGGTTCAAAAATCAGATGGAAGTGTAAAGGATGGGCTTCCCGTTACTTGTCGAGATTGAAAGAATTTGCGTCATTCAAATTAAAGTTTAATTTACAAGGTTGTTTCCCTTTTATAAGGGAGAAAATCTAGTTCTAATGGATAACTTTACCACTTGAACAGTGGTCACCGTCTATCTACAATAAACTATAACAGCTGGTAACGGCTAGTTACCAACGCAGCTCAGCTATGTACAGAAATAATTCTAAGTAATATTTACTGAGTATGGTAGGCCGGCCTTCTTATCCTGTGCTTCACTTCGTCATCTCAGCTCAACACTTCTTTACATTGTCTTCTGGCACATCTTAGTTCCGTGCTTCACCTTAGTTCTTCTACAACTCAGCATGTCCATACTTATCTTTTCTCGTATTGGTTCCGTGCTTCACCTCAGCTCCTCTTTAGGTCAGCACATCTACCTTTATCCTTCACTTCTGTCAGTTAAGCTCAGCTCGGCTGACATTTTGTCTTCTAGCACGTTGGCTGCCTAGACCAGGCTGGCTGACCTGATTTCAGCTCGGCACTTTAGTTCAGCTCGGCTAGGACTTTATTTCCACACTCTTCCTCAAGCTTAGTTGTCTATATTCATACAACCAAGCTTGGACAATAAGTATTGGAAGATACTGGTTGAGAATAGTTTTGTGAGAAGGTCAGCTATTTGATCCTTGGTGGAGATGTGTACTAACCTGACCTCGTTTCCTTCTATCTTTTCTTGGATAAAATGTCTATCGATTTCTACATGTTTTGATTTGTCATGCTGAACTGGATTCTCTGCCATTCTAATTGCAGAGACATTATCGCAGTAGATTTTGATTGGTAGGTTTGCCCTTATATAAAGATCTTCAAGTACTTTTCTGATCCAAATCCCCTCGCATATCCCTAATGCAAGTGCTCTCAGCTCTGCCTCTGCACTGCTCCATGACACTACAGGTTGTTTCTTGCTTCGCCTTGTAACTAAGTTCCCCCAAAGGAATGTTCCGTACCTTAGTTGACATCATGTCAGTTTTGGATCCAGCCCAGTCTGCGTCTGTGAATATCTTGATACTCCGATCTGTGCTCTTCCTGAAACATAGTCCTTGTCTAGGTGCATTCTTGAGGTACCTGAGAATTCTAAGTGCAGCTTGGAGATCCTCATTAGTAGGACTGTGCATATATTGAGATACAAAATTGACTACATAATATATATCTAGCCTGGTATGCGATAGATAGATTAACTTTCCAGCTAGTCTTTGATAACTAAGTTTATCAGTTGGAGTAGTATCTCACTGCTCTCTTTGTTTGTATCCAGGTTCTACTGAAGTGTTTGCTTGTTTGCATCCGAGCAGACCAGTTTCTTTGAGGAGATCAAGAATGTATTTCCATTGTGAAATAAACATTCTCTCTTTATTCCTAGCAATTTCCATGCCTATGAAATATCTTAACTTACCGAGGTCCTTCATTTCAAATCGTTCAGATAGTTTCGTTTTAATATTGTTTATGCTGAGGTCATCATTTCCAGTAATTATGATATCATCTACATATACTATGAGTATGGTCAGCTCCCTCTTAGGCGAAATTTTGGTGAAAAGTATGTGATCACTATGATTTTGACTAAATTTCAGGTCGTTTACTAATTTAGTGAAGGTCTTGAACCAAGCTCAAGGTGATTGCTTCAGCCTATACAATGATTTCTTTAGCTTGAAAATTTATTCTTATTTGGTTCATTGTTAAATCCTGGTGGAATGCTCATGTATACTACCTCAGCTAAATCTCCGTTTAGAAATGCATTTTTAACATCTAGTGGGTATAGTTACCAATCTAAATTTACTACGATAGAAAAGATGACCCGAACAGTGTTAAGTTTAGCCACCGGAGTAAATGTTTCTAAGTAATCTACTCCATATGTTCGTGTGAAGCCTTTAGCTGTTAACCTTGCTTTATATTTACTTATGGTTCCATTATTATTATCCTTGACTATAAATATCCATCTATATCCTACTGGTTTTATAGTGGCCGAGGTGGGAGTCAGTTCTCACATTTGATTCCTTATTGAGGCATTCATTTCTTCATATACGGCTCTCTGTCATTCAGGTCGGCTTAGTGGTTCTTCTATGTTTTTTGGGATAATCTTATCATCAAGTGAGCACACAAATGTTCTGAAGTTAGGATTCAACTTATTGTAGGATATTTTCTATGAGGTATTTAGTATAGACATGATTCCTAGTGCATTCCTGAGTTTTTTTCCTTAGTGCAATTGGTCTATTGTCTATTTGGGTTTCATGGTCATACTCATTTTTTTTCTTCTACTGGGTCTTCGGCTGTAGGTTGTATTTGTTCAGCTCGGCTACTACTTTCCAAGACTTCCTGATAATTAGAGACTATGGGAGAGTTAAGTATAGGTTGGGAATTAGCATTGCCGGCCTGAGATAGTCGCAGCTCGGCAGAATTTGCAATTCTGAACTAGAGCTATTTTTCTCTATACTGTCAATTGTTGTTCAATATTCACTAATTTTTGAATTGTTTGTTTCAGTTAATAATTTGTAGAATGCATGTCTTTCATCAAAGGCGACGTCGAGTATTACAAACATTATTTTATTGGCTGGACAGTAACACTTGTAACCTTTCTGTGATCCTGAATAACCTAGGAAGATGCACTTAACTGACCTAGGACCTAATTTCCCTCTAAGGCTTGACTAAATATAAACGTATGTTGTACACCCAAATAGTTTGAAAGACAGCTTAGAGAGCAGCTTAGTATGTGGGTAATGATTTAGAAGTATTTTTCTAGGAGTTTTAAATGATATGATTCTAGACGACATTCTATTTATAAGATATATAGCTGTAAGAAGGGCATCACCCAGTATTGTTTGTACATTCATGGCAAACAAGAGAGCTCAAGTTATTTCTAGTAGATGCCTACTTTTTCTTTCAGCAACTCCGTTCTGTTGAGGTGTATAGGTGCAGGTGGTTTGGTGATAAATACCATCTTCATGCATAAATGTTTGAATATTGTTGTCTAAATATACAGTTCCATTGTCTGACCTAAGTGTTTTAATAATACAACTGAACTGATTTTTAATAAGTGATAAATATCTCTTAAATACTTGTCTGACCTCACTTTTATTTTTTAACAAGTATGCCCATGTTACTCTAGTATGGTCATCCACAAAGGTTAGGAACCATCTTGCTCCATTGATGTTATTTACCTTAGATGGTCCCCATATAACTGAGTGAATGAGATTAAAAGGTGTTGAAGACTTGTATGTTTTAGCTGGATAATTCTGTTTAGTGTGTTTGGCTAGTTGACAAGTCTCACAAGTAATATCTTTTAGGCCAGCTGAGCTAAATAACTTTGACATTAATCGTTTTAAATATACAAAATTGGGATGACCCAGTCTGTTATGTCATAACGAAATTTCCCCTATGCATGGAATTCTACAATGCAAAATACTAGAGTCTTGGTCACGTGGCAGCTCGGGTGAGCTTACTAATTCCCTGCTTTCTGACTTCAGTATGTATATGTCTGCTATATTCCTAGCACTGCCAATCATTCTATTTACTTTGTTTTTCTGAAAACAACATTCCGTGGATGAGAATCAGACTAAGCAGTTATTATCCCTAGTAAGTTTGCTAATAGACAACAGATTAAAACTTAGACTACGGACATAAAGGACACCTCTCAGTGTGATTTTGTTGTTGATTATAGCAGATCATATTCCGACAACATTTAAGGTAGTTCATTTTGCAATTTTTACTTTCATAGGTACAGAGACTAAAGAGTAGGAGTTTAGAAGGGTGCCATTATTGGTCATGTGATCCGTAGTCCAGGATTCAATGATCCATGAACTGCTGGAGTTTGGCTGGATGTAGCCTGCCATAGTTGACTGGTGCAAGCCAGCTCGGCCACCTTGTTTGTTCAGTAGATTGATAAGTGTGGCAATCTAGTCCTTTGTAATCACCTCAGCATCATGGGGCATGTTGGGCCGAGCTGCTCCAGGGTGAGTTGTGCTACTTACCAGATGTGCAACACTGTGTCCAACAGAAAATGGTTTTTCTTGTGGCCTCCAGGGAGCATTGCTGGTCTTCAAATGTGGGTTTCTTTCTCGGACCAGTTTTGCTTGTAATTTCCAATAGTCATCGACTGTATGACCTTATTTTTTGCAATATTTACACACTTTACCCCTAGTAAAGGCAAAGTGTCTTTTAAGCAGCCTAGAGGATTCTGTCGGGTGTTCAGAGTGCAGTGCTGAAGACTCTACAGTTGCAGGTACTCCCATCATGACCTTCTTCCGGCTCTCTTTGTGTTTTATTTCGGCGAATGCAGCCTTTAAGGTTGTTAGTGGTTTTGTACTTAGAATTCGACTTTGTGCAGTGTCGAACTCTAGGTTTAGTCCAGTCAGGAAGCGAAAAACTTGCTTACTTTCTGTTATTTCTTTGTGGAGTACATCATCAGTGACGCAGGACCACTGATGTGCTTCGAAAGTATCAATCTGCGCCACGCTTTTGTCAGTAACGTGTAATATTTGTGGATAGCAAGACTCCCTTGTTTAAGCTCATGAAGATGAGCTTCGATTTCATATAACTCTGAGATGTTATCCTGCTTGGAATACATCTCCTTGACTGCAGCCCAGATCTCTGTTGCAGTATTACACATCATATAATCGTCAGAGATGTCTGGCTGCATAGAACGTATCAGCCAGGACATAATCATACTGTTCTCTGACTTCCATACTTGGAAGTTTGCATCAGATTCAGATGGAACAGGGACTGTTCCATACAGGTATTCCTCCTTGCCTTTACCCGTGATGAACATCTCTACCCCTCGAGACTACGAAAGGTAGTTATCTCTATTGAGTTTGTGGCTGGTGATGACAATGGAGGAACCATCAGTGAGTTAAGGAACACCCACCACTCATGAGGATTGATCAGAGGTGGAGATGACCTCTGTATATTCAGCAGGGCTGAAGGGTGTAGTCATTTTGAAGAGTTTTTAGAAAATTGCAGAGAACAGAGTATAAAATTTGCAGGAATTTTGAATTAGATTTGCTCTGATACCATGTCGAGATTGAAAGAATTTACATTCATGTTTAATTTACAAGGCTGGTTCTCTTTTATAAAGGAGAAAATTTACTTCTAACGGCTATTTTTACCACTTGAACAGTGGTCACTGTCTATCTACAATAAACTTTAACGGTTGTGCTAACGGCTAGTTACCAACGCAGCTCAGCTATGTACATAAATAATTCTAAGTAATATTTACTAAGTATGGTAGGTCGGCTTTTTTATCATGTGCTTCACTTTGTTACCTCAGCTCAACACTTCTTTACATTGTCTTCTTGCACATCTTAGTTCTGTGCTTCACCTCAGCTCTTCTTCAGCTCAATATGTCTATACTTACCTTTTCTTGTCTTGGTTCCGTGCTTCACCTCTCTTTAGTTCAGTACGTCTACCTTTATCCTTCATTTCTGTCAGTTTAGCTCAGTTCGGCTGACAGTTTGTCTTCTAGCATGTTGGTTGCCTAGATCAGGTTGACTGACCTTAGTTCAGCTCGACACTTCTATTCAGCTCGGCTTGTACTTTATTTCCACATTTCTCTACATTTCTCTCAAAACATTCTAATGCTTTGACAGACCCACATGAACATTGTCTGCAACCAGTACAATCTCGGTTTCTTTCTTAAAAATTTTGGGGTTGACGTTCTTTACGGCTTTTAATACAATGTTGTGCCGAGCTACTTATGTCAAATGAGTAATTACATTGTCCATTCACCTCAACCTACACCAAGCCGTTAAAAAAAAAAAAAAAAAAACCCTACACCAAACCTCTAAGACCTAAATGACCAGTCGAAAGAACTTACATGATGAGTGCAGAACATGTTTAGTAAGTTTAAAATCTTGAATATACTTGGAACCTACAGATTAAGTCTAGGACCTAAACGTTAAATCCAGAACCCGAAACATATCTTTTGAGGGAGAATATACTTGTCCCATTGCAGAGACAATTCTAAATTGTGTGGGATTATCAACAAGCTGCTGTAAGTTCAACTGGATATACCAATAAATATATAAAGAAGAAAGTAAATAAGGGTTATATTGTCACGTTGCGGATCTAATCCTACCCGAGTTCATGACTCTTTCCTTGGCCCTTTCTGACTTTTGGTCATTAAGATTTAAAATTTGTGTATCGTCTAATGTACGGTGCTCTTTAGAGTGACAACTGTGATTCATTTTTCATGCTACAAAGTAACACATTGTAGGAAGATGACAAACTTTATAATGGGTAATGAATAAATTGTATTATTTATTTAACTACCAATAAAAAATATAATAACAGGACAAACATCTGTTTTAGATATTCATTACTGTCAAATGACTCCTTATATGCTATGTTAATGAGTGCTTAACAATTACTCATTTACTACATCCACACAGACATATACATATGTATATGCATATATGTGTATATATATACATATATACATATGAATACATGCATACACACAAACACACATACATACATACATACATACATATACATACATACATACATACATACATACATACATATATATATATATATATATATATATATATATATATATATATATATCGTTAGGCAAAAATAATTACGCAAACATAAAAGTTACCTCCAGTCATGATCACTCAGTTGATATCTTTAATCCGGAAACCTTCTAAGGAGATGAATTTCAAGAAGAAATTCTTCTAGCCTATGCCTATTAGTATACTTGAAGAGCTTGGATGGATTTAGTATCACATGCTCTGTATTTATAGGATATGCTAGGGATCCTTTACATATTTAACCGATACTTAATTCTTTTCATCAAGAATTATACTGATTTTCAATCAATCAGCAATCAAATTGTCTAATTAAAGCATTCAATAATTATAACGTATATGGCTAATAAAATATATGAATACATTTACCCATGTGATCTATCTTAGTAATTTTTAAATAAATTACAAGATTCTAACAATCAATCATGATAAATAAATTGTGTCTTACATTCTCTTACTTGGATCACATCTCAGCGTAGATAATACATTATAAGTGTCCAAAAGATATATCCATGAACTTGTCTGTCACTTGAATCTATTGGCCACAAAATTTTAAGATGGAAAAAGAAAATAATGGAATCATGGTAGTGATGCTTTAATGTCAAACACCTCTTTTCAAGAATTACAATGCATCATAAGTTCAACAATACAAAATGAACGATTTAATATAAATTATCTCAGTGGTTCCATGCTTATGGATCATATAGATCACAATAACTTCAAATGTGTATACTCAAAAGTTAACAATTGCGTAGACAAGCATAAGATCGAATTACAACAAAATCAAAGAGATCTAAGGAGTCCCGCATAAGTAGCATGATCCAAAAAATCTTTAAATAGCAATCCTTTAGTCATAGGATCAGCAATCATTGACTCTGTATTAATGTGTATAATTTGTTCTTCTACTTGTTTGACATGATCTCTAACCTTTAAATACCTTGTGTCGATATGTTTGCTGCGACTTTCACTTTTATTATTTTTTGTAAATAATGCAACAACTAAATTGTGGCATAAAATTGTTATGGGCCTATTAATAGTATCATCAACTTTCAGACCACTGATTAGATTCCTCATCCATAAAACCAGTAAAGTAGCTTCATAGGATTCTTAGGACACTTGTACAAACTGAACTTTTCTCCTATAATAATAGGTGACACAATGGATGTATAATTTTGCATACCAAATCTCTCAAGTACTTTGTTAATGTAGGCTTTCTAAGAAAAACCAGGAAATGTACTTGTTCAATCTAGATAAATCCTTATGCCAAGGACACAAGAGGCTTCGTCTGTATCATTCATGTAGCGCCCAGTCCCAGTCTAGGGTCTCGGAATGGTGCACCTATCGTACTCTACTAAGAGAAGTACAAGGCGTCGATAGCTTTTATGTGCATGTCAGCAGATAAGCATAAATCAATACAGCGGAAGCAATATAAAGAAGAACATTTACAATTGATATGCACTCAACTACAATCCATCATAACTTCGTACAAACTATAATGCCTCAAAATCACAAAATGCTCTAAATACATAATCATCCATCTATATGAACAAAATTCCTGGGACATACTTCCTCGAGTAAAGGTATTTTATCTGTGGATCGTCTTCTATAAAACATGTATCGTACTCCTTGTTTTCTGTAAATTATTTTAACAACAAGTATGAGTGATAATATGAATCGCTCGCAAGTAGACCCCTTAGAACCACCATAGGATCAAACATGCAGAGGCGGGGTTCTAAAATAGTAATACAATAATAAAGAACATAATTATCTATCTCTACTTCACAAATAAAATTTAAACACCTTCATCATAAACAAATCCCTACACATGATGTCCCAATTACATTTACAAATCTATTTCAAATCCATTCCATATAGTTACTAATTCACATACACTTCCATATAGTTTCCAATTCACACATTTGTCCATACAGTTTCCAAGTCAAATCCATATCCATATAATGTCCATTTCAAATACATATCCATATGTTTTCTTATTTCAACAACATGTTCATATAATTTTTTCATGATATTCCACATCCATAAAATTATTCATGATAATCCATTCCATATGATGTTCCATGATAATCCATATAATATACAATTTCAATCTATGTCCATAATGCATTTCCATGATAAAGTATCCATATCCATGTCCATAGCATGATGCCATGATAATCCATATCCATTAAATGTAATGTTCCATGCCGATCTATTCTTTATTCAAATATTATTCCAATATCCATTCCATGCTAATGCGATAATGATGCAAGGTTTATAAACGGTGCAATGCATGTCCATATCCATATCTGGTCGGTGACCACTCCATACCCATATTCATATCTGGTCAGTGACCAATCCATTTCCATATCTATATCTGGTTAGTGACCAATCCATATCCATATATATATCCATATCCATATCCATATCTCATCCACGGTGGGTACTCGTGATTTCGCAAATAATGCAAGATGCAAGGTTCCATATCCGAAATCCAATAAATTTTCGCAACATGTCGGCATAATTATCTATATTGTCTATACCATGATAATGTCATAATGATGCAAATATTATAAAAAAAATGCAATGCATGTCCTATTGGTCGGTGACCACTTCCATCCGCGGTGGGTGCATGATTTCGCAACCAAATGGAATATGCAATTTTCCATTTTTGAAACAAATGAACTTTCGCAAAATGATGTGCACACTGATCCATGTCCATACATATATATTTACTAATCCATAAAATATCCATTTGGTTATGTCTACGTATTAATCCCTTTTATGTCCATTCGTTTGAGTATATAAATACTAATCCATTCCAATGTCTATAAATATATTATATCTAATCCATCCAATGTTCATTCATTTAAGTGTGTGTGTGTGTGTGTGTGTGTATACACATATGTATATATGTGTATATATATATTAATCCATTCAAAAGTCCATTCGATATTTATATGTATATACTAATCCATACTCTGTGTCTATTCAGTCATAACATTTCATATGTATTCCAATCCATATAAAATACCATACATTACCTATCCATAATACAACATGTTCAAAATACATTTTGTAATGATACAAAAGTACACAAAATAAATTCCATTCCAACATATCCATATACGGTTTTGTGTGTGTGTATATATATACACACATATACCAATCTTTATAATATTCCCACGGTTATGTATGTATACCCATCCATCCAATGCCTATGATTCATTCCATATTACAACATACGCATCTTAAGTTCCTTACTTACATATAAGTATCCATGAATATGAGACTTACATCTTTCCATATCGTTACAACTTAACACCTATATTCATATCTTAATCCAGATGGACCATACTCTTATGAGGCTTAAAACTATATGTTTATGCAAATTCCATGGAAAAACCATTTTCCAAAATATACCACAACATACATATATGAGGTCAACTTTGTAACTACATCAATTTCATATGGACAAACACTATGGCCGAAATTTAACTTCTTTCATACCTATTACTTTTATTAACACATTTTATTAGGGGTGTACATGGTCCGGTTCGGCCGGTTTTTGAGAATCTTACGGACCAAACCGTTTGTTACGGTTTGGAAAATAGAAAACCGAAACCGGACCAAACCAGTCAACAAACCGTTTGACCGGTCCGGTCTAGTCCGGTTTGGTTTCGGTTTTTTCTGGTTTTATTCACCTGAAGCATTGATAACGTTGATTAAAAAAGTCAAAATTCATAATCAAAATTGAGGACAAGTTTTCTTCCTGATAGGATTTTTTTCAAACTAAAAATGAAACTATACTCCCTTAGTAGAATACTACTATACCTTAATTTATCATAGAATATTATTATACCTTAATTTATCATGTCTTGGCAAGAAACTCATACTATAATAAATTACACAAAGTACCTGGCCCTCAACAAAAGGATGGATTAAGGTGATAGAGTAGTTTAATCGAAATCATCCAAGTATCCTTAATACTCAATCATGTAATCACATTATTTACATACAGAATAATCATCCAAGTAACAAAATTTCAATTCTTTCATACTTTTACGGGATGATAAACAATGTGTGGAAATAATTATACACTAAGAATTACTAAAAATCAAAGAAGTAATTAAACTAGGATAAATAAATCAAAGAAAAAAACTAATATTTTCTTACGTATAACCAGACAAATCCACTAGGTACCAACCTTTGTTCACAAAAAAATGATTAATCAACTGAGTTTTTCCTCCCCAAGTCATAAACATCCAATAAAAAACAAACTCACAAACAATATAAACAAATAACTAAAATACTACTATGATGTATAAAATATAATTAAATATATAACGTATAATCAAATTTATATATATATATATATATATATATATATATATAACCGGTATGGTCCGGTTTATACGGTTTGAAATTCTTAAAACCGGAAACCGGACCAAATGAAACAGTCCGGTTTTTAGCATTTATTAAACCGACCATAAAACCGTGGTCCGGTTTTTTACGGTTTGGTTTGGCCGGTTTGGTGCGGTTCGGCCGGTTTTTAAAAAGCATGTACATCCCTACATTTTATGATTGCTTCTCTTAAATTCATTCATTAATCCTACTCCAACTACTTAGGCCATATATTCACACACAAAAATCCATCTTGCAAAATACCTAAATCATCCTTGAAGTGGACACCATGGCCGGAAGTTTTGTATCTTCCTACCTGTAATTTCTTTTGTGTAACATACTACATAATTACTTTCCTTAAGTTCATAATATTGACTATGGCCTAAAATCCCATGTTTTCTCTAAGAATGACTCTAACATCTCCAAAATACATATTTACATATATGTTGAAAGTCCATTTGGCCTTATACATAATTTATACATGTCCAAGCCACTATGGCCGAGACATGTACCTATACCCTCCTATAATCCATTATTTCATACAACCTTCTTCATGATTTGTCTCTCTAAAATATTCTCATACAGCTATGGCCGAAAATCACATAATTTCTTCAGTAGTGATATCAACATCTCCAAAGTTATCAAGTGTTACAAATCAAGTGATGTAAGATCTTTCTTCTTGAATATTTATGATCCATTATCTAAAGGTCTTCTAACCATTACATATCACCATATACTACAGACAAAGACTTCCAATATCATTACTTTTATTCATGGATGTTTAGAGGGAGTCAAGGCCGAAAGTTGCAAGACTTAGAGATTCCACAAAATAATAATAGAAGTACAATAACATTGTAATTTAAATTTAGCTAATTCACCTTTATACTTCAACATCGATTTCTCCTACCCAAACTACTCTCAAGGTCAAAAGTTACATGATACTTGGGAGTTCATAAAATCATCATGCAAAAAAATGGTCTTGTGATTAAATTCTAGTTAAGTACATAAATCATGCATTTCACACTTCATCACAACTAACCTTGTCCAACCTAACTTTGTGTGGCCGAAAGTTACATGTACCTCCATTATAGCCTAATCTTGTTCAAAATACTACTAAGGCTGAATTTTCATACATCAACTCATCTTCTCTTGTCTAAGCCTAGTCTTGATTATATCAACTTTTCCATATTAAGTTTCTTTACTTATCTTTCATATAGACATAGTCTTGAACATACTCATGAGTGATCTATTTTTCTTAATACTGTCTAAAAGGCCATTATGATCTTTTCTGAATATTACCGAATCGATTCACTTCACTTTTATTGTTATTTATCTCGCTGTCATACTTGACAATTCTAGTGAATTGTAAATTAATATCTACGACTTTATTCCGCTTAGAAGCGTGTCGTTATTCCCAACAAGTGGCATCAAAGGTTGGTCATTCGGTTTTTGATTTTCTCAAATATGGTAGAAATGAAATTCAATGTGGCAAAATTCAACGGAGATGATGGATTAGCCGCGTGGCAGAAAATGATAAAGGAGTACCTTATACAACAAGGTGTTCACAAAGCTCTTTACGGCAAAGAGAAAAAGTCATGCCATGAAAGATGATGATTGGGAAGACATGGATGATAAAGCTGCAAGTATGATCCGTTTTGTTCGATAAAATCCTAAACAATTTAGACAGAATGACATATCCATAGAGATTTGGACAAAGCTTGTACATGTCCAAAATGATAACAAATAAATTGTATCTTAAGAAGCATCTCTACACACTCCAAATGAGCGAATGTACAAATTTTTTATCTCATCTGAATGATTTTAATTGCCTCATATCTCAAATGTCAAGTCTTGTTGTTACTATAGAGGACAAGGATAAGGCAATCATGCTCTTGAGTTCACTTCCAACCTCCTTCAATAGTTTGACGACCACTTTACTTCATGGTAAAGATACAATCACATTGAAAGTGGTGACATCATCTTTTTTTTGTTGCATATTAAGATGATACAACCAGAGAAACAATAATAGACTCTTCTTACACAAGCAAGAGAAAGGGGCCAAAATAGAAACTTCAACAGTCATGATAAATCAAATGATTAAGAAAAGTCCAGAGGTCTTTCCAAATCTAAAAAGAGTGAAGTGCTGAAATTGTTCTAAGAATGGCCACCTTAAAAAGAATTGCACGTCTTTACAACAAGACAAAGATCGAGGTCAAAAGCAGGTGGGAGATAACAACACACCAGCAATAGCATCAAGTAGTGATGGAGAGACAACATTTGGTTTGCTACCAAAATGAATTTTTTCATGTCTCAAACCTAGACCTTGAATGAATCGTGGATACAATTGCTTCGTATCATTGAGATATTATCAAGGAATACTTCTCCACATATAAAGCTAGAGACTTTGATGTGCTGAAGATGGGAAACAAAAGTACCTCATCAATCATGGAAATAGATGATATCACTGTGGAAACTTCACTAGGTTGCACATTCACATTACGAAATGTGAAACATATTCCAGATATGACATTCAATCTTTTATCTGAAAACGTATTGGACAAGGAAGTTTATGAGCATTTCTTTGGTAATGCGACGTGGAAAATTACCAAAGGTTCTCTTGTGGTAGCAAAAGGGAAGTTATGTTGTAATTTGTACAATACATACTTTAAGGTATTTGAAGGTCAAATAGAAGCAGTAGAAGACGATTATGTATGGCATAGACGTTTGGGACACATTGGCCAGAAAAGGTTACAGCTACTGGCAAATCAATCCTTGATATCGTTAGACAAAAGGTAAATCACTAAAACCCATGTATTACTACTTATATAGAAAAAAACACTGTGTCCTTTTCAGAAGATCTCCAGGATAAAAGAAAACAAATTAGAGTTGGTTCACTCTGACGTGTGTGGTCCTATTGAGGTAGAATCTTTAGGTGAAAACAAATACTTTGTTACTTTTATTAACGCTTCTTCTAGAAAAATATGGATCTACTTGATAAGAAATAAAAGTCATGTATTCCAATGTTTTCAAAAGTTACATGCAATATGGAAAGAGAGACTGAAGAAAAGTTAAAACGCCTTTGCACGGACAATGGTGGCAAGTACATATCAATAGAATTTGAAGAGTACCGCATAAAACATGGCATAAGACATGATAAGACAGTTCCTTGTACTCTAGAGCATAACAGAGTTACGAAACAGATGAATAGAATTATTGTAGAAAAAAGGAATGCATGCTCAAAATGGCTAAACTATCTAAGTCATTTTAGGAGGAGGCTGCCAATATAGATGTCTACTTGATCAGCCGATCATCTTCGGTTCCACTAAACATTGATGTTCCAGAAGTAGTATGGAGTGGAAGAGAAGTAAGCTACGTCCACCTAAAAGTGTTTGGATGTAAAGTCTTCATGCATGTTCCAAGAACCCAGAGGTCAAAGTTAGATGACAAACTATTCCTTGTATCTTTGTGGGATACGGAAATAAGGAATATGGCTTTAGGCTGTGGTATCCACAAAAACAACGTCAGAAGTAGAGATGTCGTGTTCCAAGAGCATGAAATGTTCAATGATGTAGAAAAGAAGTCTACTACAGAAAATGTTATAGAGTTAACACTTATTCCTTCATTTAACTTTGACATAAATAGAGGAAATATAGAAGAAACTGAAACAGGTGATAATGTTAGGGGTGTTGAGCAGGGGGGCAAACCCCTGATTCATTTGAATTGGAAGATGTGGATCATCAACCGAGAAGGTCTGTCAAAGAACGTGCACCTTCTACCAGGTATCCTAGTTCTCAATACATTCTTACAATAGATGATGGAGAAACTAAGAATTTTCAAAAAATACAATCTCATAGAGATAAACATTGTTGGACAAAAGCCATGCAAGAAGAGATAGATTCATTGAAAAAGAATCCCACTTATGATCTAGTTCAACTTCTAAAAGAAAACAAAGCTCTGAAAAACAAATGGGTCTTCAAGTTAAGAAAGATGGCAATAAGCTGCTAAAGTAGAAAGCTCGAGTGGTGGTGAAAGGTTTTGGTCAAAAGAAATGTATCGACTTTGATGAAATCTTCTCACTAGTTGTTAAAATGAGTTCTCTTCGACTTGTACTAGGTTTGTCAGCTACCATCAATTTAGAGGTAGAATAACTAGATGTAAAAACAGCTTTCTTGCATGGATATCTGGATGCGGAAATTTACGTGGAACAACCAGAACGCCTCACAGTCAAAGGCAAAGAAGACATGGTCTGTAAGTTGAAGAAAAGTCTATATGGATTGAAGCAAGCACCGTGACAATGGTACAAGAAATTTGACTCATTCATAATGAGTCAGAAATTCAAGAGAATAGTTTTTTATCCTTGCGTATATATTCAGAGATACCATAATGGAAAATTTATCATTCATCTCTTGTATGTTGATGACATGCTGATTGTTAGAGAATATGACAACATGATCCAAATCTTTAATAAAACTGTCAAAAAATTCGACATGAAAGATATGGGTATTGCTAATCGTATCTTGGGAATAGATATCATTCGAGATCGAGCAATAGGAAAGCTTTGGTTATCACAGGAGGGATGTATTGAACGAGTGTTTCAAAAGTTCAATAAAGCTAAGCCAGTTATAACTCCACTAGAAAGTGTCCTTCAACAGATAAGGAAGAAGAATAAATGTCATCAATTCCATATTCTTCTGTAGTAGGAAGCTTGATGTATGTTATAGTCTGCACAAGGCCAGACATTGCTCATACAGTAGGAGTAGCGAGCTAGTTTCTATCAAATCCAGAAATGACGCATTAGGAAGTAGTGAAATGGATCTTTTGATACCTTAGAGGAACTTTAAAATTATGCTTAACTATTGGAGGTTCCGGATCAACTCTTAATGGATACAAAGATTCAGATATGGCTGAAGATCTAGATGGTAGAAAATCTATTTTTGGTTATCTGTTTATATTTGCAGGGGAGTTATATCTTGGCAATAGAACTAAAAAAGTGCATCATTATCGACTACCAAAGCAGAGTAGGTTGCAGCTAAAGAAGCTGGCAAGGATATCCTTTGGATGAAACGATTTTTACAGGAGTTGGGGTTCAAACAACACCAATATATAGTATATTGCGATAGTCAAAGTGCTATTGATTTGAGCAAAAATAGGATGTATCATGCGAGAACCAAACATATCGATGTGCGATATCATTAGATTCGGGATGCCACTGAGGAGGAACAATTCTAAATCAAGAAGATCCATACAAAAAATAACCCTGCTGATGTAATGACAAAAGTTATTAAAAAGAGAAGTTTAATTGTTGTGTCAAACAAGCTGGGATGGACTATCAATGAGAGTCGGAGTATGCCTCTAGTCTGGAGGGAGAGATTTGATAGTATCTAGACTAATAAAGAAAATGAAGAGATGAAGACTTCTTCGTTAAGTTATTCCTTGGTTGGTGGCATACCAACTTTGACAAATACAAAGCAGTCACAATATGAATAGTAAAACACATATTTTCTTCATCTTTACTTGCCTATACATAGGCATGTTTTGGTAGAAGAAAAACACATCAACACCAAAGTAAGAAGTAATTCAAGAGCTTCTTGAAAGAGAAGTGAGTGAAAGAAAATAGAGAGAGGAAAAGAGAGTTGTGAGATTATATCTATCCGGTATAAGAAAACATTGAAAGTTCAATTCCCTTGTATTTTCTCAAGTTTAAGTTTAAACTTGAGTTGTCTATTGTGTTCCTATTATTTCGAATAGTAGAAGTTGTTCTCACTGTCTGTGTTTTTTCCCTCCGCAGAGAGAGGGTTTCCATGTAAATCTCGGTGTCCTTATTTTATCTGACATAATGGTGAATTGTGATAAATAAATCGTGAACGTAATTTCTGTCTAAGGAAGTCAGATTTTAAGAGGGTCGTATGTGACCCCTCCGGCTAAACCTGGGATTTTACGTGGAATTGTAATACTTTCTAGGAGGTCATTGTGATCTTTTCTGGGTATTACCGAATCGGTTTACTTTACTTTTTCTGTTATTTATCTCGCTGTCTTACTGGACGATTCTAACAAGTAGTATTTTACTATCTACGGTTTTATTACGCTTAGAACGTATCGTTATTGTTGGGATTAATTTGAGACACGCGTAATACGCAGCACGTTGATAAAGTTTATACAAATTAATTATAAGGTGGACGTTATGTATGATAACATTATATGTCACGTATGTCACGTAATAATATTAATTATTACGTAAAACATCCACACGTTAAGTGATCATCGGTTATGTTCGTGGATGTATATTGTGGTCAAAATGGAAGTCCCAAACATCCACACGTTAAGTTTTTGGTTTATTATTATTATTTTGGATAAAGTAAATAATAATAATTTTTATTATTATTATTTAAAGTTTCTTTTAAAGAAAATAGTAATAATAATAATAATAATAATAATAAATTGTTGTTATTATTATTGTTTTAAAGTTTCCTTTTTAAAGTAAATAATAATAATGATGATAATAATTTAATTATTATTGTTATTGTTATTAAAGAAAATAGTAATAATAGTAAGTAATTATTATTATTATTTTAAAGTTCTTTTTAAAGGACAATAAAGTAAATAATAAAAATAATAATTTGATTATTATTGTGGTTATTTAAAGTTTTTTAAGGAAAATAGTAATAATAATAATAATGAATTCTTGTTATTATTATTATTTTAAAGAAATCCAAAATAATAATAATCAAGTGTTAAGTTTAATTTCCGGTTATTGCATTATTTGTTTATATGCATGCAATTATTTTTTTATTTATTTATTTAAGTCTTATGTTTATGCATGTTAATAAATAAATAAAATAAAGTTAAGGAACTTAACCCAATAATGATCCGAATCTTGTTTCCTCCAGTTTAACCGAGTTTAACCAAGGTAACTCGATGGGCTAAGTTGACTGTGTTGTCTAATAATATTCAGACTTATCAATCAATGCGGTTTAAACTTGTGATAGATGACTTATTGAATTGTGACAAATACACCGTACACATACTTCTTTCTAGAAAGCCGGTACTTAAGCGAGACCATTGTGACTCTACCGGTAGCCTGGGAATTATGTGGAACGGCAATACACGCTTATGGCAAGTGGGTATTAACGAATTGGTTCATTTCACACTCAATATGACTCATCATAAGGTTATATCACGTGTTAAATTGATTGATAAATATTGTTTTCTTAAACCGTAAGAAGAACTAAGCTTGGTTCAAGGTGGTTCTTATTTGAGGCGTAAAGGGAATCAAGCTAGTTCAAATTGGTTTAAGCAAAACAAAAGGGTATATTGAGATCAAAGCAAGCACGGTATATGCAAAAAGGTCAGTCAGGAAACTGCGGATCAATTTAGAACCATAAAGTTACGCGACTTATCAAATGTAAGGCTTTAATATGATCCCCTTAAAGTGCAGAAATCATATCATCGCCACTATATTTGATATGATCGTGAAGGGCAGGTATATGTTGGAAGCAATCATTGACCGGCCCAAAGAAAGGTGTGATTATCGAAAACACATATGAGCATGGTAGTGGACCCAAAAGGGTCCAGCGGCGAAGTTTTAAATGCATAGGTTAACTCATCGGTCCAAAGGAAGGTGGTTAACCCATGCTTGGAGAACCGTCATATTGACCACTACACCTAAATGTTGGAAGGCATTGGGAGGACTCCAAAGAGCCCTAATGATGAAAGACAATTGCTAGATGGAATTAAGGTTCTATTTTGATATTCGGATCTTATGCAGTTTAAATATTACACGTGTTGTGTATTTACATCTGTTTCTTGTTTGCTTTTCAGCAATAATGTCTAACATTAAGGATATTCCTATATTGAATGGTTCAAACTATAAGCAATGGAAAGATCAACTCGAGATCTTTCTGGAGATTGCTGCTCTAGACACTGCGTTGCAGACAGATCGTCCAGCTGTGCTAATAGACGAAAGTACCAGTGAGGAAAAATCTCACATGGCATGCTGGCTACGATCAAATCGCATGTGTCTTATGATCATGCAAAAGCCTATCCTCAAATACTTCAGGGAACACATTTCTGAGTCCATGACGGTCAAAGAATTTTTGGCCGATCTCGTGCAAAGATTTGTAAAGAATGAGAAAGCCGAGGCAGACAATCTCTTAAAGAAACTTTGCTCGAAATAGTATAGTAGAAACGGCAGCATAAGGGAATACATCCTAGAGATGACTCACATCGCTTCTCAATTGAGAAACATGAAACTGGATGTCTCTGATGACATGCTGGTTGTCATGATTCTCAACTCCTTACCTCCAAAGTTTAAACACTTCCTGGTCGGTTACAACTGTCAAAAGGAAAAATGGACAGTGAATGAACTTATCGCGCATTGCGTGCAAGAGGAAGAAAGGTTAAAGAACAAGGGGCATGAGGTTATGAATGTTGTCGCCACTAAGTCTGGTGGAAAGAAACGTAAAGCTACGGTTAAAGATGTGCAAAATGCAAGTAAAAAGGAAAAAGGGGCGCCTACTGCTGACGTACCCAACAGCATAACTTGTTTATTTTGCAACAAGGAAGGACATTTAAAGAAGAATTGTACCGGTTATATTTCTTGGCTCAAGAAAAAGGGTACGTTCATAGTTTGTTCTGAAGTTAATTTTGTTTCGGATATAGCCACTTGGTGGATCGATACGGGAGCCACGACTCACCTATCTGTGACTATGCAAGGTTGCTTAAGCCATAGAAAACCAAGAGACGATGAAAGATATGTCTATTGGAGAAATGACAGTGGCATAAAAGCTGAAGCCAACGGGCATTTTAGATTGCTGTTGACATCCAATTTATATCTAGATTTTGTTGAGAAAAAAGGTTTGAGTGATTACAAAATGCATGATTTAAATAACGTGTACTAAAGAAATGCATGACACGTTTTATGACATGACACGTTTTTGCATGAAACCTGCCTTATATAGTTCATATATATTGTTGTCGTACTAACGAGCCATGAAGCTTTAAAGGTTACATCAAATGGCGAGCATTTGTTTTGTTTGAACTATTTTCAGGTGCCACCATTAATGAACTAAACTAGTTCATTAAGTGAAGTACTTAGTTAAATGAACTAAGTAGTTCATTAAAGAAAGCTATATTTGGAAAAGGCGCAAAGGCAACAGATTGAAGAATGGAAAGTCTTCTTCTCCCTCATATCACACACCATTTAATATATATATATATATGTTTAGATTTTTTTTAAAAAAAAGGCACATACACATATATTCCAACGTACTACCGACATATTATATATTTTACGAACGTACGTTAACGTCACGCCACTATATTTACCTCATATTTATGAGTATATTCAGGTCTTATATCATATGATATAGGTCATGGTGATGACAAATTTATTACGACACGTTAAAAGGTTCTAAACCAAAAATTGTCGTATCGGGTGAATACCGAAACTTCGCCAACGTGTCACCTACTTGCCATATATAGATGGTCAGCCCCTACACTTCAAAAATGGACACAAATTTCGTGGCTTACATGGTATATACAGCCATAAAATTATTTCATGTTGGCACACACAAATCACCCCAAATTAAGGCCAAATTATGGAGATTCCAAATTCAATTTTTGTCACATGTTAGGCGCCACTTTAAATCAGCCATGGGTGATGAATATTAAAGTTTAATTTATGTATATTATGTGTAACATAATATATATAACATGTGAAAAAATTTGGAATTTAATTGGAGAAAAATCGGGTAATCGACAAACGTCAAAAAAATCTCGGTTTTCTACGAACACGACACATGGAACATTTTTGGCATGACATATAACATGTATCTAGACACTTTTTACATACTCTATACATTCTAAAGTGTTCTAGAAAAATCAATTAAGGCCTGATTGGAATATACCATATGTGTATAATTATTGTGCACTATTTTACAAAGTTGGCAAAAATAAAATTCAGCACATGCACAAGCTCTATCACACGCCTACTACAGCTTGTTGGAGCATATGTGGAGCTTTTTTGGCATCTTGATTGGCCAAGAATGAAGCATACAATATTGGTGACATAAAGAAAGGAGCTACACAAGGTAACATTTCAAACTATGTCACATTTATTACACATGCTGAAAATTTCAGCATGTGTGCATTAGGGTGGCCGAAACTTTCAAGTTAAATGTGTCATATTTACTTCTTTGAATTATATGGATTGATTGGGAGATAAAATGACAATGTTTTAAAAATATTATGGAAATAATGTGATGATATTTTTAATATCACACATGCTGAAAATTTCAGCATGTGTTGGAATGTTGTGGCCGATTTTATGACTCAAAATTAAGCATATTTGATTTTTTATTTTCAAGGGATAAATCTACTACATACATGGCAATAATTTGAACTTGTCTTAAACATCACACATGCTGAAAATTTCAGCATGTGAAGAATAATTGTTGGGCAATTTTCATGATGTAAATGGTGATAATTTGTCTTGCTAATTATGTGGAATTATTATGTGACTTATGGCAACACTTTTATGGCTAATTGACACATGTGTTAAATGTTATTTTTCAGATTTATCTAGTCATCAAATGATGACAACTTTCATCCAATCAATGAGTGTCAAGTAAGCAAAGGCTTAATAATCATCCAATGAGGAGTTGCCAAGTAAGCAAGTGAATGTCACAATGATGCATGATATTCTTCCAAGGACTTAGAAAATAATTTTTCAAGAGAAGAAAGAGGCATCAAGGGGGCGGCCATTGTGGATAAAAAGGAAAGAAGAGAGTAAACAAAATACAAGACAAATCTTGTAAATTCAAGTGCTCAAAACGTTTTCATCCACTCTCTCCTTCTACACTTCTTTCTTTCTTCTCTCTAAAAGCCTATTGTGTTCATATTCATACATCTTGAATAGGCTTCCTACATACCACCATATACTCTTTATTGTTGTAAAATATTGATCAAGTGGTGATCAATCTTGCATTCGGAAGGTGGTGGTGTTTGTGATTGTTGTAATCATTTACAAGGTTTGTAAAGGGTTAGAGTTGGTGTGTAACTCCATCAACCCTGTGTGGTAAGGTGTTAATTATGTTTTGTGATTAGTGCTAACCGAGGAAGGTGTCCTCGAAGACAAGAGTAGGTTGATTTAACCGAACCAGTATAAAATTCCTTGTGTTCTTTACTTTCAGCACTTACTTTCAGTTTCCAGCACAATGCATCATTTTTATCACGTTACTAAAAAGAGTAAACGAATTTTAAAAATTACAAAACTTTCAGAAAACATATCCATACGTCTTAAGGTTCTTTTGGCGCAAGTTTCAACCTTTTTTGACATGTATAAGTCATCAAAACGTTAAAAGTTCTGAGACTAGTGCAGTCTGATTTTCAGGCTTGCAAAGGTTGAGACTTTGAACGTATTTGACTAACTTCCCAAAATAATTTTTCAAAATTGTTTCAACACAATTAAATAAACCTAATAAGGGGTTAGTCATTAGATTTTCAGATCATTTGGAGTTACGGTTTAATTGGAATTAATTTTTCAAATCAGACTAATGTTTCTGGCAGATTTGCGCAATCTGACCACCAACGATTTTTAAAGGGGTTAAAGATTGAATTTTAATCTGAAATGTTTAGGAGATACTCAGAACATGTGAGACTAAGATTT
Organism: Eustoma russellianum; assembly: GCA_036186865.1. Classification (NCBI taxonomy): domain Eukaryota; kingdom Viridiplantae; phylum Streptophyta; class Magnoliopsida; order Gentianales; family Gentianaceae; genus Eustoma; species Eustoma russellianum. The sequence continues at coordinate 33,380,942 of AP025059.1, read as the reverse complement.
CTCCAAATTTCAGAATTTTTGAAGATCTGTAACCTAGTTTTCAAAACCTTTCAAAATAGGTCCTGAAAACAGAAACTGTTTTCAGAAGTTGGGTTTTTGGTTTAAAACAATTTTAAAAACCACATTTTCCGCACCCACTATTCAACACCCCTCTTCTAGTGGTACCTTGCAGATCCTACAGATTTACATGACACTTTTGTGGTACCATCATTTAAACGAAATCTTATTTTGTTTTATCGATTGGATAAAAGTGGATATTACGATTATTTTGGGAATAGAAATTTCCAATTTTATCATGCTTCTAGATGGATTGGTCACGGTATAATATCCAAAATTGATAAAATTTATTCAATAAATGTCACTTCAAATCACGAAATCTTGCATGTTGTAACGCGAAACGTTAAAGCAAAATTGACTCATGAGAATTCAGGATCATTTTGGCATCGACGTTTAGGACACGTGTCTAAAAACAGAATAGGACGTCCTGTCAAAATAGAAATTCTCAATCCTTTAGACTTAACCGACTTAGAGTTGTGTGTATTTTGTGCTAAAGGAAAACAAACTAAAGTCCGAAGATATGAAGCAAATCGTTCAAATAATCCATTAGAGTTGATTCATACCGATATTAGTGGTCCATTTCATCCGGTTACTCGAAATTGCCACTCTTATTTTATCACCTTTATTGACGACTATTAGCGATATGGCTACATATTCTTGATTAAAGAAAAAGCGCAAGCAATAGACATGTTCAAATCCTCTAAAGCTGAAGTTGAGTTACAACTCAACATAAGGATTAAAGCCGTCAGATCGGATCGTGGGGGTGAATACTATGGTCGATATGATGGATCAGGAGAACAGTGTCCAGGACCATTTGCTAAATACCTAGAGAAAAACAGAATCGTCACTCAGTACACCATGCCTGGATCACCAAGCATAAATGGTGTAGCTGAAAGACGAAACGACACACTTATGAATATGGTGCGTAGTATGATGAGTCAAACTACGTTACCATTATTCCTCTGGGGAGAAGCGCTTAAAGCCGCAGCTTACATCCTCAACTGAGTACCAACTAAAGCAACGATAAGGACCCCTTATGAGTTATGGACTAAGCGTAAGTCATGCCTTAACCACATAAGGGTTTGGGGTTGTCCAGCAGAGGCGAAGCCTTACAAACCAAATAAAAGAAAGCTGGACACCAAAACAGTTAATTGCTATTTCGTTGGTTACTCAGAAAGGTCACGAGGGTATAAATTCTATGATCCCACAAGTAAAGTGTTTTTCGAGACAAATTCGGTAAAGTTCTTTGAGGATACTTTGGTTCCGGGAGGAGAATGATTTGCATCAGCAGATCATAAAGTTAGATGAGCCTTACTCAGATGCGACAGAAATGCGAATCGAACCATCCTTTGGGGAGATAGCATCAGCGATACCCGCATCTGAGGTACCTCGTCCCAGTAATGACTTTCCACAGGAACAAGTTCCTAGGCAAGTTACTGAAGAACCCATAGAACAGCCTACTGATACAGTTCAGTAACTTACAGTATCCCAAGAACAAATGCGCCTAAGGAGATCCACTAATGAACGGAGTAACCCCATACCTAGCGACTATGTGGTGTATCTCCAAAAACACGAATTCGATGTTGGCATGTTGGACGATGACCCCGAAACGTCCAACAAGCATTACAATGTTGAAATAAAGAAAATTGGATAAAAGCCATAGAAGAAGAGATCAAATCTATGCACGACAACAAAGTTTGGGAGGTCGTCTCGTTGCCTAAAGGTTCAAAACCTGTTGGTTGTATATGGATATTTAAAACCCAACGGGATTCAAAAGACAACGTAGGACGATATAAGGCCTGACTTGTTGCTAAAGGGTTTACCCAAAAGGAGAGCATGGACTATACAAAAACCTTCTCTCTAATATCCACGAAGGATTCCTTCCGGATAATCATGTCTTTAGTGGTACACTTAGATCTTGAGCTACATCAGATGGATGTCAAGACTGCGTTTTTGAACGGAGAACTTGACGAGACTATTTACATAGTTCAACCACCTCGATTTGAGGTGGAAGATCTAAAAGGCATGGCTTGTCGACTAAAGATCCATCTATGGGCTCAAGCAAGCGTCTCAATAGTGGTACTCCAAATTCGCCAAAGTGGTTGTCTCCTTCGGTTTTGAGGCAAACCAAATTGGTGAATGCATATATCACAAGTTCAGTGAGAGCAAGTTCATATTCATGATCTTGTACGTAGATGATATACAGCTTGAAACAAATTATGTAAACATGTTGAGCGACACCAAAGTCTTTCTGAGAAAACATTTCGAGATGAAAGACCTTGGTGAAGCCTTATATGTGTTGGGACTTGAGATACGGAGGAATTGTATCCAAGATATCTTAGGTCTCTCACAACAGGCATATATCGAAAAGGTGTTGAAGCGGTATAACATGGATAAATGTAAACCACTTAATACCCCTGTGGCAAGAGGAGACAAATTCAGCCTGAACCAATGTCCTCAAACAGAGTTTGAATGTTTAAAGATGAGGAATACTCCCTATGCTTCGGTAGTAAGGAGTATAATATATGCTCAAGTATGTACACAACGAGACTTGGCATTCATTATGGGAATGTTAGGCAGATACCTCTATGATCCAAGTAAGGATCATTGGACCGCAGCAAAGAGGGTGCTGAGATATTTACAAGGAACGAAGCAACACGTACTGACGTATCTAAGATCTGATGAGTTAGAGATCACTGAATATACAGATTCCGATTTCCTTGGATGCCAGGATAGCATGAAATCGACCTCGGACTACGTATTTACTCTAGCCGGAGGTGCGATCTCATGGAAAAGCATGAAACAGACCTTATTGGTGTCTTCCACTATGGAGGCGGAATTCGTAGCATCATTCCACGCATCCAATCAGGCGATATGGCTTCACAATTTTGTCACAGTGCTGTGGGTATTAGAGACTATCTCGTCTCCAGTGAGGATTTACTGTGACAGTAAAGCTGCGGTGCTGTATTCAAATAACAACCGGAGTTCATCTAAAGCGAAATATATAGAGATAAAGTATCTGACTGTTAAAGAAAGAATTCAGAGTGGTCTGATCAGTATTGAGCATATCAGTATAGTCTCCATGTTGGCTGACCCTTTGACTAAGGCCGTGGAACCGGTTGTGTTCCACAAGCATGTTAGCCGTATGGGTCTTAGTCCAGTTGAAGATGTTTTATCCTAGTGGGAGTCTGTGAGGTTTTTCTTGTGTTCGATAAAGTTGTTTAATTTCAGACAAACAATATAATGTACAATCCGATTATATTAAAGTTTTTTGCAGAAGTAATGTTACATTAGGCAGTAACGGCATACATTCTGAATTTTATTGATCTCGCTAAAGTAGAGCCAAGTTGGAATTAATATGTACGATCACCTAGCATATTAATTCCACACTACATATCCATTACAGTATCAATGTCATTCAGTTGAATGTTAGTATCATGATTTAAGAGGGACAAGTCACTAATTCAATATGGCGGCGTGCGGCTTAAGTCTTTTGCTAACATTTGCTGATGGACCAAAAAAGAAAAGACACACTAAAGGACATACAGTATATGAGCTCAAAAGGGTGGCATATAATCTTCAAGATACATACATAGTCCAAGTGGGAGATTGTTGGAATTAATTCGAGATATGTGTAATGTGCAACACGTTGATAAAGTTTATACGAATTAATCATAAGGTGGACGTTATGTATGATAATATTATATTTCACGTAATAATATTAATTATTACGTAAAACATCCACATGTTAAGTGATCATCGGGTATGTTTGTGGATGTATAATGTGGTCAAAATGGAAGTCCTGAATATGTAGAAAGTCATATGGTCAGAGACCGCGATGGATGGGCTCAAAGTGTTACGACCATAAAATGTACGACATCTGGTCACCGAGGGGCGACAACCCACGTGTGGCTAGAAGATAATTATTGGTACAATAATTAAATATTACATAATATTTAATAATAATATTTATTATTAAATATTAGATAATATTTAATAAAGGAAGATAAGGTTGGGTTTTAAATTTAAATTTAAATTTAAATTTAAATCCTATACCTATCAAGATTCTTCCATCTCCCTCTATATAAAGGAGGAGGTTCCACCTCCTCGCAGCATCAAGAAAAATTAGCGGCCATATACAGTATTAGAGGGAGGATGTGCCAAATTTTCTATAAAGCCCATACTGCCTAGCCTCTCCATCGGGTAAAGCAGTGAATTGTTGATTCCATCGGATAAAGAAGTGAATTATTAATTCCGTTCCAGGAGTGTATCAGCAATTGGTGGGAGGTCGTAAATCGTTGGATGACGCCAGATTCTTCATCAGAGCAGTTGCAAAGTGTGAATTGTTGATTCCATCGGGCAAAACAGTGAATTGTTGATTCCGTTCTAGGGGTGTATCAGCAATTGGTGGGAGGTCGTGAATCCTTCCTGGGGTGTATCAGCAATTGGTGGGATGTCGTAAATCCTCGGATCACTCCAGATTCTTCATCAGAGCAGTTGTAAAGTACGTGTTCAGATTAACAACAACAATAGAACAAGGTATGTTTTCCGTATTTTGTTACTTTGTCCATTGATTCGATTAAACGGTCCTACTCAAAGATTTTTCATTAAATCCAACAGTTATTCCTTACAGAGTTGCCGTTTCTTCTTTTTGTCATTTTGAAGATTTTTCTTTATCTAACTTTTCATTTTGGAGATAACCTTCTTACTTTGGTAAATATCTTAGACTCCACCAGTGGGCATACACTTGAGACCAAAATAGCGGCTTTCATGAAGATGCTATCTTTGTGGCTGGACCAAAATAACGACTTTCCTGACGATGCTATCTTTCTGGCAGTTTCCCATTATTTTTATATCAGGGAAGATACCATGACGGAGACTTGATAAATAACTATTTTTCCATGATTTTGTGGTTTGAAAATAACGACTCTCCTGTCTCATGTGACTGTCATCGATCATTATGCTGCAATCTTTACGGCTAATGTGTCCGGGCATTGGCCTAGCTTTTGTGCAAAGTCTAGAGGCGCCACATGGGATTCATTTCAAGTAGTTCTTGGCTTCTTGACGATGGAAATCTGATTTATTAAGTGGCGGTTTCATAATTTGTTAGGTGGAAAATGACATACATAAATAACTACAAGAGTCCAAAGCCTTTCGGTAATGTTGGACTTCAGCATCATCAATGGTTTCTAGGCAAATTTTAATATGACCAATGAACAAATAATACTAGTTAGTTAGTCATTGATCAATAGAAAACATAACAATACAGGTAGACTCCTGCTTTGCACATTAATCAGTACTACATGTTATTTATTGATCATCATAAAACTTGTCTCTACATTATAAATAATGTGTTGGAGATCAGCTGCATCAATGATTTCTACCGTACAAATAAGGGTAATGACAAATACATCGGATGGGATCCCCTCACCGCGCGGTGACTCACCGCACTCTCTACCACGTGACACGTGGCAGCAGGGAGGGGTGGTGAGGATGGATGAGGGTTACACTCATCCAACCTCACCACCCCTCCCTGCTGCCACGTGCCGCGCGGTGACGCACGCGGTGAGGGAGGATGGGTGAGAGGATCTGAACCCCAAATACACACCCTCTCGTTTAGATAAATGCACATATCTTGTTTGAACAATGGTGAAGAATGAATAATGACATAAAATCAATGGTGTAAAAATGATAAGAGTGTTTATTTATCATTTTCCTATAAATCAGTTTATATGCAAACTAATAGCTACTTTTCATTTCCAATGGAGTCAAACACACACCCTTCCTTGACTTTGGAATATGATCGAATAAATCAAAATGACTCACTAAATTGGTTGCACTTCTTATATTGTGAAGTAGCAGTTGATCGATACAGCCTGACACAATTTTCATTATGAGCCATCGGAAAACAATCTCTGAGTGTTTCTAACACATGTGTATGGTTGTGTAAATCCGATCCTCCTATATCACGTCATAGGTAGGAGCCTCTAAAGCGATATGATAATGTTGTTGTTGTTGTAGTATATGCATACTAGTAGCTCCAAATCCTTGCAATGCCCTAACACATATATTGTCATACTGATAAATAGATACTAATGTTTGAAAATGTATTAAAAAAACTCTGTAACATAAGGAGTAACGCGAAGAATTCATATTTTTCATTCAAATTGCCGATAAAGTTTTTAAAAATTCACTACTAGTCCTTCGATGAAACACAACCAGATATGCCCTGGTCAAAGTTTATAGCAAACGACTAATTAATTTTTCTACCTAGATTATAAACAAATTCGTCACAATTATGTAGTTGAACGCAATTTATCTCTTAAATCATGACCATAATGTATCACGTCAGAAACCTTTAATGAAATTGAGTAGCAGAATGCTTCTTAATGTTAATTCAAGAATAATAAATTTAGGCATCGGAGTTTTGTATGAAGAATGACTGGTTACAATTCGTTGACACGAATAAGACTAATTATCCGTCATTTGAAGATGTAATCACATTTTATATCTATATATTTAAATGCTCTTCACATAAGTTATCTATATCTTTTTTATTTGAAACACTTAGCCAAATGTTGGCAGTTGTGTCACAAAATTTCAATATTTTAATGGAAAATTAAAGGACTTTATAACAGATTTTTCGTTAAATGTTGTAATTTTGTAATAAAACTACAAATACATAGATAACCATTAAATAAAAAAGATATGGAGAATCTTTTTAACAAAGATATAAACATTAGATAATTGTAAGTACATAAGATATGAGTAAAATTTTATCGATATGAGATGTGATTGGCTTGTTCTTGACATACGGTGGTGAAACAGAGAAGGTTGGTCTGGGACCTTTCTTCATTAAGCACTTCTTTACTAGATCAACATAGTCCATATAACTTATTCATTTTACCAAGTAATCAATCAATCAATCATACCAGTATAACCCAACGACAGCAAAGCCTATCGTTGGTGTCTGCAGATAACCCAACGACAGCAAAGCCTATCGTTAGTGTCTGCAGATAACCCAACGACAGTAAAGCCTATCGTTAGTGTCTGCAGAGGGTGAGTGACAACCAAACAATACCTCTACCCAAGGAATATAGATATTAAGGTAATATATTAACAAAATTACACAGGTGGTTGAGGACTTGGTCAATCAATTTCTGCTTTGGCTTATGGAGCTTGTCCTTGACACACCTAGCCGCCTATCAATGCCTCCATGGATTTTCAAAGTTTTGTCTTTTTATCTCTTTAAGCCGTATTCCTCTACTCATGGCCCCTTGAAATGGGAATTTTATGCTTGAAGACAACCAATAGACACCAATGCTGACAAGTCGCATAACTTATTTTATCAACCAGTTGGTGGCCTGATAATGGGAATTATTTTGAAGACAATCAATAGATGCCAATGTTGGTAAGTGAAAATCAACCAGTTGGTGACCTGTTAATGGATATTAGTTCCCATGGACTGGTAAGTTGATATCTTAAATGTAAAAAAGAGGGGGAGCTTTTGTCCAACCATATGAATTGTTAAAAGTGAGGCTGGCAGGTTCAACCGTTGTGTCAGTCACATCCAGGTAAGGGGTTGATATCTGTGAAAGCTATTTACCTTGTGTCATTTGTGTTGGTGGCTAGAACAGCTGAAAATGATCCACTATTGGGATAGTGCTGGTGTCATCATCAGCATTCTCTTGTCCCTTCTTGCAAGACATGTCCTGCCTCTTGATTATCCTAATGCAACTCTTTCTGCTACTTGGATCAACAACAGGGATCTACACAATTATTTTTCTTTTGCAGATGCCTCATGGACGAGGCCCATCCTTGTTAGGGGAAGTGGACACCCAATAAGCCCTGGTTATGCATGCGGATTCTTCGGCAATGATAATGGCGGTTACCTATTTTCCGTCTTCATAGCTCCACTTGACATTGCTTCAAACTTGACTAAATCAGAAGATACAGGAAACCCCCAGGTTGTCTGGTCTGCAAACAGGAACTATCCAGTTAAAGCGAATGCAACCGTGCAGCTTACAGCAGAAGGGAATCTTCTCTTGAGGGATGTTGATGGTGTTTTGGTTTGGTCAACAAATACTAAAGGAAGGTCTGTAGCTGGCTTAAGTTTGACAGATACTGGAAACCTTATTCTCTTTGATTTGAATAACTCCGCGGTTTGGCAATCCTTTCATCATCCAACTGATTCCTTAGTTCCAGCTCAGGAACTTTTTACCAGCATAAAGTTAAGAGCTAGTGTTTCCCATTCCAACTGGAGCGAGGGCTTATATTCCTTTTCTGTCGATGAACACGGCTATACATTTGCCGTTGGATCGAATCCTCAAAGGGTTTATCTTCAAAAATCTTCAACCGCTATCTATTTAAGCATTCCTCCAAATAATTCAGCTGATCACTACCTAAAATTGGGACCCGATGGACATATGAGACATTATGAGTATGTGAACGGATGGAGGGAGAACGGCGAATTTCTTACAGGTGGCTTGACTGCTTGCCAATTCCCACTAGTATGTGGAGAGTATGGCATTTGCAGAAGCGGGCAGTGTAGCTGTCCTTCCTATGAGTACTTTCAGCAAGCAGATGACAGGCAACCCAATCTCGGCTGCCTGAGAAACACTCCACTGACATGTAATGCATCCAGTTTACACATGTTTGTCGAGATTACAAGAGCGAGCTACTTCACCTTCGACTCGGACATTAACAACACAGATCCACAGAGGTGCAAAGAAGCATGTTTAGCTAATTGTTCCTGTAAAGCTGTCATTTTTCGCTTTGGTTTGAATGCTTCACATGGAGATTGTTACTTGGCTTTCCAGATCTATTCACTCATGGACATAAGTGAGGATCATAGTGGGTATAATTTCTCCGTGTTCTTGAAGGTGCAGGCTACGAGATCTCGATATGTGAGATCATCTTCTCATAAATCCTCCTTCTCTGTCATCTTTGGATCCATACTGGGAGCTTTACTATTATTAGCAATCGGATTTTGATACTCTTTGCAGTTCAAAACTGTCAATCATCCTCGGATATTCCAATCCTTACCATCACTGAGGAACGAGAATGTCGTTTTTTGATACGTCCTGTAGCTCCCGGATGGTCGACAACTACTTATTCCAAGTTTTAGTAGTCATCCCTGTCCATATGATTTAATTTAAGATGAGTTGTCCCCAGGACATACCAAACTGGTTTCGGACAGGAGTTCTCGAAAGGAAGGTCAGAGGTTCAATTCTTGTCAAAGGTAAGAGAGGCTCTTTCCAGCAAGTGTATAGTGTTGGAGCTTCCTTAGCCTGTACGTTTGCCTGCAGTGCGGGGAGCTCCTTATGCAGACTACTGTGTATGTGATCAAGCTCCTCCTAGCGGGCCGTTGAGTACCTAATTTACATCCCTACACTACCTTTGGGACTGGATGTAACATGGACCCTTATTGATTGGGGTTCAACCTTTAATTTAAGATGAGTTATACATCGGCTGAATGATGTTTTAAGGTAACTGCATACTGTCTATTAGTTATTCTATAACTCATGGATAATTTGCATGCAAAGATGGTATACTATATCATTTGAGTGATTGTACATGATATTCGATCCTATATGTATGATTAGTGCGGTTGAACGAACCAAATAGTTCATGAATTGTTCGAGTTCGGTTCATATTCGGTTCGTATTCGTTCGGTCATTATTTGTTAACGAGCCGAATTCGAAAAGGTATTCGGGTTCGTTTAGTAAAACGAGCCGAACTGTTCGCGAACTGTTCGGCTTGGTTAAACAGCTATAAGGTTATCGAGCCGACCTCGAACCAATTTTAAAGTTCGTTTAGCTAAACGAACCGAGCTGAACAGTTTGTTTAGCTAAACGAATCCGAATTCGAAAGCCTAGTATTTGGTTCGGCTTGTTTCGTTAACACCTCTATGTCTGATTGATTACAGAATGACTACTAAGATGTTGCGTAATTACTCTTGGAGTAATATTAGTGCATTAATTATCAATGTTCTTATTTTACCAACTACCATTGAAATTAAAAAATGACTGAGAAAGCAAAATAAGTTTTGAAATAGACATAGGTAGTGAATATTTTCATATCTTAGCATGTTAATCCTCACATTTAAACACATTTCTCTAACACATAACACGCTGGACTCGATCACATATATACTATATAGGGGATCAAACATATAGAGTAAGTCAATTCAGTTTGTAATTCTTGTAGGACCTCAGGCGCTACCATCTCTCCCAAAACCAATTGGTGACAGGAGATGCGCATACCCTAGCCTTATAGTGCATTCAGCACACAAGCGCCCACGGCATTCGACTGTGACTTGGCCCACACGGCCTACGCCCACCGCCTACGCCACGGGACAATTGATGCACCCAACAATCTCCCCCTCAGCAATTGCTCCCGCTGGGAATCGAACCCGTGACCTTGCTCTGATACCACTTGTAGGACCTCAGGCGCTACCATCTCTCCCAAAACCAATTGGTGACAGGAGATGCGCATACCCTAGCCTTATAGTGCATTCAGCACACAAGCGCCCACGGCATTCGACTGTGACTTGGCCCACACGGCCTACGCCCACCGCCTACGCCACGGGACAATTGATGCACCCAACATAATTATTAGGATCCAATCCGGTTGTCACCAATTTGTGTTAGTGGACAATCTATAAATTCCAGTGTAGGTCCTCTATAAGATATGTCTTCATCTTAGACAGAGAAAACATCTTCTCAACTTGAACTTTTTATTACCAAAAAGAGGGGATGAAATATCCACTCCCTAAAGTATAGTAAGAAAATTGTCATAAGGTATTTTAACAACACTGCATTAAATTATTTATCTTAAAATTATGTGTCAAGTCAATTATGAAAATATTTTAAGAATGAAAGTTCTATATGTTTTGACATATTTTGGTGAAGTTCAGCGATATATTTTAGGTCAACTTTCGACAACCATGGTTTACTACTTAAGTTAACCAAGTGTCTTTAATGATAGAGAAATTATGTATACGGTATCATACTAGTGTGCATAATGATAGAGAAATTTGATCCAAGAGCATTATAAACATATGGATTTGATCCAACGGCAAGAATGTCTAGTGCACATAATGAAAGAGAAATATGACCCAACGGTATTATAATCCGTGGATTTGGTCCACTAGAAAACTTAGGGATTACAAACTAACTGGACTGAGGGTTTATATTTGCTGCAAGTTATCTCTATTGCTCTTTATGAATGAACTCTTTTTTTTTAGAAACTTTATTTTATTGAATAGCCTCACTTGTGGTGAAGGAAAACCTTATTACATAGAGTCATCGTAAGAAAAGAAATGGTACAAAGAGCTGATAATTACCAATCGTCAATTGTATATGATATGCCGCATTAAAACCTTGCCAGATAAAACCGCCCTTGTGGATAAAACCCTGGCGAAGGAAAAAAGCGTACATATTTATACAATTTGCAAAGAGGCAAAATACTGGAGATGCTGCATTATCTGTGTTCCGGGAAGAGCAATTGTCAAATGATATCCCCGAGAGAGCCCATAAGAATCGGCAGTGAGCATGGTGTATTGCAAGCGACATGACCAAGCAAACCTCAGAAAGAAAGTGACACGAATATATCAGTCGAAAATAATCGTAATGAAACAAGGGTGATAAACAGGTTTGGTACGTACCCATGTCGCCTTGATTCAGTGTGGACCAAGGCAACGTCCGAAATCAAACGCATTTGGAAAGTAGATCCAGCATCTTTGGTGTAGCAAGCTCCATGTGTGTTTGATATGGATGACCGCATAGCATGTTCGGTTGATGTAAGGACAGTGTAAAATGCATCAAATAAAGAATGTGAGGAATAATAATAATATAATCAAGCATCTAAAAGCCACGAGAGTGATTGTTTTGAGGAGAATGCACCAGTGTTGTCTGAGTTGATAAACAACTCAGACAACAAAATGAGAGCATCGCCAACACTATGTGAGACATAATCCTCATCGCAAGGCAGGAAGCTGATGATCCATTGTTAGAGCACCACGAACCTCGCAGGGAAGATCGCCGCATGTGTGGAAGCGTCTAAGACCAGCCGTTCGATAGCCATGTCGGGCAAGCCTATGAGCTGCAGAGTTGGCTTCCCGCGGGGAGTACTGGAGCGTTGAGCAATTCAACGATAAAAAGAGAGATGCTCGTTGAAGGTCTAAGCCTAGTAGACCTGTGTGCAGCCGCGCTGAGGACATCAGATGAAGTAGTGACTGGCAATAAGTCTCTATGATAAGATTGGGATAATCTCTCGCATAATATATCAAAGAAAACGTCATAGTTTGAAGCTCTGCCCTCAATGGAGTGGTTTGAGGGAGTGGGAAGCATATTGCAGAAATAAGGAGACAATTGGACGTACGTAGCACTGCTGCCCCATCCGCTTGGGATCGTCCCACCGCTGCGTCAACATTTAGTTTTAGCTTTCCAACAGGCGGCAATTCCCAACGAACTATTCTGAGGCGCCTTGTTCTAATTGGCGGAGAAAAATTTAAAGTGACTAAATGAGGGATAGTTGATGCAAACTTTTTGCCATTCACCGTAGCACACCATGTATAGACAGCTAGGCGAACCTTCTCAAAGATCCTTACGTAAACGAAAGTGTCAGAACCAAACCTGATTGCCGCATATTCTTTCCAAATTATCCATGTTAGAATAGAAGGGGCAACAACCCTCAATTTCCCCGCCATAGATGTCGGAGAAGATGCACGCCACCGTCTGAGCAAATGTGTATAAATTGTGTTATTATGCGGTAGAGGGCCATCGAATGTATGAGCCAATTCTATCCATAAAGACCGGATGGTTGGACAGTGCAGAAAGACATGATCTTGTGTAGCGTGATGCATTTTGCAGAACGCACATTGAGATGGGAGTATTGTTATCCAAGTTTTTAAATGATCCATTCATTGGCAACGAGCGCGACCACAGTCGCCATAAAAATAAATGCAGCTCTGGCTGGCTTTGCTTCCATCAAACATAACAGTAAGCAGTGACTGGTGCTCCAGCGGACACCACTTCCTCATATGCGGATTTAATAGAGAACTGCCCATGTGTGTACGGTGACCACTGTATGACGTCATCCAATCGTTCCGTCTTGGATTCCATGAAAGCATGAATGCGACAAATCTTTTTCCAAGTTGGCGAGTCATAGATGTGAAAGTAGATAGATTGACATCGACCATACTTGCTCCTGCTAAATTGAGCCCATTGAGTATTTGAATGATGGAATTTCCACCACAACTGACAATCATAAGCCTTTTGGATCAACATAAGATTATGAATGAACTCTTTTAAAGCCTATACACACACACATATATATATACCCATATCGACGTTGTAAGTTATGTCTCTATTGCGTAAATGTAAGTCATTTCAGTGCTAAATAACCTTTTGGAGTCCGAGCACTCAATGTTTCAAATGTTTGCAGAAATATTTTGTAAGGTATTCAAGTCCCATGGCTGCTTAGTGCCGATGTTGGTGTTAAGTCTTAGTCTCAAATCAAACTATGTCGTCTTTTCATCTCGTAGAATGAATGCATTGTAAAACCAGACAAGTAGTTCCTCTTCCAGACTAGCTGCTCTCTTTTGGTACTATTTGTAGGAAGCTCCTCTGCTCGAATATGCTACGTATTACAACGGATCTTTTGCCACCCCACCAACCACCTATACAAAATTGAGATGTCCATAGACCGCCTCTCAAATATTTAACCTTTGCCACCCACATCACCAAAACTACAATGTCGCATCGTTAGAACACTGGGTGTTAGCGGTGTCAAAAGTCAACTTTATAATGCAAATTGGTCAACAGGTCAACATCGTCGTGTCATTGGCCAACACTGCATTGCCCTCTCGCCTACCTAAGAGCTTTTGAAATCTAAAAATACTGACTTGTTGTAGTCCTAAGACTATATTACTAAAAATACTGACTTCTTGTAGTCCTAGGACTATATTACACACTTAGAAGTACCGTAGGACCGTTAGGGCCCTTAAAGCGAAATGCTAGTATCTGCTCTTTCATTGAGAGAACGGGGATTGCTCACGGCTGATACTTTCTGACTCGTTAACCGTATCGAATAATTCGTCTTGTTTTGATTCAATAGTGATGTCAAATAATGATGATAAGTGTTTGACCAAAATAATATGTATTAATTTGGTGCAGTAAGAGGTCAAATGGTATTGAGGTCAGCGGGTCAAATGGGATTGCGGTATGTAGATTCCATTCTTTCATTGAGTGTTTCTCATTTTATCATTTTGAAGTTTTATTTCATCGATAAAGAGTATCTTTTGTTTTATTTATGTCCAGTTATGTTTTGTTTTCCATATGCCTTTTCTCCTAAGTTAACATATTGACATGATATCTCGATGAAGCTTAAGCGAAGTTAGATATAGCTAGCATGTCTACAGGATAGACTTTAATAATACTACTTTGAATAGGTTGCATGGTTTACACGTTCACATACTTGAGGTTACAGGTGACAAAGTCGTGTTTGGTTCAGAGATTAGCGGGTTTGAATATACCCATCTAAATATGACTCATTTATTTGACGAGTTCAGCCTTCTAGACCTTAATGTAAACATTTCAGGTTCGTCGGTCGCGTCTGGTTGACATGCTAGTCTGAGGATTTAAAAATATTTCAAGTTAACGGGTCAGATTGATGGATTATGTTTGGATTGGTATGTTATGTACGGATTAGATTGACATGTGTCATCTTCACAGTGGTATTTTTTATTCATTAAAACATTTACTTTTGTGGGCCACAGTAATTGGCATGTTACTCGTGATTTGACTTGAACGCGACCACGCTTTGTGACTCAGTTTCGAGTTCAATCTAACTCTGTTCAGAACTCGCTAAAGTCAATCCTAAACAAGAAAAGAGCAGTTTGGGATTTTGTTGTGTTAAGAGGTCGTGTCGGAGATTGCTGGTCTACTGAAAATTCTCATATAAGATTTTTCATATCGCTATAGCCTACATTAGTAATGAGTTTGTTTCTAATTTCTCAGGGATTTATACATTTACATACCATAATCTGTAACTAAAATATCATTTGGTGCTTGCTAAATTCACATCTTAACCAAGACCAAATTGTTACATTTGATTAGTTAATGCACTTTGTTAGGAAAGGAAATATATGTGTATAATCTCTTACTTTAGATAGGTGTATCAATTACTCATAGTCAGCGTGTAATTAAGGTAGCAATTATAGGGATTGATTGAGGTTTTTATTTTTTTTTACCTTATACAGTAGTTAGCTGGTTGTATAAAGTGGAGTAGTGGGTGTATGTATTTGGCATGAATGAATGAATGAATTCTACATTCAACAAGTTTGTCTTTCTTAACATGATATCAGAGTAGGTTAATCCGACTCAAAAAAATTGTTTGTGAAGAAGTGTGTTTTCTGGTGAAGGCTCAGAAATCATACTCATCATTGCCCAACCGAAATCCGGACATACCTTCCTCAAAGTTACCTTTCTCAGCTAGTTTTGGCAAACTTACCAGTTTGACACCAATCTCAGCCAGTATTTGGTGTGCCTTACCTGTTCCTATCCGTCTCAGCAAATTAGCCTGTGCACATCATTGTTCTGTACCTACAACCAAGAATTATGTCAAACCTAGAGACTAGTGAACCAAAAACCCCAAATCTCACATACTTGGCCGTCCAAGTAGCAAACATTCTCCAGAATAATACTCCAAATCAGCGACACATTCAACCCACACAACTTCAATTCCACTATCCACAGAAAATCTCACCATTACTGCCATGCTAAATGGCCTCAATTATGTTGTCTGGGTACCGCTAGTATTACGAGCAATTATTGGGAGAGGGAGGAGACATCACCTTATTGATGTTCCTCCTCCCCCACCACTGACGGATCCAGAGTTTTTTTGGATGGGAATAAGTAGATAATGCTGTGTTCACATGGATTATTCAAACAGTTGAACCATTTCTTGTGGTCAATGTTACACGCTATCCCACAGCCAAAGCCTTGTGGGATGGCTTGGTCTTAACTTACGGATCTGGGATGGACTCTCTCAGAACTTTCGATCTTCATCGAAGAGCCAGTATGATTAGAAAAGGGAGCAATAGTATTGAATCCTGTTGGAACAAATTACAGGATCTATGGACTGCTATTGATGCTCAGGAGCCAAACCCAATGATTTGTGCCACTGATATCAACACCTACAACAAAAAATGGAAGCTCTCAGACTATACCAGTTTCTAACAGCCATAGACGAAAAATACACCTCTGAGAAGAATGATCTACTCAAATGGGACCCATTGCCATCACTAGAGACTGCGTACAGGGAAATACGCAGGGCAGAGGATAGCTCTGCTGTCTTACATGGCGGAATCCCCTCAGAGGAAATCTCATCCTTGGGGATTGGTCAGGGACTTGCAGCACAATCTGCAACCACCAGAGGAAGAGAGTCTGATCGAAGTAGAGGAAGGGGTGGACAGTCACGCTCCAGCACCTCAAGGCGCGTAGAGGAGAAAGAGGGCTGGTATGCAACCATTGTGGCGGAAAAAAGCACACAAATGAGACATGTTTTCAGATAATTGGATATCCTGAATGGTATAAGGGCAAAAGACATCAAACTGATAGAGCCAAGGGCAAAGGGGTTGCGTCAGCATACACAACCGCCATAGCAAAAGGAGAAACGGACGCAGAAGAAGGAAATGACCCAGACGCCTCTAGAAACTTTGGTGGAGATGCCCCTATTAAAATTGTCTCCGAGTCCCTGCAGGTTTCACATATAACAAACTCAAGCCCTACTGTTTCAGCAAAACACGTCCGGCCCCCATCAGCTTCCCACTTAAGACAATCTAGCCCCTCTGTTTCCAACCAGTCTAAAAGTCGCCCAGATTTTTCCAAATATAACAAAACAACCCTCACATTTCCTATAAACTCTAAAGAAACCCCAGAAATTTCCAAACCATGCCTCTCTCAGTGGATCCTTGATGGTGGGGCTACCGACATAATGACTAATGACCCTCGATACCTTCACAACTGGACCTTCGCTACTAAAACCCATATCGAAACTGCTAACGGATCCCTTATCCCTGTCACTAGAGACATCACTATTCTAGTGAACCCTAATTTACATTTACGTAATTGTCTTTATGTGCCTAGCCTATCATCTAAATTACTCTCCATCAGTCAACTTATACGAGAATTACATTGCGTTGTTCTTATGTACCCTACCTTCTGTATCTTGCAGGATATTCGTCGAGAGAGATCATTGGGCGTGGCATTGAGAAGGATGTACTATACTATGTGTCGGAAGTGGTGCAACATGGCCGGTCCAATCTTGTCACCGGAACTACTGAACGACGGCTGTTGTTATGGCATCGTCATCTCGGTCATCCCTCGTTAAGTTATATGAGACTATTATTTCCCTCTTTAACTCGCTCTAAATTTACTTTGCATGTGACACTTGTTTATGTGCGAAACATTATCGTTCCATGTATAAACCAAATAATACCAGAGTTCAAACCTTGTTTACTTTGATTCATTCCGATGTGTAGGGTCCATCTCCATATCCTACTAGACGTCTCCGCCGACTGCACATCTTCAGGTCCCTGTCGATGGCTGCGACTATAATCCAATGCAACTGTATTTTGAAAACGAAATTGGTCTGCAGCCGTTGAAGGCCGCAGTCTTCTCGGATTGGTTGCTAACACCATGGACAAAAGGCTCTGTAGGAGTTGAGCACTGTCTATTGCCACTCATAACATGTGGTTGCGGCTCCAGGGCCTTTGTCTCGTTTCCACAACAGTCCATCATATGTCCATACATCCCACACTTAAAACAGATGTTATTGAGACCTTCATATTCCACTACAAAGATTCTTCCTCTAACCGTAACCCTCGATAGCAAAGGCTTCCTGAGATCAATTTCAACACAAACCCGGGCATATTTACCCCGCTCCACCCTCATCGATGTATGATCCACATTCACCGGCCTGCCCAATGCAGCGCCAATTCGCATGAGCACAGTATCGTTGAAAAATTCAAGGGGTAGACAAGGTATTCTAACCTAGGCTATCTAGTACTAATAGTTTCCTTTAGGAGTGAGAACAAAGGCCTCCATTTACCCACAATTATATAATGCCATTGGAGCATCCAAGGGCCCTAATTTAGGGCTATTTGATAATGTCATGCCGAGTAAAACCGCACAACAAAGTACCCTTCAGGAAGATCAATAATGTCCAAATCCCCACCATCTGCCCATAGCTCCGATAACCTACGCTGCAATAATCAATATGAAAATGACTTACCCAAAGGTTTAACAATTAGCGCCCTCCTCTATGGTTTCCAGAATTTTTTGCATTCCTCAATCGACACCTCCACTGAGACTCGCCCCTGATTTGTGCCCTCTTCCTCCTCCCTTCTCGCGTGCAAGAAGAGTTCCAGCAATTCTTCCTCAGATCCATCATCTTCATCATCACCACAATAGATAGGCAATGACGCAGGTAGTGGTTGTCAAAGGACATCCACCCATTTCCCCCTAAAAATTGGACCATCTAACTGAGGTTGTTCTTCAATTTCTATTTGGGGTTCATCAATTGCCGGCCTTTTGAATTTTTTTACGCTTCTTTCAAGTAAATCTGTTTCTTCCACCGTAGGAAGAGACGAGATGGGCGCCATCTAGGGTTTGGTTCATGAAGCTGGGTACATAAAACTTTTGTATGTTTAGGTTTTGGTTGGTCGATTATGGGAAAAAGTGCTCCAACTACATATAGAAAAACTGAAATTGCATGAAACACATCATCTTTTTCTGTCTTTCAGCCTGATATAATGGGGATGGGATCTCCTGCTTGCTTTTCCCCTAACCCCATTGTCCACCGCGCGATGCGTGACAGCAAGGGGTGGTAAGGCTAGATACAGGTGACCCTCATCTAGCCTCACCACCCCCTGTTGTCACGTGTCACGCGGTGGGCAGTAGGGTAGGGGAAAAAACGGTGAGGGGTTCCTAACCTGATACAATGAATGATACCCGGTTTGTCCTTAATACATTTGGTGGCTGTAGTTTTAAGCACTTTTTTACTGTAGTAAATTTTATTGAATTATGGAGCTGCATATCGTATTTCGGTATAACATAATTGTAGAAATGATATATCCATGTTTTGTTTATATACATTGTATTATGGTGTAACGGTCATTACTTTATCAACCAATCTTAGTGTTTTGGTCTATTGAGAGAAAGTATCATTTGACGGCACTGTAATTATCATATGTAAATACAATTGTGTTTTGCAAGTTTGAAAAAGAAATTTAAATTCATATATATGATTAATATAGAAAGGCAAACAACGACTTTTCGTTTGAAAACCGCTCGTGAAGTTCTAGGTAATAATTTGTTTTCGTCCAACTTTCGTCCTTTTCAATTCATGAATTTGTTGTCTCAAATGTCAAGGTTTTCACTTCAGTCTGATGGTACCTCTTCTCCAATTCTTCATAGACTTTGATCTCCTAAGCGACACGATAGATTGGTCTATTATGTGAGTCTCGCTCAATCATTCTTTGATAATGATCTTCTATCCTAACCTTCTTTTGTCTGTATTTAGTTGTTGCACATTTGATGTTGAAGACATTCTAACTTTAAACTGATGATGCTGCTGTATCGTGACTATTTTAGGGCGATATTCAAACGTCACATAATTACCGAGTCTTGCATTCTCTTAACGTAGCTCACCATTCACTCTTTCTACTTGACCAAAAGCCTATTCGATGAAGTTTTTCATTGATCAATGGAAAAGAGTTAAATGCAAAACAATAGAGAATCAAAGAAAAGTACAAAGCTCAAAGCACAATTTGTTATTGCCTAATTATAAGAGGCACTTTGTCCAAGTAACATACTTATAATGACGGAAAAGTTATATTAGATCTGAAAAGTGTATCGAAGGCTGCAGATCTTACATTTTACTAAGTTAACACATGCATTCAATTCAATAAAATTCTAAGGGAAAATACCAAAATATGGTGGATAAATAACTACGTTCTGGTGATAGTAATACAAATAAATATAAATTTTGCATTTAACATAGCCAGATAAGCCGAATTATGAGATGGAGATATGCAGAGGATATGCAACAGTAAAAAGTGGATGTTCGTTAAACTAGTAAATTTAAATGCACGTCGCAAGTACTCAAATCATTCAACATGTCCATGAATAACTGTCTTTAAATATTGCAATATAAGTTCTTCAGATCATAGTGTGACTGAAAAGGTTAGAATTGTAATTGTGGCTGGTTTCGTGAGAACGTGGAAAAAGCGGAAAAATGTTAGTTTGTTGTATTTTGTGAAAAGAACAGAAAAATCATGTGATTCACAAATTTTACATATTTTTACCTCTATATTTAGTGATTATAGATAATAAATTAAGTTACTATTGATGAAAATTTCATGAATTATATTTTAATGGTAAACTCAAGCATTTAGTTGATTTTGATCTGATTTAGATGGATAACTATTGGTTTATGCATTTAATACAGATTGGAAGTGCGATTCAATGGTCAAAATGTGTAAAAGAAATAAAGATCTAAGCAGCAATCAATAAATAATCAAAATAGGACGTCGACGTATGAATCCCAAGAAATTTGTGTATTGATCGGTCGATACGTACCCTCCACCAATTGGCGGTGGCGAAATTTGTGTAAGTTAAGCCTCAAGTTGATTTAGGTCCTAGGTCTATAAATATGCCATCGGCGGCATCTGAAACAAATTTTGAATCATCTAGAATAATCTTAGATCTGGTTTTCCTTCACTTTTCAACGTTTGTTAGATCCAATTGTGTTGGAGATTACATGAATGGGTAAACAATCTAATTCTCTCAAGTAAGTGAAACCTTTTCTTCTCTTTTAATTGGTATGCGATTTAAATAGTGTTATTGCATCTACCTAGTTATTATGCTTTAGTTGCATGATGTAAGTGACTTATCTAGACTGTGATTCGATAATCACTGTCAAATCTACTGAGAGAAAGTGGTTATATTGCGGGTGTGTAATCAATTCATGGTAGCAAATATTATTCGGCTTTGAATCTTCAAAAAATTAAGGCTAGATCCTCCCGCAAATCTCCATACATGGTCACCACCCTAGCTCGATAGAAACTTCACGTTGATTTGTAGTGAGAGGACGATTGCCTTCAAGACAATGAGAGTCGGCCTACCGAGGAGAATATTGTAGGATGACCTCTACTTGATAATGATGAAATCTACCCACAAGTGACAACACTTAGTGTGTTTGCCAAAGGAGACCAACAATGTGACCAGACATGTTGGCTGCATTATCTCCTGAAAAATCCAAATAATCGAGTTGATACGAGATGCAATATACTATCATACAGCCCAAGTGCTTGAAAAATATTGTAATATATAAAGTTGGTCATGCTGCTTCATATCAACATAAACTCGATGCACCTTCACAAGGTTGTCTGGTGCGAGATTGACAAGAATGTCAATCACCAAGCCTTCATTGCTATAACCCAAGAGAATCGGATCTGCGGGCCTGTGTCTTAGGTCATGTGATAACTTGCCCTTTTTGTGAGCATTTTTTTTTTGAAGTTTCAGCATCCCGGGGCGCTAGTCGTGACCTTGACAAAACAGTCCCTCAAAAATTCTATAAATGGCATTTACTTGGTGTTGGCTTGCAGCCTCAAGGTCATCCTACTCAACATCGTCATCGTCATCATCTATACACTTTTCTTCAGGAGGGGTTTGGTAAAAGTCTAACTGATTCTGCAATCGTAATCTCGAGGCATTAAAGTGTTGTAAATGACCTTTTCCAATAAGGTGCTTGATGGCTCATGCCAGCTACTTACAACTTTCAGTATCATGGCCAATATCTTTGTGGTAATTGCAATATTATGATCTCTTTCTGACCTCAGCCCCTACAACGTGTGCGGGTCCTATCATTATGTCCTTCTCCATTATGACCAAGATCTTTTATTTGGAGGCAAGAAAAGGCAAAACTTCCTTACCTTGACCTTCAAGTCGATCAAACGCATTGTGCTTGTCCCTAGAGCCTTTGCGAGCTTCTGTTATGGAATCACCTCAGCCTGGCCTACGATAGGTTGACTCATTCTCTCTCTTCAATTAGTTTGTCTCTTCATCACGGGCAAATTAGTGGGCTTTCTCTAAACAGACCCACAGAGATTTTGCGTTCTCCTCGGCTAATTAGGAGAAGTAGCAACATGGCCTCAGCCTATTAATGAACCGTAGAAAACATGACTCTATGATTATGATTCCTGACCTGTAGAGACTCATCCGTGAACTGCTGCATGCATTATAAAACTGACTCTTTCAGCTTGTGCCTCAAAGTCATCAAATGTGAAGAATTTTTAATGAAAGATTTACCAGACATAAATTATGTATTAATCTTTTGGTCTTTCCCGTTATCAGGGAAAGTTTTACAACCCGGCTGGTCAAGAACATTCTTCAATTTTTTCGCAATGTAGAACTGAAAGAGATAATCCGTGGGGTCAGAAGTGACATCATAGATGTCCATTTTGGACACCTTGAAATTGTATGCGCCCACATACTCCATGATATCATTAGAAAAAGGACTTTCCTGCGCCATCCTTGTATACTCATAGCGGTCCGAAGATGACTCATCCTCATAACCACCTCGGTTGTATAGCAGCAGTGATGTCCGATGTGTGTACTTAGAGTGTTACCACTTAACTTCCAAGGACTTCTTCGTGTGTGGCAAAGGCTCAGTATGTGAATTCTACTTTTGCCACTTGTATCTGCTGTAAATTTTTCTAATGGTCTAGAAGAACGTTCTTGAGACTTTTGCCTCCTTCGATAGTCGGACAGAAGCCTTTAATAGCCTAGGTGGCCTCTGGGTCTTACTTTAATCTGTTCAACCAAGGCTTGGAAGACATGCATTTTTGAGCAACATATTCCATAGCATGCATATGTTCCTGCTTGGTGATTCCTTTCTCTTCGGGGTACCCAATCTGCTCATTTAAGACATGCTTTAATGGCGATTAGACTCCCTATGTCTTCACCGATGAGAAGATCCTCACCATCATAAGTAGTAGTTTTACCTTTTTTTTGAGTAACTTTATGAGGACTTTAACAAAGAATGTGGCAATAAGGCCTGGTTAGGACCTTCTCTAGCGCCAAATGGTGAAGTTGAATCTTCATCTTGGACCAATGGATAATCCTACCATTGAAACTAGTGGTCGTTGCTGCAGAAATCATGCAAGATTCAACAACATTAGAGGCCCTAAAGTTTTACTTCAGAGGAAACCTTCCGACAAACAAGTCAGTTACAGATATTTCCATATCTGAAAATGTTTATCATGGAACGTTTAAAGAAACCTATCTCTTGTTGTGGTTTGAGAAGAATGTTGTATAATTCGACTAGACATGCCTTCAGTTTATGTTGTTTTTTTATGCTTTGGAGGACCAATGCAAGTTTGGGAGCTCTAGGAAAATGTTATTTGTCTTGTCCTGCTTGTGCATGGCTGCTATGTGTTACCGCGTGTCAATTTGCATAGTTAAGATGTTCGCATGGCAGGATCCTCCTTAGCTGAGCTGACCTAAAAGGTTTTAGGTACTAGGTCCATAGCCGATCTGCTGGACACAGCCAAGGTGTATGCTATTTTCGAGGTAGCATGTGAGGCTGAGGTGATGCATGTGGCTGAGGTGAAGGCTGTGCCTAAGGACCAACCTTCGATGTCTCTGAGTGAGATTGACTGATGCTAACATGAGATCCTGGTCGACACCGAGGGGCGTCCTATGTCACCTAGACCGTGCCAACATGGCTATGTATATCGGTCTGAGGGATGACGTAAACCCTAGACAACCTGAGCCCTTATAAAGATTAGACAATGTTAACTGCAATGGATCAGGTTGGTTACACTTATCGTCTTCTAAAATAATAGTTTTGTCCTCGTCATATAACTTGCTCATTTAAGATCTTAGATGATAATAACTCACTCCAATATAGCACTTAATAAAGGACACAAAGATGAGCGATGGAGCTGAAGGAATTTCACCCCACCTTTTTTTTGTGTCTCAGTTTAGGTTTCTCGGGAAATTCACACTCTGGGTGTGCGTGGGAGCACAGGGACGTCATGACATTTTCAATTACCAACGAAAAGCACTTCGGTAAATTTTCGGCAATTTCCGCCGGATATTCCGACGAACATTTATAAAATAAAATAAGAAAACTAAATTTCTGGGATGTCCAAGCAAAACCCACCTTCTCGGTTTTTATAAAAAGAATCATCCACATTAAAGATCTTCTACTGCAACATTTTGGTAGCTCTAATGTCTGTGAAACTGAAATGTTTGCATGGACTACTAATGGTGTCTCCTTTTCGCCCAAAGCATATGAAATACTTAGGAACACAGGGCGAAAAGTATCTTGCGCAAACACTGTGTGGGCGACTAACAGTGCCCCTGAACATTGCTTTATCTTTTGGTTGGCTATGTATGGTAGGCTACCCACAAGAGATAGATTGAAGTTCACCTTAAAGGATTTAATTTATCCGACATGTGGCGTTCCTGTAGAAACACAAGATCATGTTTTCTTTGCTTGTTCAACTGCTAGATATGTCTGGAATTGGATTCTTGCATGGTTGGGTATTCGGCGGAATTTACTTCATTGAGGGAGTTGGATTACTGGACATAGAAGCATGCCAGGAAGCGTAGCATACGGACTAAATTCATTAAAGCATCTAATGCAGCTACCATATACAACTTGTGGTTTGTTAGAAATCGCAAATGTTTTGAGGATAAAAATGTTAATGCTCAGGATGTGGTGCATAGAATTGCTACTCAAGTATATAGATTATTTGAATTAGAGTAGTTGTTTGGTGATTGTATGTCTTGCATTCTGGGTATGCCCAGTGGAATTGTAAAGAACTGATCCTATTTTTGATCATTGGTTAAACGAAATCTTTACATTTTAAACAAAAAAAGAAAATTAAAATCTAATTCGTGGAAAAAGTTGTCGCAAATTTACAAGGCAATAGCGACAAAAATGTCATATTGTGTGGGAAATAGTTGAAAATTTTGGCTGAAATTTTCAAGGAAATAGGGACGAAATTACATATTTTGCAGGAACATTTACAAAGAACAATTATTTTTCATATGTTTTCAATTTTCTATTATTTTTTTATACAAAACATATTTGTTTGATTATCTTTCTTACTAGATATGTCGTGCATTTACATTCTTTGGTCGTTTTCGTTCAAATATAACTAAACACGTGTACTCTAATGAAAACTCCTAGGTACATATATATGCATATATACAGTCTCACACACACACACATGTATGCCGTTTATAGTTAATGTACAAACATTTTTACGAACACTAAAATACTTAATGATTTCATTCTTTATATAAACCACACTCAGATCTTACAAATATATACTATCTATGCATTAAACGCTATTATTTAGCACGCTACCATGTTGAATAATCTCTTCTACTTTATTTGTTAATACTATTTCGTGCTCAATTTTACAGAAAAACTTCATAAAATAGTTTATAATTTTAATATGTTTTTTAATCTTTAATAAATTGTAAAAAACAATTTTTTGTAATATTTCCTTGGTAATTTCGTTGAAAATTTCTGAGGCATGAACTTAGTCGGTAAGTCGTGATAATCCGATTAATTTCGAACAAATTTCTTCTGCAAAGTACTGCCTCTCGGAAATCGTCAGAATGTTTGATAGTTTTCTATTTCTATAATAGTTCGCCAAATTTGGTCAGAAATTCCTTGGAAATCTCCGTCGAAATGCACAATGCCATATAATGTCAGGCACTAAATGTTGGTTAGTTTCCTTATGTGAATAGGATAACGAAGTCTCCTAGTTTGTAGGAGTTTTATTTTGGTATATTTCCTTTTAGATGTTATTTATTTTCCTATTAGGTTGAGGTTTTGTCTAGGCTAGAGAGTCTATTTATTTGGATTAGCCGAACCGTTGTAGCAGTGGCGAGTGGTAGTTCGGTTTTGAGTTATTTTCCGAACATTAATAAAAGTGTGTTGTGCTTTTTACGCGTTGTGTTCTTGAATCTATTGTTTACTTCAATTGGTATCAGAGCCAAGGTTGTTTGGAGAGGGAGGAGCCACCGTGGTAGGGTTGCCGTGTTAGGGTTGATCCCGTGAGGAGGCTGCCGTGTTCTTCGAATCAACAAGGATCGGATTCCGTTCAACACAACAACAAGTAGTTAATTGAAAAAAAAAAAAAGGAAAGAGGCCGCCGTAAAAGCCGAAAGGAATCGGCTGATATTTGTCCAGGCCGAAAGGAGTTGGCCATTGAAAATCAAAAAAAAATTTATTGCAACACGTTTTCAAAAGGGCCGAAAGGAGCAGGCTTTTGAAAATCAAAAAAAAATTCAAAACTTAAGGCCGAAAGGAGCTGGCCTTAAAAATTGAAATAGCTTAATTCTTTTCCATCAGACCGAAGGGTATACGGCCAACAGGGGATCAAACAAGAGTTTTGATCAACGAGTTCTTAGAAGGATCCAACCACAATGAGTGAAATCGGTGAAAGTAGAACAAGGTCCGTGAGCACCGCAAGTCAACCGCGTGTGAGAGAGGCTGGATCGACTGCCGTACAGTGCCCGATGCTTTCTCCGACCAATTATACCGTGTGGGCTATGCGAATGAAAGTTGTTCTAAGAGTTCACAAAGTGTGGGATACGATTGATCCAGGGTCGGATGATGTTGAGAATAATGATGTTGCAATTGCTCTACTGTTTCAAGCAATCCCCGAGAATTTGATCTTACAAGTCGGCCATCAAGAAACATCGAAAGGAATTTGGGAAGCCATAAAGACGAGATATTTGGGTGCCGAGAGGGTCAAAGAGGCGCGGCTCCAAACTCTAGCTGCCGAATTTGATAGACTCAAGATGGCGGAAACGGATTCTATCGATGCTTATGCCGGAAAGTTGTCCGAAATTTCGGCAAAGTCGGCCTCCCTTGGGCAGCACCTAGATGACTCCAAGATGGTCAATAAATTCCTTAATGGTTTGCCGAGATCGAAGTACATACACATTGTTGCGTCACTAGAACAAGTGTTGGATTTGAACAAGATCGATTTCGAAGATGTTGTTGGTCGCTTGAAAGCGTACGAAGAACGAATTAACGAAGAAAGTTTCAATACTACATCAGACAGTACTTTGTTATATTCATCTTCTTCCGATCAACAAAATAAGGGATTTTCGGATCAGAAGGACAGAGGCCGCGACTCACGTGGAAAAGGCCGAGGCCGAGAGACGAGGAAGGATCGCTCGAAGTTAATATATTTTAGTTGCGACAAGCCTGGACACTTTGCAAGCAAGTGTCTCGAGAAGTTAATATGTTTTCGTTGCGACAAGCCCGGACACATTGCAAGCAAGTGTCCCGAGAGAAAAACGAAAACGGATGAGGCATTTATCGCTGATGAGCATGATGTAGATGAAACAGTGTTTGTCCACGAAGGTGTTGGTTACGTACCTCAAGAAGTGTGCTTGAATGAAAGGAGCCTGATGCCAAGTAAATTGACTTCTGATCCTATGGAAGATCATATATGGTATCTGGATAATGGTGCGAGCAATCATATGTCGGGAAATAAATCTTACTTCTCCAAGTTGAATGAAAATGTGAAAGGCAAAGTAAGATTTGGAGATGGATCTTGCATTGAAATTAAAGGCAAAGGAACGGTACTTCTTCAAGGCAAGACAGGGGAACAAAAGCTGCTTACCGAAGTCTATTATATACCAAAGTTGAGGAGCAACATACTCAGCCTCGGACAAGCCACAAAGGGTGGTTGTGAGGTGAGATTGAAGGGTGAGCACTTGATGATGTATGATAGGGGCGGCCGTTTATTGATGAAGGTTGAAAGGAGTCCAAATCGGCTGTACAAGATTTGTATAAAGCCGGGTGTTCCGATATGTCTTCAAGCCGAGAAGAGAGCAAAGAAGCTAGAAGACGATCTGGGTTTAGCAAAGGGCAAAAGTTTGCGGTTAAGAAGCCAAACGAGCTCATCGAAAAGGATCCTGAATGATAAGCAACAGGAAGCTGTTGAAGTAGGAGCTACCAAATCTGCTGCAGCTCGACAGAATTTGGAGATGAGGGAACTTAATGGGAAGGCTATGAAATCGAAATGGAGCATCGTGATGCAAAAGATATACGAGACAGGGACTGGTCCCATGAGAGGAAAAGAGAACGTCCTCGAGACCGTGACTCTGGCATGGGGGATGTGAGTCAAGAAAGGAACCAAAGTCCATATACAAGGTATGATCGTTCTCACTCAAGTTCTCATGTGCCGGATGACCGGACAAGATCAAAGTCACCTCGAAGTCGAAGGAGTGGCGACGAGCAAAGAGCGGAGATCTTGACGAAGCCGTTGGCGCGGACGAAGTTCAAGGAGATGCGAAGCTTGCTTAGCGTGGAAGACCTTCCGAGGGTATATTCAGAAATTAAGGGGGAGAATGTTGGTTAATTTCCTTACGTGAATAGGATAAGGAAGTCTCCTAGTTTGTAGGAGTTTTATTTTGGTATATTTCCTTTTAGATGTTATTTATTTTCCTATTAGGTTGAGGTTTTGTCTAGGCTAGAGGGTCTATTTATTTGGGTTAGCCGAACCGTTGTAGCAGTGGCGAGTGGTAGTTCGGTTTTGAGTTATTTTTCGAACATTAATAAAAGTGTGTTGTGCTTTTTACGCGTTGTGTTCTTGAATCTATTGTTTACTTCACTAAACACTCAGGTATATCTCAATAAAATCAGGCTGATATATAACTGCTCAGGAACTAAATTTCAGGCTCTCTTAAAACAAGTAAATCTCAGAAAAATCAGGATAAAACAGGTAAATTTTGAAAACCAACGTATCATTTCTTACTCTAATAAACTCAAATATCTTGATGTTGATTTAGGATTTTAAAATTTCATGATTCGTAAAATATTTTTAAAAAATATGTGTTTCGTAGGAAATTCGTAGGAAACCTTGATTTTATGAGTTTTTTGACTTTTACTCGGGTGTTTTGTGGGAAGATCGTCGGGAATTTTTAACGAAAATCTCTCGTCGGAAATTGTCATCGGAAAATAGCTGATTTCTAGTAGTGCGCTTCTTAAGTATTATGAAATTATCATGTTATCTTTGTTCCAAGCCTTCAAATGATCACCATCGCTTGTGTTAATTTGGCTTGAATAGAGTTTGAGATTAAGGTCTACGTATGGGTGTTTTTAAACGTGTATTTTAGTATAGGCTTTGTAGTATAAATTGTCTATCATGCAGTGTTTTTAAGTTTACATTTGTATATTTTCGTATGGTTTTTAGATAATTAGAGGTAGTATTTTTTTTTTGTTTTAAGTTTTTTGTGCATATTTGCTCTTTGTTTTTAAACGTGTATTTTAGTGTAGGCTTTGTAGTATAAATTGTCTATCATGCAGTGTTTTTAAGTTTACATTTGCATATTTTCGTATGGTTTTTAGATAATTAGAACATCGGTAGTATTTTTTTTTGTTTTAAGTTTTTTGTGCATATTTGCCATCTGTTGTGTGATTTCAAGCCATTTTGAAGTTTAAGAGACTAGAAGGATACTTAGATCGAAGTGTATAATCCAAAGGAAGAATAAAAAAAGGAATTTTTTTTTTTTTTTTTTGTGGCGGTCACTTGTCATATAACAACGAGCGACCTTCATCACTAAAATCTATAAGAAGTGCATTTGTATCTGCAAAGCCACTTGGAACATTTACGGAATGATCGTGAAAAGTTATGGCGGTCGAGCAGTAATTTTTTGCTAGCGACCGCCATGCCTAAATGTTTTTTTATTGCTTTCCACATAGCAAGTTATGATTAGCTGCGTCAAATTTAATCCATCTTCAGCTATATAACCTGATTTCGGGTCTTCTTCCCACAAACTCGAACTAAAGGTCAAGTTGGTAATTTTGTGTACATCTCTCCGCCCGGATATCTTTCCTCCATTTTAGATTGTTTCAGCTTAGATTCTCTTTCTTCTTCTGTCTCATTCTTTCCACCATTGTAGCTTAGCATTAAAGATTTCTAAAGTTTGTATTATTGTTCTCTTTGATTATGTATTGATGAAAGTTTTTTCTTGCACTTGTAAGTTCTTGGTATTTTACTTTAACTTGTTAATGGTAGCTTAAGTAATTGGATTTTCTTATCTGATTGAAGTTCCTAATCTGAATTCAAAAGAGGTCTTGGATGATTTGTTTTTTAGTAGCATTTGATATATGTTTGAAGAATTAGTTGGTTGTATATATTTATGATGTTGAGTTGCCAGGTTTAAGAAGTCTTGGCTTAATTATTCACCAATGATGGCACGATTGAGTACATTGAAAGTTCGTTTTTTACTTGGTTTATGATGCAAATAGGTTGAATGTTCACATGTTGTTCTAAGTTGGATTCTTTGGCTTTAGCCTATTAGATTGACAACTGAAGAAGGTCAATGTTGAATGTTTCAAGCTCTAATAATTTATTAATTTAATGATCACAAGTGTGTAGTTGAGTTATTTTAAGCCAATATAGTTAGAACACGTGTTTTGACTATTTATATTAGAAAATTCATAATTATGGGAGAAGTCGTACTTAGTTGTCTCATGTATTAATTCAATTGTTATTCTATTTGATTCTAAAACCGATGATTTTGAAAAAGAGCCAAGGATAGAAACTAAATGGGAAAACCATGTTAATTGTCTTGTGTTAATTGCTTTCTTTTCAGTCGTCATTAATTAGTTGATAAAGTTATCTGTGGAGGGAGGTTTTTCGACTCCACATCATAGTATGTTATCAATGTAAACAATGACTTACATTATAATTTACAGATCGTAAGATTGTATGTGGTAAGATTTGCACATTTTACAAGACAAATCAAATGAACATTGACAGCTCAACCAACTTCGTTCACAATACACTCATGTTTTCAATTGGGATTAAATATGATTAAAACATATGCAATAATAATAAGATTCAAACATAACAAAATAAACGAGTCGTATCAGTTTAATCAAAATTCTCTTGACCATACAGATGTTGTTAAGTGGGTGTGGAGGCGTGGAAGTGAAGCTTAAATGCTAACAGCCAACAACCCAAATGTCACATAAAATCAACACCTGCATAAGTGCGTGTACGCAAAAATTTTAAGTGTCTTTTTCTGTCAGTTTATTCATTTATATTCATAGTCATTTTCTCTAAAAAGGAAAAACATGCTTAATTTTTATTCCAACGTTTACAAGTGATCTTCTGTTACTGTCATTGTTAATCTTAAAAATGGCTGACACATTAAATACTCAACAACAGTAAAGTGTCCAAATAAGATTTTTTTTGGAAAGAAGTGTCAAAATAAGATTTTTATATTTAATAATCAAACAAGATATTAAATGAAATTCGTATAATCAATATGAATAAAAAAAATGACTACTCATTCGATATAAATAGAGTAATAAGTAAGACAAATACAGGCATACTTTCCTTTTTACTTACACTCTCATCAATATGTCAATCTTTCAAGTATATATTTTATTGGTTAATAAGTAATTACCGCGTTGTTTATTAATTATCATAATTCGTTGAATATTACGTCAACAGACGAGAATGACACTCTGGTGTGTGGCAAAAAAAAAAAAATATATATCAAATGGAAGCAACTTGCATGCTCTCATTTTGTTTGGTGCAACAAATAATCGTTTTCTTATAAGTTCCTTAATTTAATTATTCTGTGCAGTTAGATATCATCTCCACTGGGCTCCAGTGCATAGTCCAATTGATACTCGTGTTAAAATTTGCTCCAATAGATCAAGAGTTTGATTCCATAGATATGCTTAGTTTGGCTGTTCCACTACTGCTAGGTTGATGGGTTGGTTTGCATTGACACCTTATGTTGGTCACTGCGTAAGTCTTCCTCTAACTTAGAAAGTCGTTGGACTCCTAATTTATATACTCTACCATGTTTTTTTTAGCACTAAAACAGTGAAGACCCCAACCAAGAATTCTGCCTTTTGCTAAAGATATCATCTCCAGTGGAGAGTTTCTCTGCGAACAAACCTTTTTTTTTTCATCTTTATCTGAAAAGTGGGCAAGCATTTGAAACTGACATTATAAATGAGTAGGTTGAAAGCATTTACTACTTTCCACTAGCAACTTCTATAAAACCCACAAAACAAAATACATAATTCTTGTCTTGAAACCAAAAAATAAAACAAGATATGGCAGCCTATGAGGCAAGATTGAAGATCAAAGCTGTTCAAACATTGATTCCTATGAAGCCAACAGATCATCCAAGAGAGTCTTGTATTGTATCTGGAGCATCTGAAAATGATGGTGCATCAATATTCAAGGGGTGTTTTAACCTTCTTTTTTGCTACCAAAAGACCATAGATGAGGAGCCAGGGTCCCTAGTGGCAGGTTGGATGAAGGAATCACTAGCAATGGCTCTGCTGGATCAGCCAATTCTTGCAGGAAGGCTAAGGAAAAGAGATGGTACTGATGGGGAGCTAGAGATCGTGCCGAACGACTCCGGTGTCAGATTGATTGAAGCCCAGATTGATGTTTCCTTGCAGGATTTTCTTGATTTGAAGGAGAAGAAAGATGCTGAGGCTGCACTTGTTTCTTGGCAGAATATTGATCATGAAATAAATCCTCAGTTTTCGCCCTTGTTTTATGTCCAGGTTAGTTTTAGGTGTTGTTTTGGCTTAATTCTTTTAAGAAGAAAAAAAATCATATTTGGCAGATAATTGTCCTAAATCGGTTAATTTGAATAAAAAAATAGGTTATATACAAATTAGGTAAGTTTTGGGGTTGGCTTGTTTCCCATTTAAATCTAAATTTCAGTATAATATTATAACCAATTTTATTTATGTGGACTCACACATTTGCATCAAATGGTACCTATTTATTGTTATTCCCCAAATCCTCTTTATCTAAGTACAGAGGATCATGTCAAGTACCAACGATTGATTCACTTGCTTGATTTGGTATGTAGAAATCTTTCACCGTGGTATCAAAGAAAGGAGTAAACAAATCCAAAAAGTCTTCTCCAATCCTCTTTATTAGATTCGTCGTTTGTGATTAAGGACAGAGTCTAAACACGTGTATACGTTAAGTTTTTATTTGAGGAAGAAGGTTGAGAATCGTTCTAAATTGGTTATTTTGAATGAAGAAAACATAAGTATACAAAGATCATGTACGAACGTTCATTATCTTAAAACCTGAGGTTTTGAATAGATGTAATCAAATTTTTCAGTAACTTTATTAGAGATAATTAGGTATATTTTGTGGGGGGAAAAGTTACTTATGTTTGACTGAACACATTGAGGTGGAATATTTCCATAGTAGAATATATACTTGATTAGGGAAGTACGTGAGCTGAAACACATTATATGAGAATTTTCCATTGGGAAAAATCTTACTAAATGACGAGAGTCTACTCCTTGATCATTGTATTTCTACGCAAATTGTATGCAGGTCTGTCCAAATAGTAGACGAGAGTTTATTATTTTAGTTCCCATGACATAGCCTAATTCGTTCTGGACATGAGTTTTCAAAAAGGAGGTAATGGGTTCAATTCTTGCAAAAAGCAAGAGAGCCCTTTTCCAGCAAGTGCATAGTGTGGGAGCTTCCTTGGCCTATAGGCTTGCCTGTAGTGCTGGGGGTTTCTTATGCAGACTAGTGTGTATATGACCAAGCTCCTGCTAGCGGACCGTTAGGTATCTGATTTACATCCCTACACTACTTTTGAAATTGGGTGTGACAGGAACCCTTACTGGTTGAGGTTCAACCAAAATAATTTATTATTTTAAGAGTTTTGGGTGGACCAATCTTTTAGCACTTTAACGTGTATGCATTAATTTTTTGACCGGTGACAACAGGATAGAAAACGACAGCCCAAACTTAGTAGAACTTAGAGCGAAAGCCCATTCTGTCGGAGGGTCCTCATCACCCTAGACCTAAGACCTAAGTAGTATTTTTGAAGACGTAAATCAGAAGTCTATCGTCTCTTAGGTTGGATAAGGACTTTCGCGTACAAGATGATACTGTTGGATTTAATTTAATAAATCCCTGAATAAGACCGTTTAATCGAATCAATGGACAAAGTAACAAAATGCGGAAAATATACCTTGCTCCATTGCTGTTGTTAATCTGAACACGTACACTGCAACTGCTCCGCCTGATGAAGAATCTGGCGTGATCCAAGGATTTACGACCTCCCACCGGTTTCTGATACACCCCTTGAACGGAATCAACAATTCACTGCTTTACCCGATGGAGAGGCTAGGCAGTGTGGGCTTTATAGAAAATTTGGCACACCATTCCTCTAATATACTGTAATGGACGTTATACTGTATGCGGGCTTTATAGAAAATTTGGCACACCATTCCTCTAATATACTGTAATGGACGTTATACTGTATGCGTCTGTTTTTATTTGATGATATGAGGAGGTGAAGCCTCCTCCTTTATATAGAGGGGATGAAAGTATATGATAGGTTAGGATTTAAATTTAAACTTAAATTTAAATTTAAAATTTAAACTTAAATTTAAATTTAAACTTAAATTCAAATTTAAATTTAAAACCCAACCTTATCTTCCTTTATTAAATATTATCTAATAATAATAATAATAAATATTATTATTAAATATTATTTAATATTTAATTATTGTACCAATAATTATCTACTAGCCACACGTGGGTTGTCGTTCCTCGGGGACCAGATGTCGTAACTTTATGGTCATTGCACTTTGAGCCCATCCATCGCGGTCTCTGACCATATGACTGTCTATATATTCGGGGTTTCCATTTAGACCACACTATACATCCACGAGTATACCCGATGATCACTTAACTTGTGGATGTTTTACGTAATAATTAATATTATTACGTGACATATGTGACATATAATATTATCATACATAACGTCCACCTTATGATTAATTCGTATAAACTTCATCAACGTGCTGCGCATCACACGTATCTCGAATTAATCCCAACAGTTTCGGTGCAAATTAGGTCTTCGGCCTAGCAGCAGTGGAACATCCATACTATACGTGTCTCTGTAATCGAACTCTTGATCTATTAGAATAAATTCTGACCCGAATACCAACTAAGCTATACCTTGGAAGCTCGAATTTAATAGAACTATCATTTATGATGTACGATGTAATATGTGGAAAAAAATATTAATATTGCAAACCCTACATAAACAAAACTTCCCATCAGCACCAGGAAATTTAAACATCTCTCTTATAACAGACGAAATTATATGCTTTGAAGTTTGAGTTGATTACCTTTTGACTTCCTGTATATTACCAAAATATGTCCCTTTAAATTTTCATTCCTGTCTTTTATTTCTCATGTATATAAATGTTATTTTATATTCAAATTAAGGGGAGGCGCCTTGAAGCAACTGATAATGTTGCTGTTTAGTGACATTGAGGTCAAGGATTCGAATCGCATAAACAACTTCATGAGTTTGAGCCGCGGAAATAGCCTCTTGTTCAAAAAAGTGTAAGGTAAGACTGCGTACATCAGATCGCGAAACGACCCGATTCATGTTCAAACCCTACGCAAACGCGGAAGCGTAATACATGGAGAAGGCCTTTTTTTTTAATATGTTGAAATGAACAGCGGAATAGAAGAAAAAAATTCACTTTTTCGCAGATTGTGTTTGATGAATCATTCTCAACTCCTCTTCTAATGGAGGGATCTAAAAGGCAAATTACCGTCAAAAAAAAAATAGAAGAGGCCCCTGGTTATTTGACCGAGGTCAAATATAATTCTATCTTTAAATTATGTCCCTCAAGATTTTCTTCTTTCAATACCCATTTTATTAATTTTCTGCCATTATTCAGGTGACAAACTTCAAGTGTGGGGGATACTCAATAGGCATAAGCTGCAGCCTTCTCCTGATTGATCCTTTCTCCATGATCAATTTTCTCAAGGACTGGACAAAGTTTCATATCCAACTAATAACAAAACCTTACTCCCCAAAAATCCCATTATTTTACCGTCCAAATACTAATAGCGACAACCCTTTTCTCAATCAACCAAATGGATCATCAGCTGAAAGAGAATGTAACACTCAAACTACCATCTTCTGTATTGACACCAAAATCCCGAATTCAGAAAAGGATACTCACAAAGACATAGCAGAGATGTGCCTGGATGAAGCACAAAATGGGATCAAAACCGCGACGAGATTATCACTATATGTGAAAGAATCATCTAAAGAGATCAATGTTAGAACATTTGAGAGACCTGGAGTGATTCAGAAGTCATCAATGAAAGGAATCCACGTAGCGAATTGGGATGATTCGGGGGCTAAAGGAATATCTTTTGAAGAAGGGAACAAGCCTGTGTATTGCTCATTTTGGATCAGGGCTGCTGATGATGAAGCTGTTGTAATTGTTGTTCCATCCATGGATGAAGATGGCTCAGGAATGAAGATTATTGCAAGCCTTCCTATTTAGAGCTGTTTTTTTTTTCAATCACTTATTAGCCTTTTGATACATAGTAGTGATATTTCATGGATCATAAGCAATGTTGTTTGTCCCATAATTTGTGTATTTCAGTGTGTATGGCTTGCTTACTGATAAGTAATCAATCAAATAAAGATTCTGTTTCTTTTCCTTTTGTAGTATGCATTAATTAGAAGTCAAGGTATGAAAAAGAAAACATTCCATACTGATATATTTCACTAGTATACTAACACACCGTATTCCTATTATTGTATCATCTGTACATATACATATTGAGCCGGATGTATCACTGAAAGAAAGCTTTCTATTCCTTGGGATGTAATTATTATTTACATACATCTCATCCTCTCTAGACTCTAACGATAGCTTTTGATGTTATTTGATTATACTGGGTATGGTTAGTGTTGTATTCCATATTGTTATATATTTTCCTAACTTGAGATAATAATGTGGGTTGCAACTTTTTGCTTGCACTTCACTCCAGCTTCCGAAAAATCTATAGAGGACTTCGATTTAATAACCAATTCGACAAAAGTCTTGTATAGGTGTAGAACCAGAGGGATATACATTGAAAAAAAAAAAAAAAACTAGCAAATTGATGCGAGTTTTTTTTTATCTGGCCAAAAGGTCTATTTATAGACCAAAACCATGCCCGATGCATTGGTGCAATTGGACATTTGCAGTTCTTTGTGTACTACTTTGCGGTTTTTAAAAAATTCTAGAACTTTGGATCGGATTTTCCTGTTAGATCAGTTTCTAATCAAATTCAAATAAATTATTCGTAACAAAACAACTAAACAACCATATTCATTATATTACAACCATATTCTGTATATTGTAATGACAGCAAAAACTTTTGCTAGAAAAAACTATTGCTAGAGAGAAGGTGAAAAAAAGACAAACAATATCTTCATCCCAATTATTCGTAATACTAGGCTGGATGTAATGGGGTTGGGATTCCATGACGCTGGCCATGTTTATGCGGATCTGACGAGGCCAATAAATGGCCGCCACGTGGCATTCATTGCCAGAACTTTTTTTTTAAATTTTGTTTGTTTTTTTAAATTAATCAAAAACACCACCTCCTCTTACCACTTCTTATGCCGTCGCCGAAAATATGCTCTGCAACCCCTCGTCTTCTTGAATCACCTCTAGTGCTTTCATTTCCACTACCATGCTCCCTTCTTCCTTTCCACCTGCTGCCTCTACCCCCACAACCCAACTACAAATTTTTGAAACTTCTATTTCCAACACCTCCCTCTTTCCCTTCCTCTTTCCCTCCCTCCATCAAAATCCAGCGATGATGATCAATTGGAATCGGGTGTCGATCACACATGGGTCCTTATTTAGATACAACCCCAAATGTCATAGCGTTAACCCTACAAATTAGATCTGTGTTTAATGGGTTAAATGGAGAATTTGGTCTTCATATTTCTCTTTGATTGGCGCCAGTGAGGTGCGCGGCTTTAGTTTTTTTCCCTTTAATTCCTTAGAGTAGTTGGAAATGGCCTTGAGTGCCGACATACGGGATGGAGGTAGTGGTGCAGAGGTGGTGGGTGTAGTGGCACAGGTGGTGGGCGTCGTCTGACATAGGAAGAGATGTAATGGAGGATAGTGGATTGCGATTGAGTTCGGGGAGTAGGTGGTCAACAAGGCGGCGGAAGACGTGGTAATGGAGAAGAAGTGGTGGAAGAAAAAAAGAAAAAAATTGAATGGCACTGTATGAGTCAGCGTGTTAAATGAATGGTTTTTTTTGATTAATTCTAAAAAAACAAACGAAAATTTAAAAAAAAAGTTATGGCAATGAATGCCACGTGGCGGCCACTTATTGGCCGCGTCAGATTCGCGTAAACATGGCCAGCGTCATGGAATCCCATCCCGGATGTAATATAACCCGTGACCCTATCTAGCCAGCCAAATGGCAGGTGGTCGGCACCATGCTTATTAAAGATTTTTTGAACTAACCAACCTAAATGCATTTAATCCTCTGGAAATCCTATGACTTTACATTTATATGAAAGGATTCTTTCAAAATTGCAAATGTGGTACAATATATGTTTCCATTTACTACACCATTTCTTGTACGTTCAGTTAGTTTATTTTAGTTTTAATATATCAGTCTCATATAATAGTATTGAGAAACTGACCATACCTTCAGGCTACCATGTCGTCGTCATTTTTAAGACCTTAAATCTTCCGACTTGCACACGAAAATCCACTTGAATTTTGAAATCAGACTAGGGTCAGCCCACATCCCCAACATTGTTTAGCATGTGGGTTTTGATATTATATACTCCATTATGTGGATGTTTTACAATTTGATTGAATTAACTTCTTCTTCTTCTTCTTTCTCTTCTTCTTCTTCTTCTTCTTCTCTTCTTCTTCTTTCTTCTTCTTCTTCTTCTTCTTCTTCTTCTTCTTATTATTATTATTATTATTATTATTATTATTATTATTATTATTATTATTATTATTATTATTATTATTATTATTATTATTATTATTATTATTATGTCAGATCTCTTGAGGTAGTCTGTTGTATCCACTGCATGTGTAAATAAACTGGATTTTTGTCTTCGAAAGAAGACCAAGCCAGTCAATTTTTTCAATTAATTGATTCCTTTTTTTCCCTCACGCATATGAGGGGTGATAATCATAAGACTAGTAGTGATGAATGTAAATTCTTCAATTCATTCATGATCAATAGAGTACAATTTTCCCTATTCTTATACAACCGGACACACTACATTTTTTTGGTAAATTATATCTAATCCCTATAATTGCTCAATCACAATTACTCTATAATTACATCCTATAATTACTCTATGAATGATTACAACATACAAGGAAAGAGAATATGATACAATATTTATTTTCCTAACATTTCCTCTCAAGTTGAGCAGGAGAATCTACAATGCCGAACTTGACCAACGTTTCATTGAACGTCTTTCCTGCAACAGCTTTTGTCAATATGTCTTCTACTTGATCCTCTGACGGTACGAAAGGCAACTCAACAATTTTCTCCTCGATCTTTTCTTTAATGAAATGTCGATCTACTTCGATATGATTTGTCCTGTCATGTTATGCTGGATTTTTCGAGATATAATTGAAGCCTTATTATCACACATCAGCTGGGTTGGAAAAGAAATCTGAAGACCCAACTCATTCATTAGTTTCTTCAACCAAATAATTTCCATGAATCCCTTGACAATTCCTCGAAACTCAGCCTCAGCGCTTGACAATGCCGCCACTTTCTGTTTTTTATTCCTCCAAGTGACCATGTTTTCTCCAATAAGAGCAAAATACCCTGATGTAGATCGTCGATATACTACATTTCCAGCCCAATCATCATCAGAGTATACTTTGATATTCAGATGGACATGGTTTCTAAACCAAATTCCACGTCCAGTCGTTCCTTTTAGTTATCGGATGATCCGCATCACATCATCCATGTGATGATTTTGAGGTCGATGCATAAACTGACTAAGCAACCCGACTGCAAAAGATATATCAGGCTGAGTAAGTGCTAGATAGATTAGTTTTTCCACTAGTCGTTGGTACCATCCCTCGATCAGTACTCTGCCTTCCTTCTTCGAACTCTAGTTTCTGGTTTGCCAACATTGGTGCTCCAGCCAGTTTATAATCTACCATTCCCACTTCCGCAAGTAAATCCATGATATATTTCTGTTGGGATATAAAGATGCCATGCTCAGAACGCTTCACTTCGACCCCTAAGAAATACCTTAGATCTCCCAGATCCTTTATCTCGAATTCTGAGAACAATTGTTTCCTTAGCACCTCCATCTCTTCCACATCATTACCAGTAATGATCATATCATCTACGTAAATTATCAGACATGTCACTTGGTGTGTTCTTCTCTTGACAAAAAGTGTATGATCCGCTTGCTTATAGTCTTGTTTCCTCATGAAAGAAGAAAATCTCTCAAACCACGCTCTGGATGACTATTTTAGACCATACGAGCGTCTCAACCCCGGCATACCTCATTTTCAGCAAATTCTTTGAGAACCCAGAGGGCGCACTTATATATACTTCTTCTTCTAACTATCCATGGAGAAACGCGTTTTTTATATCGAACTGCTGTAGAGGTCAAGACTTTGTAGCTACTACTAAAAGCAAGACTCTGATCGTGTCTAGTTTTGCAACGTGAGAAAAAGTTTCTGAATAATCAATCCCAAAAGTTTGGGTATAACCCTGTGCAACTAACCTTGTTTTATATCGTTCAATACTCCCGTCAGCCTTGTACTTAATCGTGTAGACCCATCGACACCCAACTGGTCGCTTTCCGTCTGGTAAAGGCACCTTCTCCCAGGTATTATTCTTATGCAGCGCATTCATTTCTTCCTTCATTTCCAAGCACCATTCAGGTTGTTTCAACGCCTCGTCAACTGTCTTGGGAATAGTAACGTCATGAACAGAAGACAAAAACCCCTTTTGCTTCCTTAAATAGGTATATAGATCCTTTAGATACTTTACTTGGAGAGTATCGAACCGGAGGCTTTCTTCTATTCTGCCGAGGTGGAAGTATTCTCTCCTGTACTACAAAGACATCTTCATCCTGTACAGTTTCACATACAGCAGTATCTAGACCAGGGGTAGTAGGTAATGGACTCATATTAGAAGATGAAGATGATACCTGATTTTGCAAGAGTACTCGGATTATCCGCTGAGGTGAATCATCGGTTGGCAATGAAGAAGAGAGAGGTATATTCATGATGGGTAAGACACAGTCGGCGTCACCTACTTGTCCTGTTGGGACCACCTATGACTGATGAGGGTTATGGAGCCAGTCGTAGGTTTCACCGGAAGTCTCCCCCTGAGGCCAAGACGGAGCGGAGTAAAAGTATTCATGCTCAAGAAAGGTGCAATCAAGGGTAATATGGACACAACGGGTGTGTGGATTATAACAATGGTATCCTTTTTTAGACATGGCGTAGCCAATGAAAACACATTTGTCAGAACACGCATCTAATTTAGAACGTTAGAATGAGGGAATATGAATAAAAACGGTGCAACCCAATATCTTTGGAGGTAGTGTGAGCACAGATGGAACCACAGAATGAGAGGCAAGTACGGAGAGAGGAGTGCGGAGGTCCAGAACTTTTGTAGGCAATCGATTAAGAAGGTATGTTATAGTAGCAACAGCTTCAGGCCAGAAATTTTTCGGAACAGAGGACTCTAACATCATTGCCCGTGTCATTTCAA
Source organism: Eustoma russellianum (assembly GCA_036186865.1). Taxonomy (NCBI): domain Eukaryota; kingdom Viridiplantae; phylum Streptophyta; class Magnoliopsida; order Gentianales; family Gentianaceae; genus Eustoma; species Eustoma russellianum. The sequence goes on along the minus strand of AP025059.1, from coordinate 33,339,196 downwards.
GGAGAATACGATTTTTTGCGCTCAGTGACACCGTTTTGTTCTGGTGTGTATGATCAAGATGTTTGGTGTAGTATACCATGGTACGACAAAAGGTTTTTATGTCACTATTCACATATTCTCCCCCATTGTCAGATCGGGGATCTGAATTTTTTTGTGGAATTGTGTATTAGCCATGTGATAAAACTCAACAAATTTAGAATAAACATCAGATTTGTTCTTAAGAAAATAAACCCATGTCATTCGTGAGAAATCATCAACAAAGGTAATAAAGTATTGGTACCCAAGCGTATTAGTATGCGGGGAAGGACCTTAAACATCAGAATGAACTAAACCAAACAAGTGTTTGACCCTGGTATTATTTGGCTTGTATGTGGAATGACGAAGTTTAGCTCGAAAGCATGCATCACACGACAAAGTAAAATTGGACTTAATCAAAGAAGGAAATAATTGTTTCATATAACCTAGGGAGGGGTGACTCAGACGACGGTGCCATAACCATAATCTTTGCTTAGCAGTCACAGTGACAAGATTGGACCGGCCCTGTTGCACCACGTCTGTCATATATAATATAGCTCGACCCTCTTAATACCACGCCCAGTTATCATCTTCGAGCGAATATCCTGTAATAAGCAAAACGTAGGATAAATTAGGATAGCACAATTGAGATCATGGGTAATTTGACTGATGTACAGTAATTTAGATGATAAGTTAGATAAAGACAATTACGCACTTGTAATTAGGGTTAACCGAAATGGTACCACCCTCTGAAATAGGAATAAGTGCGCTGTTGGCAGTTTTGATGTGTGTTTTGGGCGAAGGTGTCCATTGTTTAAAGTCTTGGGGATCATTGGACATTGTATCTGTTGCACTGCTATCAAATATCCAGGTCAGGTGGGTGGACGAATCGTTTTTACAAGGCTGGAATTTAAAGGGACTAAGTTTGTAAGGTTCTGGGGTATTTCTGGAGTTTAGAGAAAAACGGGGTGCTGTTTTGGCATTTGTTGAAATGTTTAGACCGTTTTGGGCAGGTTCAGAAAATAGAAAGCTGAATTTATTATTTTCAGGGACCTGATGGTTACAGCTGCCATATCGTGAAGCCTGCAGGACTGAAGATGCAATTATAGTAGGGGTAAATATGTCTAAATGCGATTTATAAAGGTTGAAGATATTTTGTATCTTCAACCCTATTACCTCCGTCGTCTTTTGAGGTTGCTTCTGGAGAATTCTCTCCTGCTGCCATGGCAGCCGTCCCTATTACTGACCCTCCTTTTCCTCTGCCTTCGTCTCTCTGATGGCGTTTGCCTTCATACCAGTCGGGGTAATCCGACTAGTTGAAAGCAGGTGTCTTTAGTATGCCTCTTTTGGCCACAGTGACTGCATACGAATCCTTCCTTGTCTTCTTCACGCCATAATCCAATGGAGCGTGGTTGTCCCGTCCGGCCTCTGCCCTTTTCTTGTCCCTGTCCAGATTCTTGGCCTTTGGTAATCAAGCTTTGAGTTGCCAGGCTTTGTTTGATCCCCAGTGATGAGAACTCTTCTGAGGGGACGCTGTGTAACACACCAGATCTGGCTTTTGCCATTTTGATTTCGCGATATTCTGTCTCTAATGAGGGGAGCGGGTCTCTCTTTAGCAGTTCATTCTTCTCTATGTTGTATTTCTCATCTATTGCAGTGAGAAATTGGTAGAGCCTCAAAGCCTCCATCTTTTGGTTGTGAATGTTGATATCTGTTGTGCAGGTCATGGGGTTCGGTTCCTGTGCATCAATTGTTGTGCATAAGTGCTGCAATTTGTTCCAACATGCTTCAATACTGCCTCCCCCTTGCTTGATCTGACTAGCTCTCCTGCGTAAATCATATGTTCTGAGGGAGTCAGTTCCTGACCCATAGGTAAGTGCTAACCCATCCCACAGTGCTTTGGCAGTGGGATACCGGGTAACATTCACTACCAACGATGGTTCTATGGTTTGAATAAGCCACGTAAACACAGAGTTGTCTACTTGCTCCTATACAGGATATTCTGGATCTGTTGGTGGTGGTGGAGGAGGTACACCAGTAAAGTGATACCTCCTTCCCCTTCCAATTATAGCTCGCAGCGCCAGTGGTGTCCAAATTGCGTAATTGTGTCCATTTGGTTTAACTAAAATGGTAAGGTTTTCTATGGATAAAGGTACTAGTGATGGATTTGTGACTGGTTTGGCTGGAGTGTTTTGCAGAATATTGGCTACATGTATTGCTAAATCTGCCAGATTTGGTGTTTTTGGCTCGGTGGATTATGGGTTTGACATATTTTTTTGTTTTTCATGGCAGGTAATAAGTGACAACACTTGATCTGGTCACACAGGTAATTGGCTGAGATAGGTAAAGGATAAACTGGTAAGGGATAGAATGGTGCTAAGGCCGTCAATGGCCGAGAAAGGTATGGTTCAGGCTATGATGAACAAAGTTTCTGAGCCTTTGTTCCATCACACTTCAATCTGGTAATGTGGAGTATGACTAAACCTGGCTCTGATACCATGATAATCATAAGAATAGTAGTGATGAATGTAAATTCTTCATTCATTCATGATCAACAAAGTACAATTTTCCCTATTCTTATACAACCGGACACACTACATATTTTTGGTAAATTATATCTAATCCCTATAATTGTTCAATCACAATTACTCTATAATTACACCCTATAATTACTCTATGAATGATTACTGTATACAAGGAAAGAGAATATGGTACAATATTTCTTTTCCTAACAAGGGGAAGATAAAAATTCGAACATTCACTAATTAATCGTTTTTGCCACCAAACTCAATTCAAATTCTTCATGAATAGATAATTTATTGATTCATTTAGAGAATGTGTTATAGGATCTTCTTTAGTATTTTTCTGAGTGGATAAGCAAAATGGTTTGACAGTTTGTACTTAGATAAAGTAAAATACATTTAGTGAATCATGAATTCTTTCACAAACAAACAAGACAAAGAGGGGGGGGGGGGGGGGGGGTTTGAATCAGATTATATCTCGCACATCAAAAATAAATAAAATGTTTTCGCTGTAATAACATGTTTAAATTTGACCAATTTTTAGATCCTCCACTCAAAATACCATGTGTGGACCCTATCACAAGAGTCGAAGCAAGGGGATTGAAATTCGAAGTCTAAATATCTTAAGAGAAGAAAGAAAAGAGAAAACATGTCTTATTTTGTCTAGTAAATGTAACAAAAATGGTGGATAAAATAAGCCTATCCATCCTTTAAATGCCGAAATCCACTTTAACACAAGTCCAAATACCTAACGACTCAAACACTCCCGTTCTAGTCCTACAACTAAGAAGTAAGAACAGACTTATCAAGAACGAATACCTTTCTTTAAGGAAACAGATAGTCTTCTGTAAACACCAATGTAAAACTTTGTGTTGATTCGTCATTACAGCGACTGCTTAAATTAAAGAACTAAATCGATCTCGTTAGGTTAACTATAAGCATAACTGTCCATCATAATGAAGTGTTCTATTCCTTTATTAGGAATATTTAAATTTGAATTAGAACATAAAACTCGCAGATGTTGAATACACTTTTGCCTAAAGAATAGGTAACATATGTATTCTCATGGAGAGAACTATATTATTAAACTTATTTGTAGGACCTCCTTCATTGATTGTATGGACCAGAAGCATGAGCCGCCCATAGATCAACAAAACCAAGGGGAAGTTAATTATGGTTTTGGGTAGTAGTTATATTATCTAAGTTTATGCTAGTTGAAATTGATTAACATGCCATTTTTGTTATTCTACATTCTATCTATGTTTCTATTTTCAATGGAGTGAAAGACATAATATTTTTTTACTTTGGAATATGATGGAACAAAACAAAATGACTAACTAAATTGGATGCGCTTCTTATATTGTGAATTAAGAGTTGATCGACACGCAATTTTCATTATGGATCAACGAAAAATAACCTATGTGTGTTTCTGACACATGTGTATGGTTGCGTACATTCGACCCCCTCGTACCACACCATAAGCTGAAGACTCTAAGATAATGGGGTAATATTGTTATTATTGTAAATTCCACTCCCTGATTTGTATGTTTTCCAATTTAGTAAAGTTGATTTACATTTCTTGCTTATTTTACCTAACCCCTTAGTTCAATTAGTCAATCATTGAATTGAACCAATCATCAAGTTATTAAAACGTCATGTGTTGAGCTGATGACTGGCAGATGGTTTAAACTAATATAGCTTAGATCAACTAGAAAACTATAAAACACAATTAAACTTGCAAGGCGTTCGGATGATTTCTCGTACATCAAAGATACATAAAGTTTTCATTGTGCTTACATGTTTAAACACTTTTGAATCCACAATCGAAGAAAAATAAAATTTGAGGTATTAAGTTGAAGATTAACACATGCCAAGCACAGAAACTCGGTATCCAGAGATTATCCTAATCGTGATTCTAATTAGCAGTGATAATTTTCGTTAACTTTGACCAGAAATTCTTATTTTTAGATTAATCTAAAAACACACAGGATATATAAGTCGAGTTTTAAACTAGAGAATAGTAGTAGTTATGCCTAAACATAGGAGTGTGTAACTGTAATTAACCCTTCTAATTATCATTCGTATCTTTTGACTGAAATGGAATTTAACTGTTCCTAAACACGTACTTTTTTATTAATTCTAATTAAACGAATTGAGTTTGAATATTTAATTAGATTTATTTAAATAATTAAACTGAGCTAAACTCGAATAGTTTGGTTCGTTTAAGAAGTTATAATATTATTAAATCGAATTCAAACATATTTTTAAACTCGACATATTAGACGAGCCGGATCAAATTGTTCGTTAAGTTAAATGGTGCAAATTCAACTTGTTTCAACTCGTTAACAGCTTAGCAACAAAAATAGAAAAGCAAACTCCGCACCAATTTAGAGTCGTACAAGGTAAAAACATCATTTATATTGAATTCATGGACTGGGAAGTAGCTCCATCCCATAACTCCAGTTTTCAAGACCTTTTTCTTTTTTTCTTTCTTCTTTTTTCTTTTTATAGTTTTCCTAATATAGTATACTTTGTTAGCTCTTTACGGAGCATGGGGGCAATAATGCTTCCGTATATTAAAGACACAAAGAGGTAGGTAGGACTGTTTTCTGGGTTAATGTATAAGATTTGTTTTATAAAATGTTTTTTGAAAACTATTTCAAAAAATGTCATAGACACGGACGGCGTATGTACAAGCACATATATTTACACAAATTTTAAGAGAAACAGACAAAAATATATTAATTAGTCGTTTATCAAGTGATTACTAGCCGATGTTACATGTAGTCTTTCATATGTCGTAACCTTCAGGGTACAGTCCAGTTGGTATTCTGGTTGGAATTTACTTCAAAGGTCAAGAGTTTGATTCTAGAGATACTCACAGTGTGGGTGTTCCTCTGCTATTACGCTGAAGGCCTGGTTTGCGGGAGAACGCCTTGTATGGGTCACTGCGTAAGATCTCACTCTATCTAGGAGGGCCCTTGGGCTTTTTACCGAAACCTAGACGTGGGTGGTTAATGATAAGCCTGTTAGGTCCCTTAGAACACACGAGAAGGGAGGTTGAATAGTGTGTTTAGCAAGTATAGATATTTTCTTGGATATTTTTCGTTTTTTGAGTGCAACCAATACTTGGATGTGTTCTTGAGAAGAATAAAACCTTGCGGAAGAATAAAGAACACAAGTATGTATAGAGGTTCAAGTCAAATGACACTACTCCTCTACTTTCTTGATTTTTCACAAGAAGGATTTTGAATGGGGATTGTTATTTCTATTGGGGAAAAACAACAATCAAAGTGAAATCAAAATACAAAAAAAAACTAGGCACCTTGCCTAGACCACAACCAAGAAAACTAACCCCTTGAAGTCTAGCCTCCAAAGAACTTCTTTGCCCTCAAAGAATTCTTGTAGGGAGTATAGTGCACCATCACACTATCAACTAATCCTCCAAGGTCTAGATTTCTTAAACAAGAAGCACCCTTGCTACTTGACCAACAATCTACACTTAGCCTCTCACAATCTTCACTCAACAAGAAGAATACTCTTCTTCTTTACAATACAACTCTTACAAATAAAGTAAAATCACAATAAAACTATTTCTCACAACCCTTGTTTTATCTCTCTTGAATTTTTGGCCGTTTGAAATCCCTGAAAGACCCAATAATGAGTTTTGTCTCCTTGCGATGGTTTGTCCTCATCATTGAAGATCTTCTCTTGGATGATTGCAAGATTCTTGGAGAAGCTTCTTGTTGAAAGCTTAAAGAGGAAAGATCACTCCTTCAAGGTTGAGAGAGAACCTGTGAGAATAGCACTAAAAGAGAGGGTACAAATGTCAATAAGCATTAGAAAACAAGGCATAAGATATTTGTAACGTTGATCATATGAAGCGCCTTATCTGTTTAATGAACAGGCGTTCAACGTGACATGAAGCGCTTTATATGAAATTGAACAGTCGTTCGATGTCACATAAAGCGCCTTATGTGGGCAGCTTAATGCATTCAAAGTCACATGAAGCGCCTAGTCTCAGCCTTCATGCTTGTTGGAAGTTGTTCTGACTTTTATCAGAAAGTTGCTTGATGTACGTGCCCATTTTGGGAGGAAAAGTACTTTTGACTTAGTAGTACACATGAGCGCTTGTTCAAGCGTTCAAAGTGTACTGCCTTTTTCTTTACACACATGAAGCGCCTAATGTAGGCGTTCGAAGTGTACTGGTTTCCAGAGCCTTCACATGAGGCGCATTATGCAGGCGTTCGAAGTGTACTGACTTTCAGACACTTCACATTATGCGCCTTATGTAGGTGTTCGAAGTGTTAAATATGCAAATCATCAAAAGTTAACTTATTCCAACATGCTCCCTCTTTTTGATGATTTCACATTATGCATAACTTTTAAAGTTTGCTCCCCCTTAATTTATGCTCTCCCTCACTTTATGCTCAAATACTTGAACTTGATGAATTAACCAAAAATGAACATAAACAATATTTAATCATACCATCAACAAAATAAAATTCATTTAACTTCAACGGGGAGATTTTATACATGTAAAAAAATAAAAGTGAATTTCAACTAAGCCCCACTAACACCTCCACCTGGAGGTGTAAATCCTCCAAGTCCGAAACCTCCACCACTTGATGCAAAGTCAGTGAATCCGCCCATAGACCCTTCAGCACCACCGGAGCTGCCTGTAGCACCACCGGAGCTGCCTGTAGCACCACCACCATCCACTTCCTCCCCCTAAATCATCAAAATCAGGATGAAGCACCCACAGACTGATATGCATGAGAACATTTTTGAATGCTGTCATGCGGTATTCATTTCGCGCATGACGAGCTTCATGCTCGTCATAACGAAGTTGCAACCGTTGAATAGTCTGTTCAAGTGCTTCAATGCGTGATAGCAATGCTGTCTCATTGCTACCACCAGCACCTTCTTGAGGTCCTTCATCGACCTCATCATTAATGTCGGGAATTGTGGTGGCTTTCCTTCGCTGAGAATCAACGGCTTGAGCAATGTTGAAATTATCTTAGAAGTCAGTTTTTGCCACCTTTGTCAAATCTCCATCAGGTATATCGATACCCTTGGACTTCATCAAAATAGTGACAATGTTGGCAAAAGGTAAGGCCTTTGAACCTTTCCGAAGTGCCGCCATCAATGACTTCGACAAGAATCCATGTAAATTTAAGCTAGGTCTCATATTTAATACGATGAGTAACGTAGAAATCCATGTTGTTTGGATTTGTAGTAGACTTACCGTTGATGCAGTAGGTGACCATAGCCAATAAAATGTGATCCACCAGGGACATGTTGTGAGTCTTCTTTGTGGGAAAATATCCCACATCAAACTTGACATCCTGCTCCCGAACTTTGTATTTGTTGCTCCAGTCAAATACAGAGAAATCAACCAACCCCTCATTTCTAACTCCAAGAACATCACATATTTCTTGGATAGAGAAACTGAGGGGTGTACCAGCAACAACGGTGTTCAGAGTGAATTGCTGGGACTCAGATTGTGGAGTTATCCACATGTTTACATCAGCATAGTGTGGTCTCGGAAGAATTCCATCATATCTTTTCTGAACCAGAGAGGCGTCCGGTCTTGATGATCAAGGAGAGTGACGACTTGATTAGTGTTGTGTTCCTCTATACAGTCACCAGCTCGGATGAGTTTCAGAGGCACCACTGGTTTCTTGTTGCTAATTCACTCTAAGAAGAATAGATGGGAGTAGCGGGATAAATGAGTACCTTTGGCCACATGAGTAGGTGTTTTAGTGGCATCCGAGTCCAATTTTTTCATCCAAGGTAAATTTTCCTTGGATAGTCCTTTGCGGATAGAGATGAGTTCTTGAGGTTCAACAATGCCAGCGGTTTGTTTGTGTTTGTATCCCCTCTGTGTTTGCCTTGAAGGTCCTACTGAAGCCATCTTAGATTGTGAGAAGAAGAAGTTGGAATTTGCTTGGAGAAGATGATTGAAGTGTGTTTGGTGAGAGAAGATGAAGAATAGGGATGGAATTTAAAGGGAAGGGAAGGAAGGTGAGGAGTCAGGGGCGTTAAATGTAGGATTAGTAGGAAAGTGGGGAGAGTGGGAAGATGAAGAGGTGGAAGATTAAAGTGGAGAAGATGAAGAGGTAGATGAGTTATGGGGAGATATGATTTTGTCGTGGGAAAGAGGAGAGATAGTGGTGAAGAGGGGAGAAAACTTGGGGAAGAGGAATGGTTGCATAGTCAAATCTTTCAATTCGCGCGAAACGATGAGGGACGTTTGGAATGACTGAATTTCTAGGGTTTAGGCGCCTGATGTCATTTCGAACAGCTTCATACATTAAGATGAAGCGCCTGAAGTGACTTGGAACAGTTGTGGGTAAGTGGATTAAGCGCTTAATGTCACTTTGAACGAGTGAAACCACTTTGAATAAAGGGCTTAAAGCAACTTCGAACGCGTGTATTGAGAAACATAGAGCGCTTGATGTCACTTTGAACGAGTGACATCCTTAGCATCAGGCGCTTAATGTGACATTGAACGCCTGAACTAATCGTGATGAAGCGCCTTATGTGTACCAACCTTGAAAATTTGAAAATTTTTCTTGCGCAACTTAAGATGAGTTATTATCAGCCCATGTTAAGCAACTCCAACCTACTTCTTATTGATGCAAAGACATCACTAGGCAAGGGTTTCGTGAATAGGTCTGCTAATTGGTCACATATTGGAACAAATCTCACACTAACCAAGTTCTTTTGTACACAAACACGGATGAAATGATACGTCACTTCAATGTGCTTCGTCCGACTATGTTGTACAGGATTTTGTGCAATGTTGATAGCAGACGTGTTATCACACAAAATAGGCACTTTAAAGAAGTGAATGTTATAATCATTTAAAGTGTTTGTCATCCATAACAATTGTGCACAGTAAGAGGCGCTGAAACATATTCAGATTCCGCCGTAGAAAGAGAAACATTGTTTTGTTTCTTAGAGAACCAAGAAACAAGACAATCACCGAGAAAATGACAAGTCCCGAATATACTCTTTTTATCAACAAGACTCCCCGCATAATCGGAGTCACAATATCCCCTTAAATCAAAACATGCATTTTTAGGATAAAACAGCCCAAATTTAAAAGTACATCTAAGGTTTCTAAGAATACGTTTTACCGTAATTAGATGCATTTCCCTAGAATCACTTTGAAATCTAGCACATAAGCACACTGCATGTAAAATATTGGGTCTAATCGCAGTTAAATAAAGTAGACTACCTATAATGCCACGATACAAGGTTACCTCGATATGCTTTCCTTTCTCATCCTTGTCAAGTTTTGCACTTGTGCTCATTGGAGTGTTTACTTCTCTTCCTTCACCAAAATTGTAATTTTTGAGCAAGTCCTTCGTGTATTTAGTTTGAGAGATGTACACTCCATCCTAAGTTTGATTGATTTACAGTCCAAGAAAGTAATTTAGCTCTCCCATCATGCTCATTTCGAATTCACCTTGCATTAAGCTAGCAAATTGCTCACAAAGACAATTGTTCGTAGCACCAAAAATAATATCATCAACATATACTTGTACAATTAATTGATTTTTGCCTTGTTCTTTTATAGACAAAATAATATCAATTTTACCCCTTGAGAATGCATTATTAAGAGAAAAAGTACTTAACCTCACGTACCAAACTCTTGGAGCTTGTTTAAGGCCATGAAGAGTCTTTTTAAGTTTGAAAACATGATGTGGTGAGTCATGACATTCAAACCCAAGAGGTTGTGCAACATACACTTCTTCTTGAATAACGCCATTCAAGAAGGCGGATTTAACATCCATTTGGTAAAGTTTAAAATCTCTATAGCAAGCATATGCTAATAATATTCTAATAGCTTCAAGCCGTGCTACGTGTGCAAATGTCTCATCAAAATCAATACCTTCTTCTTGACGGTATCTTTAAGCAACTAATCTAGCTTTGTTTCTAGTGGCATTTCCTTGATCATCCATATTGTTACGAAATACTCATTTCGTACCAATAATAGGATGGTCAAGTGGTTTGGAAACCAACTCCCAAACATCACTTCTTTCAAATTGGTTTAACTGTTCTTGCATGTCCAAGATCCCATTTTCATCAAGAATTGCATCTTTGACATTCTTAGGCTCTATAAGAGAGACAAATGCATTCTCTCTCTATATTGCCTTCATATGGTGATACTCCTATTCAAATCACATATGACCAACTCGTGTGGGTGAGAACTTTTATGCTTGAATGATCTAGGAAGGTTGAAGACATCTCCTCCAACTTCCTCATGATCACTTTCCAGAAGTGACATACCATCATTGTTTAGATGATTTTCATTTTCCAGAATATGAGATGCATTTTCAACATTTTGTGTATCAACAAGATGTGTATGAGAAATATTTCTATTTGACTCACTAAGTTCATGCACAATAGGTGGAGGAGTACCTTCAATAGGTTCTACTCTCAAATCAATGAAGATGTTTCCATTTGGAGACTTATCAACAATTTCTTGTTGATGAGCAACCGTCGGAATGTCTTCAAGAATTTCTTCTTGAAGAGCAACATCTTCATTTTCCTCACAATCCTCATTAAGTTTAGGCTCGTTATCAAGTGAATTGTTAAACTTAACATGGATTGATTCTTCCACCTTTTGACTCCGTTTGTTGAAAAAACAAAATGCTTTACTATTTGAGGCATAACCTAAAAAGATACCTTCATTCGCTTTGAGGTCAAGTTTGTCCAAAGTGTCCTTGGTGTTAAGTATGAAACACTTGCAACCAAACACTTTGAAATACCCAATGTTGGGAACTTTACCATTCTAAAGCTCATAAGTGTCACATTTAGATATTGTCTCAAATATACACAATTAATCACATGACAAGCGGCATTTACCGCTTCGGCCCAAAAATATTTGGGCAAATCGAACTCATTTAACATTGCTCTACACATTTCTTGTAGAGTTCTATTCTTTCGTTCGGGTACACCATTTTGTTGTGGAGTTCTAGGTGCCGAAAGATTATGTGAGTATCCTTTGGATTCACAAAACCTTTCAAATTCACCATCAAACTCACCACCACGATCACTACGGATGATTTTATTGGTGTCACCCATGTGATTTTCTAATCGTCTACTTAAATGCATGAACTCACTACATGCATCGTTTTTCTTAGCAAGAAACATCACCTATGTATAACGAGTATAGTCATCTACTACCACGAAGGTATAATATTTACCATCCAAACTCTTTGTTCCAACATCCCCATACAAATCCATATGTAGTAATTTTAGGGATTTGGAGGTGGATATATTTGTCTTTGGTTTAAAGCTTGTTTTTACAAGCTTTGTCTTTTAACAAGTGTCACATAAGTCATGGTTTTCGAAACTTATTTTCGGAAGGCCTCAGACCTTATTGTTTTCGCAAATAAATTTAAACTTTTTGAAACGAACATGTCCGAGACGTCTATGCCATAGTTGCATCAAATCATTTTTAGCAACTAGGCAAGATACATTTTAAGAAACCAAATCATTGATGCTAAGTTTGTAAATGTTTTTGAATCTCAAAGACTCAAATAAGATAGTATTATCCTTTTTCACAACACACTTTGTTTTCAAAAAGAAACCTCATAATTAGCATCACATAGTTGACTGACACTTATCAAGTTAAACTTTAATCCTACAACATATAGAACATCACTAAGAGAGAAGGAATTGTTACCCACAATAACATGTCTTTTGATTTGGCCTTTGCTACCTCCAAAGTGGACAACTCCTCCATCTTGTATAGTGAGTCTATGGAAAAGACTTTTGTCTCCCGTCATATGGTTGGAACACCCACTGTCCACGACCCATTTGACCTTCTTGTCGTTGCTTTCTCTATTGAGTGCTAGGGCATGCAAATGAACCATATGGAATTGGTACCCTTTTTATTTTGGATACTTGAAGGTTAGTTACCTTCACTTTGCCTTTCGGCACCCACACGAGATTCTTATTATTCTTTCCTCTACATACTCTTTCTACATGACCTTGTCTATTACAATAAAAACATGTAGGAGTATGTTTGTGTGAATATGTATTCTTGTGCATTGGTACATTCCGTGATTCCTTTTTAGGGACAACGTTCCTTGGAATCAAAGAAGGTTTTTGTTTCACGGATTCAACCAAGGGTTTTGACACCTTTGGTGCATTTGCCTTTCCTTTAGGCATGTGTCGTTGTTTCTTCAAGGAGGTCTTAGACTCCTTCACAAGTAATGCTTGTTTCTCTGATTTTCCCTTCTTAGATGCATACATTATACTAGGTTTGACCTTTGATTTCATACTCAATGTAGATGCATCCTTAATTTCTTATCCTCTTTAGTAATATGATTTTTATTCTTGCATAGGAATTTTATTCTTGAACTCCTCCATCTTGCATAGGAATTTTATTCTTCAAAAGGTTTTGAGAAGATGGCCTTGACTTCATCAAGTCATGCTTCTCATGTAGTGCAATCATGTGCATGGTTAACAAAATGTCATGCTCAAGTTGTAATGCAATATGATTTTTGAACGTGTCATTGTATTCATTTAAGCATGCTCTAAAGTCCTTTTTGACACGTTTATAATTCAAATCTAGAAAATCATTTTCTTGCACTAAATCATCTCTTTTATCAATTAATCTATAATGAGATGAAATATTGCATTACTCTATGTCGTTGTCTATGGACATTAGAGCGTAAAACTCCTTGTCTAGATCATCATTGATGACCCCCGTGAGAGCTAGGTCATTATTTTCGGCGTTGTCGCTTTCGGACCTGGAAAGAATGCTCTCCCAATGGGCTACTTCCGCTTGTAAAGCCTTCTTTTGTTGGTAAATGGCCTTCTTGTCTTTGAGTTGCGGCTCCTTCACCCGACAATCTTTCATGAAGTGATTAAACTTCCAACACTTGTAGCATTTATTTTCTTGGTCCTTCACTTTGTCCTTGGAGAATTTATCTTTGATGAATCTTTTGGCTTCATCTTCATTCTTTCTTGAAAATCGTCTAAACCTTCGAACAAGAAGTCTGACTTCATCATCCGAGTCTTCCGACTTGCATGCGAGCGCCTTTGACGAGCTCCTTATAGGGTCATTCTTCTCTTGAGCTTCAAGATGAATCTCATAAGTGATGAGATTCCCGTAAAGCTCATCCAAGGTAATATTCTCTAGATCCTTGGACTCCTCGATGAATGTCACCTTTGCGTTCCATTCTCTTTCTAAGCTATTTAGGAAGCAATGATTGAGATCCTCTTGCTCTATGCCAACCATCGTGAGAAGGTTGATAAGCTTAGTGAATCTTTGGATGCACTCTTCAATCTTCTCACCTTTAGAGACATTGAAATTGTAAAATTGCTTGATGAGTTGTCTCCTCTTGGCCTTGCTCACTTGAGATGTTCCTTCGTGGATCATCTCCAACTTGGTCCAAGCTTCATGTGCGGATTGGACTCTTTGTATTTGAGCTCTCTCATTTGGTGAAAGAGAACTATTCAAAATAGCAAGAGCGTTGCTATTTATTGCAAAATGTAACTCCTCCTCTGGAGTAGGATCATCATCATCAAAAGGAATGGTGGAACCTTTTGATACCTCTCTTGATATGCGGTACTCACAAGAACGTAGATATGTTTCCATGTTTGATTTACATAGTGGATAGTTGAGAGGATCAAACATAGGAACCTTGACATGGACACTAGAAACGGAAGGGAGTAGTGATTCTTGTCTTCTTCTTAAAGCATCACCTCTAGGGGAACTAGCATCATCATAACTAAAAGGATCCATACTTTGAAGATCAAATCTTGCTATTTGAACTCAAATACTCAAGATTTTGCTCTGATACCAATTGTTAGGTCCTTTAGAACACACTAGAAGGGGGGGTTGAATAGTGTGTTCACCAAGTATGGATATTTTCTTGGATATTTTTTGTTTTCGAGTGCAACCAATACTTGGATGTGTTCTTGAGAAGAATAAAACTTTGCGGAAGAATAAAGAACACAAGTATGTATATAGGCTCAAGTCAAATGACTCTACTCCTCTACCTTCTTGATTTTTCACAAGAAGGATTTCGAATGTGGATTGTTATTTCTATGGGGGAAACAACAATCAAAGTGAAATCAAAATACAAAGAAACTAGGCACCTAGCCTAGACCACAACCAACAAAACTAACCCCTTGAAGTCTAGCCTCCAAAGAACTTCTTTGCCCTCAAAGAATTCTTGTTGGGAGTATAGTGCACCACCACACTATCAACAAACCCTCCAAGGTCTAGATTTCTTAAACAAGAAGCACCCTTGCCACTTGACCAACAATCTACACTTAGCCTCTCGCAATCTTCACTCAATAAGAAGAACACTCTTCTTCTTTACAATACAACTCTCACAAATAAAGTAAAATTCACAATACAACTATTTTAAGAGCTTGAGCTTTGAGAGAAACTTGAGAGTTTGAATGGTAGAAAGTTGTTCAAGAATGAGATGAAACCCTTGTTGGAATATGTTAGAGTTTTGATGATTTGCACAATTAGGACTTGGAATGCTTGATTAGGCGCTTTATGTGTTGTGTTTGAAGGTCAATATACTTCGAACGCCTACATAAGGCGCTTCATGTGAAGTGTCTGGAAGCTAGTACACTTCGAATGCCTACATTAGGCACTTCATGTGAAGTGTCTGGATGCCCGTACACTTCGAACGCCTACATTAGGCGCTTCATCTGTTGTGGTTGAATTCCAGTACACTTCGAACGCCTACATTACGCGTTTCATGTGTTCTGCTAAGTCAAAATCACTTTTCCCCACCAAAATGGGCACGTACATCAAGCTACTTTCTGATAAAAGTCAGAAGTACTTCGAACAAGCATGAAGGCCGAGATTAGGCGCTTCATGTGACTTCGAACGCATTCAACTGCCCACATTAGGCGATTTATGTGACATTGAACACCTGTTCAATTTCTTATAAAGCGCTCCATGTCACATTGAACGCCTGTTCAATGAACGGATTAGGCGCTTCATGTGACCAACGTTACAAAAGTCTTATGCTTTACTTTCTAACATTATTTGACTCTTTGTACCCTCTCTTTTAATATCATTTCCACAGGTCCTCTTTCTTTCTTGAAAGGATGATCTTTCATTTTTAAGCTTTCAAGATAAACTTCTCCAAGAAGGTTTCTACCAGCCAAGAGAAGTTCTCCAATGAAGAGGACATGCCATCACAAGAAGACAAAGCCGTTATTGGCTCTGAGATGATTTCAAACGGGCAGAAATTTCAAAGGAAATAAAAGAAGGGTTTTCATCTATTTCTCAAATAACTTTCTATCTTCAAGCTCTCAAGTTTTCTCTCAAAGTTCAAGCTCTCAAAATAGTTGTAAACATTGTATATTTTACTTTATTACTGAGAGTTGTGTTGTAAGAAGAAGAAGAGTCTTCTTCTTGGTGAGTAAAAATTGTGAGAGGTGGAGTAGATTGTTGGTCAAGAAGCTAGGGTGCTTCTTGTTTGAGAAATCTAGACCTTGGAGGGTTAGTTGATAGTGTTCTGGTGCACTATACTCCCTACATGAATTCTTTGTGGGCAAAGAAGTTCTTTGGAGGCTATACTTCAAGGGGTTAGGTTTCTTGGTTGTGGTCTAGGCGTGTGGCCTAGTTTTCCATTTGTTTGGATTTTTTTTTGATTGTTGATTCCCCCATAGAAATAACAATCCCCTATTCAAAATCCATCTTGTGAAAAATCAAGAAGGTAGAGGAGTAGAGTCATTTGACTTGAACCTCTATATATCTTTGTGTTCTTTACGCTTCTGCAAAGTTTCATTCTTTTCAAGAACACACCTAAGTATTGGTTGCACTCAAAAACAAAAATTATCCAAGAAAATATCCATACTTGGTAAACACACTATTCAATCCCTCTTCTAGTGTGTTTCAAGTGACCTAACAATTGGTACCAGAGCGAAATCTTGAGTATTTGAGTTCAAATAGCAAGATTTGATCTTTAAGTATGGATCCCTTTAGTTATGATGATGCTAGTTCCCCTAGTGGTGATGCCTCAAGAAGAAGGAGGCAAGAAACACTTCTCCCTTCTATTTCTAGTGTCCATGTCAAGGTTCTTATGTTTGATCCTCTCAACTACCCACTATGGAAATCAAACATGGAAACATATCTTCGTTCTTGTGGGTACCGTATATGGAGAGAGGTATCAAAATGTTCCACTATTTCGTTTGATGTTGATGATCCTACTCCGGAGGAGGAGTTACAATTTGCGATAAATAGCAAGGCTCTTGCTATTTTAAATAGCTCTCTTTCATCAAATGAGAGAGCTCAAATACAAGGTGTCCAATCCGCACATGAAGCTTAGACAAAGCTAGAGATGATCCATGAAGGAATATCTCAAGTGAGGAAGGCCAAGAGGAGACAGTTGATCAAAAAATTCTATAACTTTAATGTCCCCAAGGGTGAAAAGATCGAAGAGACCATTCAAAGATTCACCAAACTTGTCAACCTTCTCACGGCGGTTGGCAAAAAGATAGAGCAAGAGGATCTCAACCATTGCTTCCTAAATAGCTTAGGAAGAGAATGGAACGCAAAGGTGACGGCCATCGAGGAGTCCAAAGATCTTGAAAATATTACCTTGGATGAACTCTACGGGAATCTCATCACTTATGAGATTCATCTTGATGCACAAGAGAAGAATGACCCAATCCGCAATTCATCAAAAGCTCTTGCATGCGAATCAGAAGACTCGGATGATAAAGTCGGACTTCTTGTTAGAAGGTTCCGACGTTTTGCAAGAAAGAATGAAGATGAAGCTAAAAGGTTCATCAAAGAAAAAGTTTTCAAGGACAAAGTGAAGGACCAAGACAACAAATGCTACAAGTGTAGGAAGTTTGGTCACTTCATGAAAGATTGTCGGGTGAAGGATCCACAACTCAAAGATAAGAAGGCCATCTATCAAAGGAAGAAGGCCTTACAAGCGGAAGTAGCCCATTGGGAGAGCATTCTTTCCGGATCTGAGAGCGACAACGGCGACAATGATGATCTCGCTCTCACGGTGGTTGTTCATGATGATCTTGATAAGGAGTTCTACGCACTCATGGCCATTGACGATGACATGGAGGTATGCAATATTTCATCTCACTATAGATTAATTGATGAAAGAGATGATTTAGTGCAAGGAAATGATTTTTTGAATTCGAAATATAAACGTGTCAAAAAGGACTTTAGAGCATGTTTAAATGAGTATAATGACACGTTAGAAAATCACATTGCATTACAAATTGAGCATGATATATTATTGACCATGCATGTGATTGCACTACAAGAGAAGCATGATTTGATGAAATCATGCACTCAAACCCTTGATAAAAAGAAAATTGATTCAAGGGTAAGTGTTGCAAAAGTAGACATTGTCAAGGATGGATCTAGGTTAAATATGAAAGCTAGAATCAAACCTAGTGTCATGTATGAATCTAAAAAGGGTAAACCAAGGGAACAAGCACAAGTTGTCAAGGATTCTAAAACCTCTTTGAAGAAACACCGGCACATGCCTAAAGGAAAGGCAAATGTACCAAAGGTGTCAAAACCTTGGTTGAATCCGTGAAACAAAAACCTTCTTCAATTCCAAAGAAGGTTGTTCACAAAAAGAAATCACGGAATGCGCCAATGCACAAGCATACACATTCACACAAACATACTCCTACATGTTTTTATTGCAATAAGAAAGGTCATGTAGAAAGAGTATGTAGAGCTAAGAATAATAAAAATCTTGTGTGGATGCCGAAAGGCGAAATGAACGTAACTAACCTTCAAGGACCCAAAACAAAAAAGCTACCAACATCATATGGTTCATTTGCAGGCCCTAGCACTCAATAGAGAAAGCGACGACAAGAAGGTCAAATGGGTCGTGGACAGTGGGTATTCCAACCATATGATGGGAGACAAAAGTCTCTTCCATAGACTCACTATGCAAGATGGAGGAGTTGTCCACTTTGGAGGTAGCAAAGGCCAAATCAAAGGACATGGTATTGTGGGTAACAATTCCTTCTCTCTTAGTGATGTCTTATATGTAGTAGGATTAAAGTTTAACTTGATAAGTATTAGTCAACTATGTGATGCTAATTATAAGGTATCGTTTTTGAAAACAAAGAGTGTTGTGAAAAAGGATAATACTATCTTATTTGAGGCTTTGCGTTTTAAAAATATTTACAAACTTAGCATCAATGATTTGGTTTCTCGAAATGTATCTTGCCTAGTTGCTAGAAATGATTTGACACAACTATGGCATAGACGTCTCAGACATGTATGTTTCAAAACATTCAAGTTTATTTGTGAAAACAATAAAGTCCGAGGCCTTCCAAAAATGAGTTTCGAAAACTATGACTTATGTGACACTTGTCAAAAGGCAAAGCTTGTGAAAACAAGCTTTAAACCAAAGACAAATATATCCAGCTCTAAACCCCTACAATTACTACATATGGATTTGTACGAGGATGTTCGAACAAAGAGTTTGGGTGGTAAACATTATACCTTCGTGGTAGTAGATGAATATACTCGTTATACATGGGTGATGTTTCTTGCGAAGAAAAATGATGCATGTAGTGAGTTTATGATTTTAAGTAAACGTTTAGAAAATCACATGGGTGACACCATTAAGAACATCCGAAGTGATCTTGGTGGTGAGTTTGATGGTGAGTTTGAAAGATTTTGTGAATCCAAAGGATACTCACATGATCTTTCAGCACCTAGAACTCCACAAGAAAATGGTGTACCCCAACGAAAGAATAGAACTCTACAAGAAATGTGTAGAGCAATGTTAAATGAGTTCGGTTTGCCCAAATATTTTTAGGCCGAAGCAGTAAATGCCGCTTGCAATATGATTAATCGTGTATATTTCAGACCATACTTAAATTTGACACCTTATGAGCTTTGGAATGGTAAAGTTCCCAACATTGGGTATTTCAAAGTGTTTGGTTGCAAGTGTTTCATACTTAACACCAAGGACACTTTGGACAAACTTGACCTCAAAGCGGATGAAGGTATCTTTTTAGGTTATGTCTCAAACAGTAAGGCATTTCGTGTTTTCAAGAAAAGGAGTCAAAAGGTGGAAGAATCAATCCATGTTAAATTTAATGAGTCACTTAATGACGAACCTAAACTTAATGAGGATTGTGAATAAAATGAAGATGTGATTCCTCAAGAAAAATTCTTGAGGACATTCCTATGGTTGCTCGTCAACAAGAGATTGTTGATAAGTCTCCAAGTAGAAACATCTTCATTGACTTGAGAGTAGAACCTATTGAAGGTACTTCTCCACCTTATGTGCATGAACTTAGTGAGTCAAATAGAAATATTTCTCATACTCATACTGTTGGTACACAAAATGCAGAAAATACATCGTATGTTCCGGAAAATGAGAATCATTTAAATGATAAAGTTTCATCACTTCCAGAAAGTGATAATGAGGAAGTTGGAGGAGATGTCTCCAACCTTCTTAGATCATTCAAGCATAAAAGTTCTCACCCACACGAGTTGGTCATAGGAGATTTAAATAGGGGTATCACCACATGAAAGCAATATACAGAGAATGCATTTGTCTCTCTTATAGAGCCTAAAAATGTCAAAGGTACACTTCTTGATGAAAATTGGATCTTGGCCATGCAAGAAGAGCTAAACCAATTTGAGAGAAGTGATGTTTAGGAGTTGGTTCCCAAACCACATGATCATCCCATGTTAAGCTTAACAAGTCACTTGATGATGAGCCTAAACTTAATGAGGATTGTGAGAAAAATGAAGCTGTTGCTCCTCAAGAAGAAATTCTTGAAGACATCCCAACGGTTGCTCATCAACAAGAAATTGTTGATAAGTCTCCAAATGGAAACATCTTCATTGACTTGAGAGTAGAACCTATTGAAGCTACTCCTCCACCTATTGCGTATGGACTTAGTGAGTCAAATAGAAATATTTCTCATACACATCTTGTTGATACACAAAATGTTGAAAATGCATCTCATATTCTGGAAAATCAAAGTCATCGAAACAATGATGATACGTCACTTCCGGAAAGTGATCATGAGGAAGTTGGAGGAGATGTCTCCAACCTTCCTAGATCATTCAAGCATAAAAGTTGTCACCCACATGAGTTGGTCATAGGTGATTTGAATAGGGGTATCACCACACGAAGGCAATATAGAGAGAGAATGCATTTGTCTCTCTTATAGAGCCTAAGAATGTCAAAGATGCACTTCTTGATGAAAATGGGATCTTGGTCATGCAAGAAAAGTTAAACCAATTCGAAAGAAGTGATGTTTGGGAGTTGGTTCCCAAACCACTTGATCATCCCATTATTGGTACGAAATGAGTATTTTGTAACAATATGGATGATCAAGGAAATGTCACTAGAAACAAAGCTAGATTAGTTGTTCAAGGATACCGTCAAGAAGAAGGTATTGATTTTGATGAGACATTTGCACACGTAGCACGTCTTGAAGCTATTAGAATATTATTAGCATATGCTTGCTATAGAGATTGTAAACTTTACCAAATGGATGTTAAATCCACCTTCTTAAATGATGTTATTCAAGAAGAAGTGTATGTTGCACAACCTCCCGGGTTTGAATGTCATGATTCACCACATCATGTTTTCAAACTTAAAAAGGCTCTTTATGGCCTTAAACAAGCTCCAAGAGCTTGGTACGAGAAGTTAAGTACTTTTCTTCTTAATAATGGATTCTCAAGAGGTAAAGTTGACACTACTTTGTTCATGAAAGAACAAGGTAGAAATCAATTAATTGTACAAGTATATGTTGACGATATTATTTTTGGTGCTACTAACAATTGTCTTTGTGAGCAATTTGCTACTTTAATGCAAGGTGAATTTGAGATGAGCATGACGGGAGAGTTAAATTACTTCCTTGGATTACAAATCAAGCAAACCAAAGATGGGGTGTGTATTTCTCAAACCAAATACACAAAGGACTTGCCCAAGAAGTACAATTTCGGTGAAGGAAGAGAAGTAAACACACCAATGACCACAAGTGCCAAGCTTGGTAAGGATGAGAAAGGAAAGCATGTCGAGGTAACCTTGTATCGTGGCATTATAGGAAGTCTACTTTACTTAACTACGAGTAGACCCGATATTTTACATGCAGTGTGCTTATGTGCTAGATTTCAAAGTGATCCTAGGGATATGCATCTAATTGCGGTAAAACATATTCTTAGATACCTTAGATGTACTTTGAAATTTGGGCTATTTTATCCTAAAAATGCATGTTTTGATTTTAGAGGATATTGTGACTTTGATTATGCGAGGAGTCTTGTTGATAGAAAGAATACATCAGGGACTTGTCAATTTCTCGGAGATTGTCTTGTTTCTTGGTTCTCTAAGAAACAAAACAGTGTTTCTCTTTCTACGGCGGAATCCGAATATGTGTCGGCTGCCTCTTGTTGTGCACAATTGTTATGGATGATAAACACTTTAAACGATTATAACATTCACTTCTCCAAAGTGCCCACTTTGTGTGATAACATGTCTGCTATCAACATTGCACAAAATCCCGTCCAACATAGTCGGACTAAGCACATTGAAGTGAGATATCATTTCATCCATGATTGTATACAAAAGAACTTGATTAGTGTGGAATTTGTTCCTAAACGTGACCAATTAGCAGACATATTCACAAAATCCTTGCCTAGTGATGTATTTGCATCAATAAGAAGTAGGTTGGGGTTGCTTAACATGGGTTAATAATAACCCATCTTAAGTTTCGAGCAAGGAAATTTTTGAATTTTCAAAGTCAGTACACATGAGGCGCTTCATCACAGTTAGTTCAGGCGTTCAATGTTACATTACGCGCCTGATGCTAAGGATGTCACTCGTTTGAAGTGACATCAAGCGCCATATGTCTCTGAATACAAGCATTCGAAGTGGCATTAAGCACCTTATCCACATTGGTTCACGTGTTCGAAGTGACATTAAGCGCTTAATCCACTTATCCACAACTGTGCAAAGTGACTTTAGGCGCTTCATCCTTGTTTATGAAGTCGTTCGAAGTCACATTAGGTGCCTAAACCCTAATTCTTCACAGTCAACTCAAGCGTTTCTTTAACTTTTCGCGCCAATCAATAGACATCAATTCCTGCCGCCATTCCTCTTTCCCACGTCTTCTCCCATATTTCCCCATATTCCCACTTCCCAAACGTCTCTTCTTCTTCTCCACTCTGCATCTTCCTCTCTTTACTCCACCACTTATTCCCACTTTCTCACTATCTTCCTCCATTAACTCTACCACTTATTCACCTCTTCATCTTCCTCTGCCCGTTCCCTCTTTAAATTCCATTTCTCTCTTCACTTCATCTCACTAAATCCATTCTATTCACCCTCTGCTCAAAAATTTCCAATCCTTTTTCTTCTCAAATCTTCAATCATACACTCTCAAATGACATCTGCAGGACCATCCAAATGCCCACGAAGCCACAAACGTAAGCAAACTACTAGCATTGTTGAACCACATGAAATCATGTCTATTCGTGAAGGGCTCTCCAAGTAGAATTTTCCTTGGATAAAGAAGTTTTATTCTGACATCAAAATCCACCTCATCACGCCGGTAAGTGTTGAGAAATATGTTTGGATAATTTTCAAAGTCATGATTTTAAGTGGTGAATACTTAAAAATGTCACACATGCTGTTATATGTAAAAGTTGAAATCGATCTCTAAACTTGAGACACATCGATCGATCGATGTACACATCGATGTACATCGAACCTTCACTTCGATTGATCGATGTCTAGGGTTTTTATAAATAATTTTCTAAAATGTGTTAAAATGATTGTTTTCATTTGTACATGATTTATACATGTTCATTATGTGCTTATTATGTGTTTTTGGTGATTATTATTGTCTTGTGACTAACATGCCTTGGAAGTTTCTACAACTTACCAAAAAGGGCAAAATTGGTATTTTGAGTTTTGTAGGAACATGATATGGTGGAAATATTTCAAGAGCATATTCTTATACTATTTATCATGACAAAGTTGATATCATGATTATTTATGACCATCCAGGACATTTCTGGAGTTTTCTCACACCAGGGGTATTTTGGTCATTTTACCCCCAAGGGTATTTTTGGTATTTTCACTCAAGGAATCTCTTGAGTATATTATTATCTTCATTCTGGAGCTGTGTTATTATTATTTTGAAGATAATATGGTGATCTTATATCTTATTCTCTCAACCGATAATATTATTGACTATAGCTGGATATGTGACGATTTGAGATGTCACATTCTATTTTTTCTTGAAGACCCTCTTATATATGTTATAAGAGAACACTTATCATCAATATTCAGAGATATTAAAGGTGTCAAAGGTGTGGAAATGATCTCAACATATAAGAAGAAATATTGGGGAATTTCGGTGTTACACGTTGACATAATCTTGTCTAGTGTTATCTATTTATTTCTTCTTCAAAAATCTGAGTTGCTACACATATATATGTGTTGAAAAACGTGCATGGACAGTTGGGAATGATACATTATTCATTTTATGAGTTGGAGACAAGTGGACCAACCAAAAAGGAGCTAGTTGGCAAAAATGCCAACTTGGATATTTTAAAAATATACCCAACGGTTATGTGCTTTTCTTGGGTATTTTCAGCAGATTTTTGGAAGTCAAATGGAGCTCTCACATGTCCTATTATGATGCTTGAATTTGGGGATAATTTGATGTATTATCTTTTCTCATTTTATTAAGGAAAAACAAAATTATTATTTTGAAGATCCTTTAGTAGCCAACGGCTACTACATCCAAAATGAGGGGCTGTTTTGAGTTTGAATTGTTCAAGTCATATATGGCTATTCTCAAGCAAGAAGTTGAGGTATTTTTGGTGCATTTATCTTCTCTTTTTATCTACATTTTGCAAAGGATAAATGAGACTTGCCAAGGTGGAAATTTCGGCCAACATGACATTGCCAAGGTGGACCAATCATTGTGTTTTATTTTGCCAAGTGTACAAAGCCAACCAATGATGATAAGACATTTGGAGTTGATGATGAAGATGATGACACATTGGCATTCTTATCTTCAAGGCTCATCTCACACTATAAATAGATGCATTGGTGAAGAAGATGAAACACACTTGAAGCTCACAAGCATTCTATAGCTTTCATATTTATCTTCTTGTTGTATTTTGTTGTAGCAAAGTTGTTCTTAATATTTTGGTGAGCTACAAGCCTCTTGAGCTTCATTTGTAAGATTGATTAGCCATATTTATAAGGCTACATCAATAGGTGTTGGAGGTATTGCAACTAAGTGTTGCTTAGAAGGTGATTATCCAAGTCTTGAGTAGGGTTGGTGTATAACCCAAGGATCAAGCTTGGCTCTTGTTGTAAGGTGTTCATATCATAGTGAAATCCAAGGAAAGGTGTTCCTTGGGACTGGAGTAGGTCACATTGACCGAACTAGGATAAATCCTCGGTGTTCTTCTCTTGTTTCTTTATTTCTGTTTTCTGCCCGTTTTTGACTGCAGTTTTCACCCAACTTCACACAATTTGAAAAAATAGCTAAACATTTTCAAAATTTGTGATTTTTGGTGGAGTTATACTTCAGACTGTTAGCTTTCATTTGCAACAAGAATCACTTGATTTGAGCAAGTAAAAGTTAGTCTTTCAGTCTTTGCAAGATAACTGCTCCAATCTGGCTGCAATCTGACCAGTTTTGAGAAACGTTAAATTCTGTATTTTTCAAGAATTGTTTGAGGTCAGGGCCTTTTGGAAACTTCATCTACACATCCTAAGGAGTGTTTTGATATAAAGATCAACCTTTTTGGTTGAGTATTCAAAGAGAAACACTATTTTCAAAATCAGCAACATTCTGTCCAATTCTGTCCAGATTGACCATCTAAATCTTTTAATTTGTTTGAAGGGTCAAACGATCTTATTTTTGTCTGATTTTTGGACAGAGTCTTGTTAACTCATTGAAGTTTAATTCTGGAAAGTTTCATAATTTTTGGAGTTGTGTACAATTATTTGTGAATTTTTGAAAAAGGGGTTCTGAATCTGAGTTGGTCTCAGATTCTGTTTTCAAGGGGATTTTAACAAAGGGTTGTAGTGTAATTTCCGCTAACCACTATTCACCCCCCCCCCCCTCTAGTGGTGTTCATTGCAGGTGCACGGTCCAACATTTGGTATCAGAGCGAGGTCAAGGGTTCGATTCCCAGCAGGAGCAATTGCTGAGGGGGAGATTGTTGGGTGCAGCAATTGTCCCGTGGCGTAGGCCGTGTGGGCGTAGGCCATGTGGGCCAAGTCACAGTCGAATGCCGTGGGCGCTTGTGTGCTGAATGCACTATAAGGCTAGGGTATGCGCATCTCC
Organism: Eustoma russellianum; assembly: GCA_036186865.1. NCBI lineage: Eukaryota > Viridiplantae > Streptophyta > Magnoliopsida > Gentianales > Gentianaceae > Eustoma > Eustoma russellianum. Next base: position 33,313,322 of record AP025059.1, on the reverse strand, counting down.
TGTCACCAATTGGTTTTGGGAGAGATGGTAGCGCCTGAGGTCCTACAAGTGGTATCAGAGCCAGACCAACACCACTCAAAAGAAGCAAGATTCAACACCGTACGAACAATACAAGGCCAAGAAACAACAATTCATAATATACTGCTTGTCTCAAATCAAAGGTACATACTATGGCTATTGTTTCTCACAACGGTGAGTTGGAAGGTATGTCCACACAACGCCCTCCTCTTTTTGATGGCAATAATTTTGTTCATTGGAAACTAAGAATGAGGCTATTCTTAATGGCTATAGACATCGATTTATGGTCTATAGTTGAAGATGGGCCGTACATTCCAATGAAAGTTGTACAAGTTAGTGGAGTAACTCAAGAGGTTGAAAAATATAAAAGTGAATGGTCATCAGATGATAAAAAGAAAATGTCCATGAATGCTAAAGCTATGCAATTACTTTTGAATGGACTTACAACTTCTGAAGCAGGATATGTGTCAAATTGCACAAGTGCACACGACATGTGGAAATCACTTGTATTAAAGCATGAAGGTACTAGTGGTGTTAAAGAGTCAAAAATAAACATGCTTATGACTGAATTAGAGACTTTCAAAATGTTGCCAAACGAATCCATAACATCTATGGATTTGAGGATTACTAATATTTTCAATGCCCTTGAAGCTTTAGGGAAGTCATTTTCGAACAATGAAAAGGTTCAAAAGGTGCTACGAAGTCTCCCTGCTGAATGGGATCCAAAGGTGACTGCAATCGAGGAGACAAAGTCAATCACCAAGATGGATGAATTGATCGGGTCTCTTAAAGTCTATGAGGTAAAACTGAACCAACGAAAGTCTGAATCGTCTAAATCATCCAGTAAGTCAATAGCCTTCAAAACAACTGAAACACATGCTAATAACGATGATAGTAATAGTGATACTGAATTAGACGATGACTTGATATTGATTGCTAGAAAACTTAGAAAGTTTTTCAAACGCCCAAATAGGAATAGACAACATAATTCTTCTTCTTCTTCTTTTTCTCAATCTAAGAAAATAACACAAACAAATGGTATAATAAAGAATTAAAGTGTTATGAATGCGGTCAAAAAGGACATATTTCATACGATTGTCCAACAAAGAAAAATAATAATAAAAACAACAATAATAAACAAGCCAAGGACAAGGAAGCTCAAACGTCAAAGACAAAGGAGTCTAAGGCAAGAAAAGGGAAACGAGCAATGAAGGTGAGCACATGGAGCGACTCATCCGACTCAGAATCCGAAACTGAGGAAGCTCAAGTGTGCTTCGTATCCAACGAGGTATGTTCTTCTTCTGATAGTGATTCTGATAGTGACATGACATTTGATGAAATGTATGAAGAATTCCTACGAATGCATGTTCACTGTAAGAGGCTCTCTAAAGAAAAGAAGAAACTAGTTGAAGAAAATGACAAGTTGAAGACGTCCAACTTGGAATTTTCCGATCAACTAGAATCTCTTAAACAAGAGTCTACTAATACTCTTGATTCTTTAGAGAACAAAATTGAATCATATAGGAAAGATGAACAAAAGTTACAAATGGAAAATAAAATGTTGAAATCCAAGTTAGAAAGTTGTGAAAATGAAATAGTGCAACTTAAGTCTTCTAAATTTACCTTAGAAAAAATGATAGAACAATTTAAATCGGGTGCAAATATGTTAGATACACTTATCTCATCACAAAAGTATGGCAATGATAAAACCGGCCTAGGCTATAAAGAAGAAAACAAAAAAGTAAATGAAAAGACTAAGTTTGTTTCATCTAGTACAAAGTTGCCATATAATACAAAATCAACTTTGCCTGCTACATCTTCTTCTACACCTTCTTCTACTCATATCAAGGCAAAAATACAACACAAACCCACCAATATGCACACGCATAAACATACATCTAGGCCAAATTTTGCATCTAGACAACCTAGAAATCATGCCTACATGTATACAAATGCAACTAGACCAGATAAAATGCATCCAACTTTTATGAACCTAAGCATAAGCAACTCTCATACAAGTCTTATAGAAATACACATGAATATACATATAGAGCACCATATAAGAAACAAAATCGCATGCCTTATACACATTATAAGATTCGGTCATCCTATAATGATTATCAACCATGGCGCAACATGTATAACAATGCATCCTCACTTATGTGGAATAATCATCTATATGCTTATCCTTCTTACTTTAACCATGCTAAAAAAATGTGCCTAGAAATTATATTCAAGTTTGGATACCTAAGGGTTATCTAAACAAGAATAATTCCCCTAACATTCAAGGACCCAAATAAAGGGTACCTAAAACTTTGTCTCCATTGTAGGAAAAATGCAAGGAATGCAAGAAAGAGGCAAAGTCAAAGAATCTAAAAACCAAATGGTTTTTAGATAGTGGATGTTCGAGGCATATGACGGGCAACCCCAATCTATTCACCGAACTTGAACATATTGATGGTGGAAAGGTAACATTCGGTGACAACAACAAAGGAAAAGTTGTTGGAAAAGGAACAATCGGGGACCCAAACACATTTCAAATACGAAATGTGTTGCTAGTAAGCAATCTCTCTTATAATTTGCTTAGTATTTCTCAACTTATAGATTGTGGTTATAATGTCTCCTTTCTTCCCAATTCTTGTGATATAATAAATGAAAAAGGAGAAACGGTTTTAAAAGGAAATAGAGATGGAAATATTTATACCCTTACCTTAGATAACATGTTAAATGCTAAGGTTAAGTGTCTAATATCACATGACTTAGATGTGAATTTATGGCATAGAAGATTAGGCCATATAGGAATTTCAACCATTAGGAAATTATCTAAAAAGAATTTAATTAGAGGTATGCCTAAGTTAGACTTAGATAATTTTCAAATGTGTGAAACATGTATTAAGGGAAAACACATTAAAGAAACCTTAAAACCGAAACATGAAGTGAGTACTAGTCATGTACTAGAATTGCTTCACTTAGACTTATTTGGTCCAAGTAGGACAAGAAGTCTAGGTGGACACTACTATGTGTGTGTCATAGTAGACGATTACTCACGCTACACATGGACATTGTTCTTAACACACAAAGACGATGCTCCATTAGCAATCGAAATCCTTATCAAGCAACTTGAAAACATTTACGAAGAAAATGTCAAAAGAATTAGAAGTGATAGAGGTGGAGAATTTAAAAATAAAGACGTAATCAAATTTTGTGAATTTTATGGAATAAAACATGAATTCTCACCACCTAGAACACCACAACTCAATGGAGTTGTTGAACGTAAAAATAGAACGATTCAAGAAGTTGCAAGGACAATGCTGTGTGAAAATAAATTACCTAAGTATTTATGGGCTGAAGCTGTTAACTGTGCATGTTATATTATAAATAGGCTCACTATTAGAAAGAAATTAAATAAAACGCCTTATGAATTGCTAAACAATAGACAACCTAAAATAGATTATCTTAAAGTATTTGGATGTAAATGTTTTGTGCTAAACACTAAGGATAATCTAGATAAATTTGAACAAAAGTCTATTGAATGTATATTTGTTGGATATTCAACTAACTTAAGAGCATATAGGTGTTATAATCCTGCATCTAGAAAAATAATTGAATCCATACATGTGAAATTCAATGAAAATGCATGCTTTGAAGTTAGTGATAAACATCAACATAAACAAGAAACAAATGTTGAAAATATGTTTGATGATGATGTATTACTTGAGCCTGTACTTGATCATCTAGAACCAACTCCCCCTGAACAAGACATGCATGAACCCTTAGATGAAATAAATCAAGAAAATTTGCAATTGGAAGATGATACAACTAATGATCCAATTACATATGATAACATTCACACTAATGAAACATTTGAACAAGATGAGGGTGAACCTAGTCGATCTAGGAATTGGTGGCACCCTAGAGAATTAATCATTGGGGATCCAAGCGTTGGGGTTAGAACACGTAGAAATATAAGTCAACTTGAAGGACATAGCTTAATCTCACAATTAGAACCTAAGAATGTAAAGGAAGCCTTAGGTGACATAACATGGATAGAAGCTATGCATGAGGAATTGAACCAATTCACAAGGAACAATGTGTGGGACTTAGTACCAAAACCTGAAGATAAGTCTATCATAGGAACTAAATGGGTGTTTAGGAATAAGATGGACGAACAAGGAAACATTACAAGAAATAAAGCTAGACTAGTCGCACAAGGATATAATCAACAAGAAGGTGTAGATTATGAAGAAACCTTTGCACCCGTTGCACGACTAGAAGCAATTAGATTGTTACTTGCAATTGCAAGTCTAAGCAATATTAGGCTCTTCCAAATGGATGTCAAGAGTGCTTTCTTGAATGGATACATCCAAGAAGAAGTGTTTGTCAAACAACTCCCTGGATTTGAAGATCCAAAGAATCCTAACCATGTTTACAAGCTTAAGAAAGCTTTATATGGTTTGAAACAAGCTCCAAGAGCTTGGTATGATAGATTTGCAAACTTTCATATTGCGAATAATTATGAAAGGGGAACCATAGACAACACATTATTCCTAAGAAGAAAAGGTAATGATTTGTTAATAGTTCAAATATACGTAGACGATATTATCTTTGGTTCAACTAACCCTACCTTAGTAAAAGACTTCGAAGAATGTATGAAGTCAGAGTTTGAAATGTCAATGGTAGGAGAGTTGAATTATTTCTTAGGACTCCAAATCAAACAAACCCCTCAAGGAATTCACATTAGCCAACTTAAGTATGTCAATGATATGATTAAGAAGTTTGGCTTTGAAGATTTGAAACCTACAACTACCCCCATGAGTGTTAGTACCAAACTCGATAAGGATGAAAATGGTAAACCTTTTGATGACACACTCTATAGGTCTATGATTGGCTCATTGTTATACTTAACTGCATCAAGACCTGATATCATGTTTAGTGTGTGTATGTGTGCTAGGTTTCAATCTTGTCCTAAGGTATCACATTACAATGCAGTGAAAAAGATATTTAGATATCTTAAGCATACACCTCACTTAGGACTATGGTATGATAGAAATGCTAAGTTGGAATTACACGCATATAGTGATGCTGATTATGGTGGTTGCAAGTTAGATAGAAAATCCACTAGCGGCACATGTCAATTCATAGGAACCAATTTGATCTCTTGGTTTTCTAAAAAGCAAGCTAGTGTAGCTCTTTCTACCACTGAAGCCGAGTATAATGCTTTGAGTTTATGTACTACCCAAATACTTTGGCTTAAACAGCAACTTAGTGATTTTGGCATTAAAATGAAAAAGATTCCAATTTTCTGCGATAGCACAAGTGCAATCAATCTTTTTCGGAATCCGGTGCTTCATTCTAAGGTCAAACACATTGAGGTGCGATACCACTTTCTTCGCGATCATGTTCAAAATGACGACATAGTGATAAACCATATAAGAACTGATCACCAAATTGCTGATATCTTTACCAAACCCCTTAATCAAGCCACGTTTGAAAACTTGCGTGCCAAGTTAGGTATGATGACTTACGATACCATTGCGTAGTTCTATCTTTTGCATGATTTGCAAAATAAAGGGGGAGATAGAATAAGCACACGATTTTAGTTGTTAAGTCATCATTTGGTATGAAATGATAAGTTTCAATTAGTTATGAGTTAAATATAGGTTAAGGGGGAGAGTATGAGTTGAGGGGGAGCAACATACTACTTTAAAAGTTGAAAACATTTGGTTAAATTTTTGGTTATAAGTTGTGACATTAAAATCATGTTAGGTTATTTTGAAAATCATCCAAAAGGGGGAGAATGTTGAGAAATATGTTTGGATAATTTTCAAAGTCATGATTTTAAGTGGTGAATACTTAAAAATGTCACACATGGTGTTATATGTAAAAGTTGAAATCGATCTCTAAACTTGAGACGCATCGATCGATCGATGTACACATCGATGTACATCGAACCTTCACTTCGATTGATCGATGTCTAGGGTTTTTATAAATAATTTTCTAAAATGTGTTAAAATGATTGTTTTCATTTGTACATGATTTATACATGTTCATTATGTGCTTATTATGTGTTTTTGGTGATTATTATTGTCTTGTGACTAACATGCCTTGGAAGTTTCTACAACTTACCAAAAAGGGCAAAATTGGTATTTTGAGTTTTGTAGGAACATGATATGGTGGAAATATTTCAAGAGCATATTCTTATACTATTTATCATGACAAAGTTGATATCATGATTATTTATGACCATCCGGGACATTTCTGGAGTTTTCTCACACCAGGGGTATTTTGGTCATTTTATCTCCAAGGGTATTTTTGGTATTTTCACTCAAGGAATCTCTTGAGTATATTATTATCTTCATTCTGGAGCTGTGTTATTATTATTTTGAAGATAATATGGTGATCTTATATCTTATTCTCTCAACCGATGATATTATTGACTATAGCTGGATATGTGACGATTTGAGATGTCACATTCTATTTTTTCTTGAAGACCCTCTTATATATGTTATAAGAGAACATTTATCACCAATATTCAGAGATATTAAAGGTGTCAAAGGTGTGGAAATGATCTCAACATATAAGAAGAAATATTGGGGAATTTCGGTGTTACACGTTGACATAATCTTGTCTAGTGTTATCTATTTATTTCTTCTTCAAAAATCTGAGTTGCTACACATATATATGTGTTGAAAAACGTGCATGGACAGTTGGGAATGATACATTATTCATTTTATGAGTTGGAGACAAGTGGACCAACCAAAAAGGAGCTAGTTGGCAAAAATGCCAACTTGGATATTTTAAAAATATACCCAACGGTTATGTGCTTTTCTTGGGTATTTTCAGCAGATTTTTGGAAGTCAAATGGAGCTCTCACATGTCCTATTATTATGCTTGAAGTTGGGGATAATTTGATGTATTATCTTTTCTCATTTTATTAAGGAAAAACAAAATTATTATTTTGAAGATCCTTTAGTAGCCAACGGCTACTACATCCAAAATGAGGGGCTGTTTTGAGTTTGAATTGTTCAAGTCATATATGGCTATTCTCAAGCAAGAAGTTGAGGTATTTTTGGTGCATTTATCTTCTCTTTTTATCTACATTTTGCAAAGGATAAATGAGACTTGCCAAGGTGGAAATTTCGGCCAACATGACATTGCCAAGGTGGACCAATCATTGTGTTTTATTTTGCCAAGTGTACAAAGCCAACCAATGATGATAAGACATTTGGAGTTGATGATGAAGATGATGACACATTGGCATTCTTATCTTCAAGGCTCATCTCACACTATAAATAGAGGCATTGGTGAAGAAGATGAAACACACTTGAAGCTCACAAGCATTCTATAGCTTTCATATTCATCTTCTTGTTGTATTTTGTTGTAGCAAAGTTGTTCTTAATATTTTGGTGAGCTACAAGCCTCTTGAGCTTCATTTGTAAGATTGATTAGCCATCTTTATAAGGCTACATCAATAGGTGTTGGAGGTATTGCAACTAAGTGTTGCTTAGAAGGTGATTATCCAAGTCTTGAGTAGGGTTGGTGTATAACCCAAGGATCAAGCTTGGCTCTTGTTGTAAGGTGTTCATATCATAGTGAAATCCAAGGAAAGGTGTTCCTTGGGACTGGAGTAGGTCACATTGACCGAACCAGGATAAATCCTCGGTGTTCTTCTCTTGTTTCTTTATTTCTGTTTTCTGCCCGTTTTTGACTGCAGTTTTCACCCAACTTCACACAATTTGAAAAAATAGCTAAACATTTTCAAAATTTGTGATTTTTGGTGGAGTTATACTTCAGACTGTTAGCTTTCATTTTCAACAAGAATCACTTGATTTGAGCAAGTAAAAGTTAGTCTTTCAGTCTTTGCAAGATAACTGCTCCAATCTGGCTGCAATCTGACCAGTTTTGAGAAAATTTAAATTCTGTATTTTTCAAGAATTGTTTGAGGTCAGGGCCTTTTGGAAACTTCATCTACACATCCTAAGGAGTGTTTTGATATAAATATCAACCTTTTTGGTTGAGTATTCAAAGAGAAACACTATTTTCAAAATCAGCAACATTCTGTCCAATTCTGTCCAGATTGACCATCTAAATCTTTTAATTTGTTTGAAGGGTCAAACGATCTTCTTTTTGTCTGATTTTTGGACAGAGTCTTGTTAACTCATTGAAGTTTAATTCTGGAAAGTTTCATAATTTTTGGAGTTGTGTACAATTATTTGTGAATTTTTGAAAAACGGGTTCTGAATCTGAGTTGGTCTCAGATTCTGTTTTCAAGGGGATTTTAACAAAGGGTTGTAGTGTAATTTTCGCTAACCACTATTCACCCCCCCCCCTCTAGTGGTGTTCATTGCAAGTGCACGGTCCAACAGTAAGGGCATTCATGTGTCCATGTATTCACATCTGCTCTATGAAGAATGGAGCAGTAACAACAGGCCCCTAATTCCTCTAAAATTGATTCGCCTCAGTGATTTCACTGAGACTCACAGTGCGAATCAAGTCATATCATTGCTGGAACATCAAGACTGGACCTCTCTCTGGTCCAGACTTGCCATGCAAGAATTTTCTAAAGATCACACCAGGCTTTTCTATGCCAACATGTAGATTACTCCACAATCTGAGTCTCGATGATCTTCCCTGTACACTGTCATTGCGGGTACACCCCTCAGCTTTTCTATACAAGAAATCTGTAATGTTCTTAGAGTAAAAAAATAAGGGGCTGAGTGAATTCTCCGTATTTGACTGGAGTAGTAAATACGGAGTTCGTGAGCAGGATGTGAAATTTGATTTGGGGTACTTTCCCTCAAAGAAGACTCAAAATATGTCCCTGGTTGATCACATTTTGCTGGCAGTAGTAACCTACTGTGTCAATGGCAAGTCCACTAGAAATCCAAGCAACATGGATTTCTATGCCACCTATCGTATCAAACATGAGACCCAGCTAAATTTTGCATGGATCATGGTTGAAGTCATGATGGCTGCTCTCAAGAAGGGATCAAAAGCCTTACCTTTTGCAAATATTATCATCATTCTACTTAAGTCCAAAGGTATCGCCATTCATGATGAAGATCTGACAAAGGTGGCTAAAACAGACTACTACGACAACTTCAACATTGCTCAAGCCGTTGACTCATCGAGGAGGAAGGCTACCACAATTCCTGATATTGCAGATGAGGTCGATGAAGGACCTCAAGATGGTGAAGAAAGAACCATTAATCCTGAGTTGCTCTCCACCCCATTCAGCAAATGCAGCACACCATTCAGCGATTAGAGCTTCGTGATGCTGAGCATATGGCTCGACATTCTCATAATGATTATCGCATTACTATGCTCAAAACTGCGATCATGCAAGCTGTACCTTGGTTTCAATTTCCCTCTAATTTCGATGATTTAGGGGGAGGAACCAGTGCTGGAACTGGTGGCGTTGAAAGTGCCAGTGGTACTGAAAGAATGGGCGGTTTTACAGACTTTGCAGCTAGAGACTTTGGTCTTGGTAGCTTTACATCTTGTGGTGGAGATACTGGTGCAAGGGATGTTTAAACAACAATGATTTTTTTAAAATGATTTGTCAAACTTCTGTGTCTTGTATGATGTTTTTGCTTACTTCTATCGTGTTGAAACATCAATGTGTTCTTTCATGAAAAATTCTTGCTTATTGATGCTTTTGTTACATGTGTTAGAATGCGTGATTCATCATAACTACAGTTGGGCATAAAGTGAGGGGGAGCATAAGTTAAGGGGGAGATAATTTAAAAATTATGCATATTGTGAAATTATCAAAAAGAGAGAGAATGTTGGAATATATTAGGGTTTTGATGATTTGCACAATTGGGACTTGGAACGCTTGATTAGGCGCTTTATGTGTTGTGTTTGAAGGTCAGTATACTTCGAACGCCTACATAAGGCGCCTCATGTAAAGTGTATGGAAGCAGTACACTTCGAACGCCTAAATTAGGCACTTCATGTGAAGTGTCAGGATGCCCGTACACTTCGAACGCCTACATTTGGCGCTTCATGTGTTGTGGTTAAATTCCAGTACACTTCGAACGCCTACATTAGGCGCTTCATGTGTTCTGCTAAGTCAGAAGTACTTTTCCCCCTAAAATGGGCACGTACATCAAGCTACTTTCTGATAAAAGTCAGAAGTACTTCAAACAAGCATGAAGGCCGAGATTAGGCGCTTCATGTGACTTCGAACGCACTCAACTTCCCACACTAGGCGCTTTATGTGACATTGAACGCCTGTTCAATTTCTTATAAAGCCCTCTATGTCACATTGAATGCCTGTTCAATGAGCGGATTAGGCGCTTCATGTGACCAACGTTACAAAAGTCTTATGCTTTACTTTCTAACATTATTTGACTCTTTGTACCCTCTTTTTTAGTTCTATTTCCACATGTCCTCTTTCTTTCTTGAAAGGATGATCTTTCCTCTTTAAACTTTCAAGAAGAAACTTCTCCAAGAAGATTATTACCAGCCAAGAGAAGTTCTCCAATGAAGAGGACATGTCATCACAAGAAGATAAAGTCCATTATTGGCTCTGAGATGATTTCAAACGGGCAAAAATTTCAAAGGAATTGAAAGAAGGGTTTTCATCTCTTTCTCAAATAACTTTCTATCTTCAAGCTCTGAAGTTTTCTCTCAAAGTTCAAGCTCTCAAAATAGTTGTAAACATTGTATATTTTACTTTATTGTTGAGAGTTGTGTTTGTAAGAAGAAGAAGAGTCTTCTTCTTGGTGAGTAAAGATTGTGAGAGGTGGAGTATATTGTTGGTCAAGAAGCTAAGGTGCTTCTTGTTTGAGAAATCTAGACCTTGGAGGGTTAGTTGATAGTGTTGTGGTGCACTATACTCCCTACAAGAATTCTTTGTGGGCAATGAAGTTCCTTGGAGGCTAGACTTCAAAAAGTTAGATTTCTTGGTTGTGGTCTAGGCGTGTGGCCTAGTTTTCCATTTGTTTGGATTTTGTTTTGATTGTTGTTTCCCCCATAGAAATAACAATCCCCTATTCAAAATCCTTCTTGTGAAAAATCAAGAAGGTAGAGGAGTAGAGTCATTTGACTTGAACCTCTATATATCTTTGTGTTCTTTACGCTTCTGCAAAGTTTCATTCTTTTCAAGAACACACCCAAGTATTGGTTGCACTCAAAAACAAAAATTATCCAAGAAAATATTCATACTTGGTAAACACACTATTCAATCCCTCCTTCTAGTGTGTTTCAATGGACCTAGCAACCCTTGTTTTATCTCTCTTGAATTTTTGGCCGTTTGAAATCCCTGCAGGACCCAATAATGGGTTTAGTCTCCTTGTGATGGTATGTCCTCATCATTGAAGATCTTCTCTTGGATGGTTGCAAGATTCTTGGAGAAGCTTCTTGTTGAAAGCTTAAAGAGAAAAGATCACTCCTTCAAGGTTGAGAGAGAACCTGTAAAAATAGCACTAAAAGAGAGGGTACAAATGTCAAGTAAGCATTAGAAAACAAGGCATAAGACATTTGTGACATTGATCACATGAAGCGCCTTATCTGTTTAATGAACAGGCGTTCAATGTAACATGGAGTGCTTTATATGAAATTGAACAGTCGTTCGATATCACATAAAGCGCCTTATGTGGGAAGCTGAATGCGTTCGAAGTCACATGAAGCACCTAATCTCATCCTTCATGCTTGCTTGAAGTTGTTCTGACTTTTATAAGAAAGTTGCTTGATGTACGTGCCCATTTTGGGAGGAAAAGTACTTTTGACTTAGTAGTATACATGAAGCGCTTGTTCAAGCGTTCAAAGTGTACTGCCTTTTTCTTTACACACATGAAGTGCCTAATGTAGGCGTTCGAAGTATACTGGTTTCCAGAGCCTTCACATGAGGCGCATTATGCAGGCGTTCGAAGTGTACTGACTTTCAGACACTTCACATTAGGCGCCTTATGTAGGTGTTCGAAGTGTCAAATATGCAAATCATCAAAACTTAATTTATTCCAACAAAGCCTCCTAACTCTAGGTCCAGGAAGCCCTATCTAAGGCAGCATTTTAAAAGTAATTTTAGATCTAAAAACTTTTATGACTTATAGTATTTTCGAGACTAATTCCACAAACCATTCAATAATATTCAAACATTAAATTACACACTGAGTTGCTTTTAATACTCAAAATATTGTTCACAAAATTTTACATTGCACTATATTTTGAGGTGAAACGGTCAATCTGCCAAATGGATTTGTTATAACTCCAATCTCATGAACTGGATGAAAATGTTTATGTAATTGATCTATTGTATCATATACGGCCTCTATCTCAAGAATTTTGTCATACCTGGTCAAACAAGTATTGGTCAAACATCAATAATGTCAAATATTCAAGTATATAATATAATAGTTTGTCAAAATAGTAATTCACATCATTTATGATCAAATTTTAATGAATAACATGCAATATATCGTAACAATTTGAGTTTAAATGAGATGACGAAGCATGACGATATTTTTAGGAGGGGAAAATGATTTTTTCGTTTTTTCTTTTTTTACTAATTCGGTTTGTTTACAGGATTCGCTGCTCGTGTGGCAGACGATGACGACTTAGAAGAATATTCTCTTGGGTTTACAATTTTAAGAGGTGGTCAAGTTCTATAAATGTAAGTGCATGTAACAAACATTCGGTCCCTTGTAAACTGTTCTGACGTCACATATATATGCTCACCGGAATGATTTGTATAGATAGTGAGGTCGGAAACCGTGGAGTTTATACAACAACGATACATATACATTATATCCCAACGACAATCGTTGGTCTGAAAAGAGTGAAAGGCACCAAAAACTATTGTTAGGGTCTGAGAAAAGAGAGATACCTCGATCCCAAAAGATAGAGAGTTTGATTCCGTAGAGTTAATAATACTCCAAATAGGATAAGTATGTGGCTTACTCAACATTTGCAAATGTTGATAAAAAATATGATTTTTGGCATACACCAGTTATACTCCTTTTCTATGATTAAATATGGAGTTTCCTAAATTGTGATAGCAATTAAATGATTTTTTATCAGTGAAAGTAAATAATATGCACTGGCAAGTATTGATACCCCAAAATATATGTGGATGTCATTTTTCCTCCGATTCTGTTCTTTGCTTTACCTGCCATTGATCACGTTGCTATTTTCTTTTTTAAAAGGAAAGGGTCGTATTTTATTGTTTTGTATAAACAAGTTTACATCAAAGTTAAGTCTCGAAACTGTTAACTACCAATTGAGTCTTCTATCATGCTACTACAATTACATGAAAGTGCTATCTTTTGTTTTCTTGCTCTCTAAATAATCTCCACGCAAATCTGACGAGACGGAGGGCAGTGAGTGATGTTCCCATGCTGGACTTGATTACGCCAGTACCATATGGTACATATACCTTCCCCAAACACATACCGACATTCAGTATCCGAGTCTGTATGATATCGTGTGTCTTGTAAATTACTGAGTATCTATTCACGCCCCGAATCCATTTGAGAGAATCGCCTCCAATCCTCCGGTTGCATTAACCGCCGTCATACATTTGATATCCAATAGCAATCTCGTAAAGCATGTAACATATCATCCATCATGTATCCATAGGTGTCACAATGGCTGCAAGGCCGAATGTGTCTGTAGTGGAGGAAAGCACCCGTAGCAAGTAATGAGAAATTAATGCTCAAAGTGGATGGAAAACATGGTTAATGGGTGACGTGTCCTATTCTTAGGAAGCCACATCACCCCTATGGAGGAATACCACATTGGACACTTTAGATGTGCCCTTGGAGCATGAGAAGTTTTTGACCGGAAGGAAGACATAGATCGATCTATGTAAAGTACATCGATCGATCACATCGATCGATCGATGTCACTTCGATCGATCGATGTAATCGATCGAAGCCGGACAGAAAGCTTCAAGATCATTCTACCTTACATCGATCGATCACATCGATCGATCGATGTCACTTCGATCGATCGATTTAATCGATCGAAGCTGGACAGAAAGTTTCATAATCATTCTGTCTTACATCGATCGATCACATCGATCGATCGATGTCACTTCGATCAATCGATGTAATCGATCGAAGATGGACAGCGGACAGAACTTTTCAAACGGTATCCTTCGGTATGCGATAAGATCAATTGGTTTTGATCTAGTGGTGGCAGGAAAGGCAGCTTTGATCCAACGGCTGAGATTTAAACTGACCTAACCGCCCAACCGAATGTGGTTTTGATCTAACGCTCCAGGTTTAATCCTGTGAAATCGGTTTTCCATCTAACGGTTGTAATTTAAACCTTCCATAACCGCTAGGAGGTTTTAATATGACGGCTCTAATCGATCTACGGTTATGATCCGACGGTCAAGATTCCATCTGCATAACCGATTCTCCAACCGACTCCCCTATATAAACAGGGGCAGGGTGTGCATTCTAGAGACACTTGCTCTCAGCATTCGTAGCATACATCATTCATAGCATTCGAGTTTTTGCATCACGTCCAAGAGAAGTCAGGTGTGACACCCGGTAATATTAGGAAACAATAAATAAAATGATAATTTTTTTAAAAAAAAAAACTCTTCAAAAGCCCCCCACCCATAAATTAACTCTTATCCTAACCAACCTAGGGGGATGAATCTTCAATCTCTACTAAATATAAAAGGCCAAATGGCCAAGTATAAAAAAAAGGTACCGTGAATGCTTAAAGAAAACAATAGAAAGGGAAGTGCTGAGAGAATAAGGAGTAAAAGAACAAAGAATAGTAAATAGAGGAAAGAAAGAAGAAGGAAGGAGGAAGGGTGTGAAGGCCAACACCACCATTAGCACCACCACAACCACCATAGCACCACCAATATTGTTAGTCTACAATCAAAAGGTAGGTGTCTCCTCTCTTTTTGATTCAATTTCATATATTTTTTATTTGCTATTTGCAGTACTTGTTGTATTTAAATTGTTACAATATAAATTGATATATGCTTTGTAGTATATGCTTTAGTTGCTTCTATTGTTGTATAAAAATGTTGTGTGCATGTTTTATGTTTGTTTCCTGTTTGGTATCGGTTGTGTGTTTTGTAATTGTGAGTGTGGAATTCAATTAAAAGTTTTGTAATCAAATTGGTAATAGAATTAAGATTTGGGAATATTTTGGTTTGGGCAAGTTGCAAGTGTTTTGGGTTGAGGAAAAGAAGAAAGGAAATGGTGGATTGGGGGCTGTCTTTTCGGTTGGGCTAAAGAAAAAAAAATTAAATTATTTAGGGCCAATTTTGGTTGCATGCTAAAGTGAAAGAAAAAAAATAAAATAAAAATAAAAAGGGGGAATCCTGCTATCGAAAACAAGGGAGGGGAGAATTGGGGGGTGGCGGGCTAGGGGCTGGGGCAGGGCGGGCTGGGGGGGTTGGGTTTTACTATTAAAAAAAACTGTTTAGATTATCTTGTAAAAAAAAGGGTTTTCGGTTAATAAAAAAATGTTTTACGAAAAGGAGACAAAGAGGTGCTGCTGAGGTTAATGGAGAAAATTAATTATTCTCCGATCCTTAAAAATAAAATTAGATTCTTGGTAAAAAAATAATAGTAATTAATATAGGTAAATATAAATATTTAAAACCTTTTTGAGGATAATTTGAAACCTGAGTTAAGTAGCCTTATCAATAAATAAAAAAATAAATAAGGAGAAGTTAGTGGATAAGAGAGGATTATAAGCTTGGGAAGAAATGGAAAATGTGCTATTTGACATATTGCATCCGCATTCATGGCACGAGCATTGCATTGGCCTATGTGCCGTGTTGTCCTATGAGGTGTGTTGCCCTACGAGGCGTGTTGTCCTACGAGGCGTGTGGCCCTACGAGGCGTGTGGCCCTACGAGGCGTGTGGCCCGACGAGGCGTGTGGCCTGACGAGGCCTGTGGTAGGATTACCTCGAGGTTCATGCATTGCACGATAGAGAGACAGACATTCGTATGTTGAGATATCGTTGCGCGTGACACAAGCATGCATCATGACATCGCATAATTGATGTGCTGTGCTTTATTTATTTACTAAGTTATTCATGTTTATACATGTGCTACGTGTTATTTGTTGCATATATGAAATTGTTCGGAAAGAGGTGGGAACCTACTGGGTGATATTTCTATATCACTCACCCTTTATTTTTCCCCAGGTGAGCAGGAGTACAACTACATATTCATAGAAGACGGAGCTGAGTTTGGACAATGGGGTAGTTAGAGCAAGAAGATGTTTTCTATGGCAGTTTATCTCTTTACGATGAAATGTAATGAACTTGGACATTATACCTATCTGATGTTGGATTTGAAATATTGAAATAAAATGAATGTTTATTTTATTTAATTCGTTTCCGCTGCGAAATTTTCTACGTCACTGCTGACGTGTAAGAGAATTGAAAGACGCTTTGTAGTTCTCGAAGTAGACTACGGTGGGTGCACCGTTTCCGATACTAGAGCACGGGAGCGGGGCGCTACAGGTGGCATCAGAGCCGAAGCTCTAGATCCGCCTCGGAAACGCAGGATTAACTAGATCACTTAGACATAAGCTCTGATCTTTTCCTTAAAATGACAATTTTACCTCTAATGAACAAAGTAGATTTAAGAGATGATCTTAGAGTTAAGTCATGATCAAGTTAAGGGGTGTGAGAGCGTTAGTTCGTTTTTCTTTATTTGTTTACCATTTTGCCCCTAAACTTTTGCATGCACCCCATAAGTGATTAGAAATTCCTACAATACCCCTCAACTTAGCATGAATCAAATAAACAAATAATTTCGACTGTTCTTAATACCATAAAATGCCGACAAGTCGTGAACAAGCCAGTAATAACCACCCGAATCAGGGGTTATCTCCTGAACACTTACGGGTGCCATGGCCACCATGACCATCATCCTAGCACAGCGGCAGCAGCTACTGAATTAGCAGACATCCTGATCACTTGGACTTAATTTCAGGACAAGTTCAAGAGGTACTACGTATTGACAGTGCGATCTTCAGAGCATGGCTCTAGATCCATGGCGGAAGCATATTTAGGCTATGATCTTAGAAATTAAGTTACGATTTTGTCCCTAAGTCACGATCTTAGACATAAACGTGGATGATATATTAAGTAGGATTTGGAAATAAAACGTGATTTTAAGTGATGACCCTGCCTGTAAGTTTCGATTTTAGACTTAAGACATGATGATATGAAATATCGGCTCTAGAAGTTAAGTGGTGAGCTGAACGTCAGGTGATGACTTAAACATAAGCACTGATCTTAGTCATAAGTTGTGATTATATTCTAAGCATTAAACCTAGAAATAAGCAACGATTTTAGACGTGAGAAATGATGATACTAAGTATCGATTCTCGAAATAAGTGATGACGATAGACCTAAGCGATGATTGGATAATAGATATGCCCACGTATACCTATGGAACTTCATACGTCTCTGAATTATTTGCCTTATCTAAGTGTTGATCATAACCATTCGTATAATTCCTTAGTTTCGAACCCTGCAAACCCGGTAATGTTATGATAAAGGAAGCGGGTTCATGCCTTCATGCCTCTGCTTTTGATAGTAGTGTCAGAGCGTGACTAGGTCTAAGTTGGGAATATAGTTCCTAAGAGATGATTTATAGTAAAACGAATTATTAAGAAAAGGGTTTATTAGCGTTATAATCAGTAGAGTTTAGCAAAGAATACCATACAAAGGGGTTTACAGTTATGATTAAGATGTTGAATTTTAGAGTATCAAATAAGCTGAAGACATTAGTCCTACTAGGGATATTGATTGATAGACATAAATGAGCACTACAAAAATAAGTACAGTGGAATGACGAATTATTACAAAGTTTTAAGTGTTGATTCATAGAAACACGTAAGTAATGATGCATCAAGTAAGCTTGAATTGGAATAGAGTAAGTATGAACAAGTAATGGTTGTTTTCCATGTGAAATCTAACTAAGTTAGAATTAACGGTTGAAATAACTAGGTAAAGAGGTATGGTGGATTGGTGTGACGCGCGGAAGTATGGTGGATTAAAATACCCTAAGTCGACCAATATTTAATGTGCCATGTTATGATCGAACAACTTAAGTGAAAGATTATATTGAATGGTACATAGGCAGATTTTTCATTTGACATTAAGGGGTGACTTAAGGAAAAAATTATACGAAGTATTGGACTATTAATTTTCAAGTAGTTAAACGTTTTCTTATAAACACGTATACTCAAAATATATTTTATATTTCAAGGTATTGCAAAGATTTTTGTTAATAAATATTTCAACTAGTTTCTTTTATATAGTATACTACTATACAAGGCTATATTTCTTTTCGAATTCGTATAGAAACAAAATAGAATTCCAACTACCTCTGAAACAAAATTGATATTTTTTTTAAAATACTGATGTTTTCGAACAACGATATGGTTATACCGCTCCGATATTATTTCTCAAATTTTCGTTTAGCTATATCTATTTTGAAGTTATTTATCTGCTTGCGATAAACTTATTTTAATTTTGTGAACGAGAAACGGTTTCAAATGTAAACAATAAATAAAATGATAATATTTTTTTAAAAGAAAAACTCTTCAAAAACCTCCCACCCATAAATTACCTCTTACCCTAACCAACCTAGGGGGATGAATCTTCAATCTCTACTAAATATAAAAGGCCAAATGGCCAAGTATATAAAAAAAAGGTACCGTGAATGCTTAAAGAAAACAATAGAAAGGGAAGTGCTGAGAGAATAAGGAGTAAAAGAAGAAAGAAAGGAAATGGTGGATTGGGGGCTGTCTTTTCGGTTGGGCTAAAGAAAAAAAATTAAATTATTTAGGGCCAATTTTGGTTGCATGCTAAAGTGAAAGAAAAAAAATAAAATAAAAATAAAAAGGGGGAATCCTGCTATCGAAAACAAGGGAGGGGAGAATTGGGGGTGGCGGGCTAGGGGGCTGGGGCGGGGCGGGCTGGGGGGGTTGGGTTTTACTATTAAAAAAACTGTTTAGATTATCTTGTAAAAAAAGGGTTTTCGGTTAATAAAAAAAATGTTTTACGAAAAGGAGACAAAGAGGTGCTGCTGAGGTTAATGGAGAAAAATAATTATTCTCTGATCCTTAAAAATAAAATTAGATTCTTGGTAAAAAAATAATAGTAATTAATATAGGTAAATATAAATATTTAAAACCTTTTTGAGGATAATTTGAAACCTGAGTTAAGTAGCCTTATCAATAAATAAAAAAATAAATAAGGAGAAGTTAGTGGATAAGAGAGGATTATAAGCTTGGGAAGAAATGGAAAATGTGCTATTTGACATATTGCATCCGCATTCATGGCACGAGCATTGCATTGGCCTATATGCCGTGTTGCCCTAGGAGGCGTGTTGTCCTACGAGGCGTGTGGCCCTACGAGACGTGTTGCCCTACGAGGCGTGTGGCCCTACGAGGCGTGTTGCCCTATGAGGCTTGTGACCCTATGAGGCGTGTGGCCCGACGGGGCGTGTGGCCTGACGAGGCATGTGGTAGGATTACCTCGAGGTTCATGCATTGCACGATAGAGAGACAGGCATTCGTATGTTGAGATATCGTTGTGCGTGACACAAGCATGCATCATGACATCGCATAATTGATGTGCTGTGCTTTATTTATTTACTAAGTTATTCATGTTTATACATATGCTACGTGTTATTTGTTGCATATATGAAATTGTTCGGAAAGAGGTGGGAACCTACTGGGTGATATTTCTATATCACTCACCCCTTTATTTTTCCCCAGGTGAGCAGGAGTACGACTACATATTCATAGAAGACGGAGCTGAGTTTGGGCAATGGGGTAGTTAGAGCAAGAAGATGTTTTCTATGGCAGTTTATCTCTTTACGATGAAATGTAATGAACTTGGACATTATACCTATCTGATGTTGGATTTGAAATATTGAAATAAAATGAATGTTTACTTTATTTAATTCGTTTCCGCTGCGAAATTTTCTACGTCACTGCTGACGTCTAAGAGAATTGAACGACGCTTTGTAGTTCTCGAAGTAGACTACGGCGGGTGCACCGTTTCCGATACTAGGGCACGGGAGCGGGGCGCTACATCAGGACACTCGAACGTTCGCAGCAGTTCAAGTTCACCAGTGCCGCTCAACTGAACAGGTACCCGTTGTATCCTGGGAGACGGTTGCTAACGCCGGTTAGGCACAGTATACCGAAGCAATACGTCTTAAGGACAGAGTTCTCGACTCGCCCCGGGTTTGGTTTATTTTACTGTTTTCATACGCACACACTGTACGATTGCGTCTTGGTACAGGATTGATTATTTCCAACAGATTCAAGTCTCATTTTAGCCTGATTTGTCTTGATCCTCTTTAAGAGGCTAGCCAGCCAAGGTTAGTTAAATCTCTTAGTCAAGGGTTGGCTGTGATTTTCCTGTTGCCACCAGGTTGAGGGTTATGTGCATCGAGGCCAGCCCGACAAGGTCAGTTAAATCTCTTTGGGCTGTGATTCTGAAATTCTTGAAAGCATCAGAGCATATCCTTAAGGATAAATGTCAGAGATGCATGAATCCTTTGTGCTAGCTTCTCATGGAACTACGGTCTTCTATTTGCTTTCTTGAGTTGTTTATCTGCCTCTCAGGAAGTGCAGAAGCTTGTCATGACCACATTTGAATTATCTCTTTTGGAAGTGAAGGTCTGTTGTTTCTTGGGCTCTTTCCCAGTTGATTGGAAGTATAAAATTGTGTAAAATGGTAGCTCACACATGCAAAATTGTTCTCATGCAAGGGGAGTTCACGTAACTAGGTGATTATGTCTATTGCAAAAGACATTTTTTTTACTGCGATTTGTTATGCTTCAACCTGAATGAAGCAGGTACATGATGTGGGAATGCAAAAAGTTTGCAACTTTAGCAGCTTACATTCTTCAATATTGGTTTTTTCTGGGTGGAATTTCCTGCTCTTCTACCTTGTCCCTCCTTACGTATCTTTTTCTGTGTATGATTCCACCATCAAAAGACATGCTTTTTTAGTGTTCAGCACAAAATGATGCTGTCCCTTTAAAATATTCTCATTCCCATTCCTACAAAGGGAGAGTGGACTTTCCTGAGATCTCAATATCTCTAAATAGTATGAGAAGTAGTAGAAAAACAACCTAATGCTTCTGAAAGGTAAACCTTAGAGTTGCAAGGCAAGAAGTAGAAAATGGGAAATTTTATCTCAGAGACTCTTCATGCGCACCAGCCAATGAGCTTGGAAAAATATGAAAAGAGAAAAACATAATTGTCATGTATTACAATATAAATTCTCTTATGCAATGAGAATCCATGATAAGGCTGCGGTTACAATTTCTTGTGAGAAAGGTAGATCTGCATTAGCTTTAAAAGACCAAGAGAGTAGCTTTGACAGTGGCAATCCAGCAAAAGAATATGAGAATTCCACTCTTCTTGTATTGCTATTAGATGGATTATTTTAGAAAACTTCTGCATAAAATATTTACTTATCTGAAAAGAAAAAGGACCAGGGGATGTCGGGTGGGGAAGGGGGAGAAGGGGACAGGATAGGGCTGATGCCTGTGGTATGCAAGGTGGCACCATTTCCCTATGGACAAACATTTTGGCTTGACTGTTATTTCCTTCGTCTCAAATATATTGTCCTAGAAGTTTTTTTTAACCTAATGTAAAATATATTATTTGAAAAGTCAACTAACACAATATTTTTGTAACAATATTTTTGGGATGGAAGGAGTTATCCTTTTTCCCAGTCCACAAAACAGCACCTTCATGTTATCATATGTGCATGGAATCATATGAATCAATCAATCAATCATACTTGGTATATCCCAACGACAACAAAAGCTATTGCTAGTGTCTGGAGAGGATGAGAGACAGACAAACATTACCTCCATCCCAAATGATAGAGAGTTTGCTTCCAGTAAGATCTTCGGCTCTATATGTACCGGATGGAAACATATGATTGATACATAAATGATGTTGGAATATGTTAGATTTTTGATGATTTGCACAATTGATACTTGGAACGTTGGATAAGGCGCCTCATGTAAAGGCTCAGGAAACTAGTACACTTCGAACGCCTATATAAGGCGCTTCATGTGTATTGGTTGAATTCTAGTACACTTCGAACGCCTACATAAAACACTTCATGTGTTGTGGTTGAATTCCAGTACACTTCGAACGCTTACATTAGGCGCTTCATGTGTATCACAGAGTCAAAAGTACTTTTTCCCCTAAAATGGACACGTACATCAAGCAACTTTCTGATAAAAGTCATAACTACTTCGAACAAGCATGAAGGCTGAGATTAAGCGCTTCATGTGTCTTCAAACGCCTTCAGTTGCCTACATAAGGCGATTTATGTGACATCAAACTCCTGTTTGATTTCACATAAAGCGTTCTATGTCACATTGAATGCCTGTTCATTAAACAGATTAAGTGCTTTATGTGACTAACGTCACAAATGTCTTATGCCTTGTTTTCTAATGCTTACTTGACATTTGTACCCTCTTTTTTAGTGCTATTTTCACAGGTTCTCTCTCATTCTTGAAGAAGTCACATTTCCTCTTTTAGCTTTCAACAAGAAGCTTCTCCAAGAAGGTTGCTACAAGCCAAGAGAAGATCTTCAATGAAGAGAACATGTCATCACAAGATGACAAAGCCCATTATTGGCTCTGCAAAATTTTCAAACGGGAAGAAATTTCAAAAGAGATAAAACAAGGGTTTCATCTCATTTTTCTCCAACTTTCTATCTTCAAGCTCTCAAGTTTTCTCTCAAAGTTCAAGCTCTCAAAATAGTTGTAAACATTTTATATTTTACTTTATTGTTGAGAGTTGTGTTTGTAAGAAGAAGAAGAGTCTTCTTCTTGGTGAGTAAAGATTGTGAGAGATGGAGTAGATTGTTGGTCAAGAAGCTAGGGTGCTTCTTGTTTGAGAAATCTAAACCTTGGAGGGTTAGTTGATAGTGTTGTAGTGCACTATACTCCCTACAAGAATTCTTTGAGGGCAAAGAAGTTCTTTGGAGGCTAGACTTCAAGGGGTTAGGTTTCTTGGTTGTGGTCTAGGCATGTGGCCTAGTTTTTATCTTGTTGGATTTTGTTTTTGATTGTTGTTTTCCCCATAGAAATAACAATCCACTATTCAAAATCCTTCTTGTGAAAAATCAAGAAGGTAGAGGAGTAGAGTCATTTGACTTGAACCTCTATATATCTTTGTGTTCTTTACCTTCCGCAAAGTCTTATTCTTTTCAAGAACACACCCAAGTATTAGTTGCACTCAAAAACGAAAAATATTCAAGAAAATATCCATGCTTGGTGAGCACACTATTCAATCCCCTTCTAATGTGTTTTAAGAGACCTGACATGCTGATTTAGTAATAACTGTTTTGAAAAAAGATATTAATTGACTGATGTCAGGTCGACCTTTACACCTAAAGCATGTCTCTTGAAACTATTCTGTAGCCTTCCACACCCCTTCGGCCTTATCCAGCTGATAAATGCAAGGCACTAGTCAGAAATCGTTTTATTTTCATTCTTGATGGTCAAAAGTCCAAAAAGGAAAAGCGGGTAAAGACTAAGGGGTTTTCTTTTGTGTGTGTCGTAGGGGGTGGGTGGTTAGTGAGGGAACATATAATATGAATCGAGAGGCAAACTAACAATATTACGTGTATATATGCAGGGGCGTTCACAAGGGGGCATTGGGGGCAGCCGTCCTCCAAACTCGGAGAAAAAATTTAATCGGTAGGTAGATGCAGTTGTATTTTTGATTATCTAAATTTAAGGTATCTGTTTTTTAATCTCAAAACTATCTCATGATATGTGATATATGTGTGTTACTAGGTAATTGACATCATTGCTACGGAAATGGATACACACTTCACCGAAACCAGCACATTTACTTAGATGTGTGATGTGCCTTGATCCTTCCAATTCTTTTGCAAATTTTGATCATAGTCAATTGCTACACCTTGTTGAGTTATATCCAGACGATTTCACTACCAATGATCGAATTGAGCTCAACCATGAACTTAAAAGTTACATTGGTGATATGAAATCAAATGAAGTATTCTCTCATAATACTAATCTTGGAGTTCTTGCAAAGAAGATGGTGGAGTTGAATTATCACAATTATTTTCCTTTAATATATCGGCTCATCGAGTTAGAACTGATCTTACCTGTCGGAACAGCGAGTGTGGAAAGAAGTTTTTCTGCGATGAATATAATAAAGACTGACTAGCGCAACCGATTGGGAGACGACTTACTATCAGACTGTTTACTGTGTTACTTCGAGAAGGAAGTTTTTGGAACCATTTGAAATGAAAACATTATGCAACAATTTCAGAATTTGCGGCCACCGATAATCCCTCCTGCTGCTCGTCCTTCATTTCGTAAATAAAAGGTATGCCGAGCGTTAAATTAATAAATTTTGTTGGATATTGCTGCTTGTTAATGTTGCTTATGAATAACTTTTGTTGGATATTGTTGATGGTTGCTTATTATTGTTGTATTTTGATTAGTGGATGTGTTGGTTTAGATTTTATGTTATAATATTTGCATATATCTATATTGTAAGGGAGTTTTTGCCGGATTTTCGATGGAATGTAAATTGAGTCCGAAAAAGTGGACGGTGATTTCATAGTGTGAATTTTGCCCCCCCAAAAATTAGCCCTGCGTCTGCCACTATATATATGTATTTACAGTACAAAGATCTCTTAGTCTAAGACAAAAGGCGCATCAAACATCACATCTTACCACCAAACCTCCCTCAACCATGCGCCCGTAAAAGCGGAAGCCTAGCGTACAGGAAATTCCATTTTCTCCTAGATGCATCACATATTTAACTCCAGAAGTTAGAATTGGTCAAATATTGTAAATCGAAAAAGTTCCTAGCTTTTGTAAGTGCAGTGAGTGTGATGTTGGTCCACTAGCAGAACTGTTCCATAGAAAAGCAGATACATAACCTTTACTGGGAAATCAATTCCAGAGAAGACTAATAATATCAATGGATCAGTCCTTATTCCCTTCCACAAAGTTTCCTACCACTTAACAAGTGAAAGAATTATTCCAACAAGAGTTAAATGATAAGGAAAAGGACACAAATAAATAACCACACAGAAAGATATGGTTGAATGTAAACTAGATGAATGAGCTAAACTCACTAACTTCATCACCTAGTTCAGACAAGCAATGCAACTCCCCCTACTAATGCAAGAAGAAAAATGCTAGTTCCATGCACAAAAGCTCCAGAATCTTTGATTGAGGGGACTGGTGAAGCAGCCCCTGTTGAAAAAGGTGATGACGCCGAGGATGGCCCCATTGGTGAAGGAGGAAAGGCAGGTAGTCCAGGAGCAACTCCTGGTGGCATCATTGTTGGAATGGAGTTAGTGGATGGTCTTGGAGTCAGTGCCGGAGGTGATGACGTCGGCGTCGCCATGACCATAGGTGTAGTCCTGGGAGGAGACGCCGTAGGCTGTGACAGCTCATTGGTAGAGGGTGGTAGGCCGATGGGTGCTTGTGCAGCTGTGAAAGAAAGCAGGGTAGTGGATAGATAGAACATGAATATGGCGTTTGAGAGGGCCATTTTTTTTTTATATAAAAAACAGTATGGTCAGTTCGCCAGGGTAGGTGGTGTTCTTGTGGATTGGTATGGTGGTGAGAGTGTCTACTATTTGAGCAAGAAGTTGCAAGGCTTAGGAATATATTCTTTGGAGGATAGAAGGATGGATGTTAAAATAAAGTTGATATATATAGGGAGAAAGCATACACTAGGAAGATTCTTCATGCACTAGGTTAGGTTTTTTGTATATATAAATGTTAAAGTTGACGCTTGTACCAACTGGTAAGATTCTTTCTTTGTGACTTTGAGATCATGAGTTCGTGCTGCGGAAAGAGCCTCTTGCACAAAGTGTAGGGTAACTCTGCGTACATCAAATTGCGAAACGACCCAACCACTTTCCAGACCCTGCGCAAACATATGAGGCTAATACACTGAGTTTTTTAGATGTTAAAGCTGATATACAAGGAAAAACATATAACTAGGAGAATTATTCACGAAGTGAATGAAATTATATGTAGGGGGGTTTGTCATACTAAGTCAATTAAGGTAACTTATTTTGGAATTAAGTATTTTTTCCAAATATGGACTTTGTAAACCTTAAAAGTAGTGCTGTTAAAGTTGATATACAGGGAAAAACATATAACTAGAAAAATTATTCACGCAATAGATGAAATTTAATGTAGGGGGTTGTTATACTAAGTCAATTAAGGTAACCTATTTTGGAATTAAGTATTTTTTCCAAATATGGACTTTGTAAACCTTAAAAGTGGAGGGCACCAAACCGTTCACGAGATAAGCAAGAAAAAAAAACAAATGGTACCACTAAGTGTCAGCATTTTCCATCGATTTCCTGTCATGTCATTTTCCGTCCACGCTATCTGTGGCCAAGCATATGCCAGCATGACCTGCTCACAGAAAACAGCATTGTAAAATAGGGATGAGATCTCCTCACCGCGCCGTGAGTCACAGCGCAGTCCAGGATGCGACACGTGGCAGCAGTAGGGGGTGGTGAGACTGGATTGGGGTTATCTTCACCCAGCCTCACCACCCCTCCTTTTTGCCACGTGTCGCGCGGTCACGCACGCGGTGAGGGGAGAGCGGTGAGGGGATCCTATCCCTGTAAAATATGGACATAATGATGGGATAGGATCCCCTCACCGCTCCTCCCTCACCGCATGCGTGACCGCGCGACACGTGGCAAAAAGTGGGGGTGGTGAGGCTGGGTGAGGGTAACCCTCATCCAGCCTCACCACCCCCTACTGCTGCCACGTGTCGCGTCCTGGGCCGCGCGGTGTGAGGAGATCTCATCCCCATAATGATATGCCGAATAGTGTATATATATATATATATATATATATATATATATATATATATATATATATATATATATAGAAAGGCGGGGGCGTCACATAACACAGTTAAGGTTCGCAAACTGTTCGAGTTTGATTTATATTCGATTCGAGTTTATTCGTTAATTTTATTCAAACAAACTGAATTCAAACATATATTTGGATTCATTTACTAAAATAAACCAAACTATTCGCAAACTGTTTGGTTCGTTTAAACAGTTATAGGGTTATCGAGCCGAACTAGAACCAATTTTAAAGCTTGTTACAGTAAACGAACCGAGTCAAACAGTTCATTTATCTAAAGGAATCCGAATTCAAAAGCCTAATATTCGATTTGGCTCGGTTCGTTAACAACTCTAACGGCCGGGGAAGGGAGAGATTGGCATGGGGTAGGTCGGTGGGGAATGTTGCAGCGGAAACGGAAAGAGGGGATGAGATCTCCTCACCGCGCGGTGAGTCATCACGCGACCCAGGACGCGACACGTGGCAGCAGTTGGGGGTGGTGAGGTTGGATGAGGGTTATCCTCACCCAACCTCACCACCCTCCCTTTTTGCCACGTGTCGCGCGGTCACACACGCGGTGAGGGGATCCTGTCCCCGGAAAGAGGATGGAGAGTAAGGACTTTCTTCCTTTTATTTTCACCTTTTTTTTATTTTTATCATGAGAATGAATCCTAAGACGAAAGAAACCCCACCTTAAACAGTAACGTCCGTCGGATTTTAATTTGATTTTTGAAATGCTATATTTTATTTATAAAAATTAGAAAAAGATAATGGTGGAAATTTTGGGTTAATACTTAATTTAAGAAGGGGCAATGTCAATGTCTAAATCATAATTTTTACGTAAATTTCCTCGTCATTTTTACTTATGGCTTTTTCTCATATTTTGCCCTCTCTTTTGTTATTCGCTTTTACTAATGCGGTTTTCCTATACATTTTTGTTTGAATCACTGCACTGATGCCGTCAACGGTAGTGTTGTTGTATTTGCTTCCTTGTACTCGAACTTGGAAGTAGAATCGGGGTTCACATATGATGTGACTAAAATGAAGTAAATTATGAAAACTCTAATCACACGTCGTTACGTGTACAAAAACAGTTTTTTTTAAAGAAGGGGGCGCTGTATTTTTTTTTAAAAAAAACTGCTTTTGTACACGTGGCGACGCGTGATTGGAGGCTTCATAATTTACCTCAATTTTAGCCTCTTCAGATCTGAACCGAGTAAAATTGAGATTTGACAATCAATTTTGGTTTCTATTACATCAGACTCAATTGTTCAAAAAACTTTTTATGATTACATAAAATTGATAGTGTTATAATTCAATTATTTGTAGATGTACAACAACAACCATACCCAATATATACCACTGATAATAATTTGTACACGTACGTAAGTATAATTATATTTTTTTTTTCCGTGGAATTCGATCGAATTTTATTAAGCAAACTTTCTGTACAAAAAGGCGCCTACATCTACATGCTCTACCGCACCCCTACAATTGCATCACAAGCTTTTAACAAAACATATGCACGATATCTCATGGCCTGTACATATTGAGACGGTGGAATATCATGCCATTCCCCTGTATGAAGGGCTCTATTTCGGCGATGCCACACCCCGTAGACTATCTCGCGAAACAAATAACGCCACTCTATTTTCCCATCAGCCTGCCCGAAAGAGCCCTCCACATTTGCATCTAGCCACCCAGTCAACGTTTCAAAGCCGAAGAATGTCGTCCAGCTTGCCAAATCTACTGCAGCCTTCCATACTTGTTTAATCCACCGGCAATCTCTGAACTCATGTAGCGGGTCCGTAGCATTCAGTCCGCATCGTGCACAATCGGGTGTCATAGACAATCTCCGCTTAAACAGAAAACTCACCGAAGGGACGACATTGTGGCGTAACTTCCAAAGGAAAAGATTTCCCCGAAGGGGGCCTTTGAGCGCCCAGATATTTTGCCATTTCTGTTTGTTGACACCATCATCTATCTCGCGAAGTTGTAAATTATAAGCACTGTGGACCGAAAAAAGGTTTGGTGTTTTGCCCAGCCATCTAAACTCTGTCGGATGTAGAGCCTCAATGCTGGCAGTAGTGTCCAGATTCTGAGTACCCCTTCGGAGGATCTCCGATACTTTCGCGATCCCACGCCATGTACGTGAAACAGATGATCGGGTCGTTGCCTCAAGCGGAGAGCCGTATTTAGCCCACAAAATCCTTGCCCATAACCTCTCCCTGTCGACCAACATCATCCAGCCCAATTTAACCAAATATGCAAGGTTCATATTCCTCAATTTTTTAAACCCCAGTCCTCCCTGCTCTTTAGGCACGCAAATTCTATCCCACGCGATACTATGCATCCGCTTGGAGTCATCAGTGTCGTTCCAAAAGAAACTACGCATATGCTTCTCCATGTCATTCACAATACCCATTGGTACCTCCACTGTTTGCATTACATAAGAAGGTAAAGCATTTAAAACCGATTGGATAAGGATACATTTCGAAGCCTGCGAGAGCGTCCGGCTTCGCCAAGCATTTAGCTTCGAGCGAGCATTCGTCATCAAGAAGTCGTAAGTCTTTGGTGTCACACGGCGATGTAAGATGGGGACTCCCAAGTATTTTCCCAAGTCGGTGGTTCTTCGCATATGTAGATGTTGGCTGATTTGCCTGCTAGTCTCCCTCGGTGTATTTTTGGACACAAACAATATGGATTTCTCCAGGCTTATTTTCTGCCCAGTGATCTTACAGAACTCCCTGAGTGCCGCCTCCATAGTGATTGCCTGCGAAATGGAAGCCTCCCCGAATAGTAGAAGATCGTCCGCGAAAGCAATGTGTGTGAGCTTCGGTCCGCCACGTGATACTTGAATGGCCTTCCATTTCTTATCCCCCACCATTTTGTTGATAAGCTGGCTAAGGATATCCATACAGAGGAGAAATAGGTATGGAGCCAAAGGGTCTCCCTGCCGAATGCCTCGCGTTGGTTTGAATGCCGGTAATTTCTCACCGTTCCACAAAATGGAGAGGTTGGGAGACGAAATGCAATACATTATGAGTTGTACTAGGTTGCGATCCATGCCCACATGAGTCATGATCCTCTCGAGACAATCCCACCGGACCCGGTCATATGCCTTTTCGAGATCCACTTAATAACCATCATTGCCTTGGTACCCCGTCTGGTACGCATTGTATGGATCACCTCCTGGGCAATGATGACATTTTCGGCTGAGCTTCTACCTGTTGTGAACGCGCACTGAGATTGGTCTACTAGTTTGGAGATTATTTGTTTCATTCTGTTGGCTACCACTTTTGTGATCAACTTCGTGGTCACGTTCGAGAGGGCGATCGGACGAAATTGTGTAATAGATTCCGGCTGGTTTACTTTCGGTAGTAGTGTGATCAGGGTCTCGTTCATATGGGGAGGAAAAGCTTTATCCCGAAATGCTGAATGTACGAACTTTAGTACGGAGGGTCCCACCGCATTCCAGTATCGCTGGTAAAAGCCCGGTGGAAGGCCGTCCGGGCCGGGTGCCTTCGTTGCACCCATTTGAAACAGGGCTCTTTCAACTTCGATATCACTGACGGGCTGATTCAGTAAATGTATCTCACTTGGAGAAAGAGGGGGGAATCTTGGAATCCAATCGCATAGCAAGGGTGCAGCATCCACAGTATATAAAGCTTTGTAAAAGTCTTGGATGTGTTCCTTCAATTGTTTAGTGTCAGACGTCCATTCTCCAGTTGGGAGCTTTAGACATTCAATACGATTCCGTGTGCGTCTTTGTCGCAATGATCGATGGAAGAAGTTTGAGTTTCGCTCACCTTGTGCGAGCCAATTAAGGTGTGATTTTTGTGCCCAATATGTCTCTTCCTGCCGAAGAAGTTCTCCATACTCCGTTAGTAGTTCATCTTCTAGGCGGCTCAAGAAACGGGAAGGGTGTTTCTCCAATGCTTTTTGGACCCCGGAGATTCTCGCTTCACATCTCCTCTTTTGTTGAAATATATTACCATATACGTTGATACGCCACTCCTCCAGTTTGTCCCAAAAATGTTTTATGTCCTCATTCAAGTCCCCCGAGTATGTCGGCCAATAGCTCTGTACAAATGTAGGGAAGTCAACATGCTCCATCCAATTATGTTGAAATCGCAGTATCTTTGGGCGGCTTGGAATAGTGTTTATTCCGGCCGTGTGTAATATGATCGGATGATGGTCCGAGTGCGTGCGGGGGAGGTGAGTTATTGTGGCATCTGGGAAACGAGCGAACCACCCATCCGTACCCCAGCATTGGTCTAATCTCTGTTGGATTCGACGCCGGCCCTGGGCGTTATTTGTCCAAGTAAACTTGGGACCCGAAAACTGAACCTCGGACAGTCCGCAATTATCCACCATACTCCTCATTCGATTGACCCTAGCTCCTTCAACTCGGCGTCCACCCTTTTTGTCCGTTTGCCACAAAACTTGGTTCCAGTCTCCGATGAGACACCACGGTACATGTATATATTCTCGTAGTTGTTCGACATACTCATAAAATGTCTCCCGGATCGTAGCAACAGGGGAGGCATATACTAGCGTGATCAGCCATTCCGTCCGCCCGTTTCGTGTAATTCCAATTGTTAATGTCTGGGCAGTGTATCCCCATATTTTAATGTCCATCTCGCTGTCCGTCCAGAAGCACCACAGGCCCCCAGCGAAGCCCCGATTTTCAACTGCTGCAAATTGAGTGAAGTCAAAGCTATTGAGGATCCACTCACCTCTTGAACTGTGAACCCGTGTCTCCATTAGGAATAGAATATTCGGACGATGATGTTTGATAAGATCCCTTAAGGATGTACGGAAGCTGGATGCTCCAGCCCCCCGGCAGTTCCACGATAGTAACTTAATCATCAGAAGTCATTGTAATGGGTCAGGGTTTGCACCCTCCTCTACTAAGGCCATAGCCGTACTCCCACTCTTGTCTGTTGTTTGCTCTAAACCGTGCATCCCCACAGTTTCTGGAAGTGTATTAGGCATGGTATTGCCTTCTCTCATAGAGGTGTCCGGAGGGTTATGCTTGACATTTCCTTCAGGTACAGTGTTGAGCTCTTTCCTTTTGAGTATTGTTAATGCAGGCCATTGTTCATTGTACGGCATACTATGATTTCCTGGATGCCCCTCGCCTGCGTCCATGTTTGTGATGTCCCGCAGTGATTGGTTGTGTATTAACCCCCCGCGTCTGCCCACTCCTCTGCCTCGAATACTGCCTCCCCGACTTGACTGATGATTTCCTGTTTCTCTTGCTATTGAGGATTCAATAATGGTCGTTTGGTGTGGAGCTTTCCTTTCTGCCTTCTTTTTTCTACTGGTTGTTGCCCCACCATTCCCTTTAATACTTGCTTGGAAGGTTGCTGCTGGCCCCTTGTCCTGTACGCTACAGAAACCCGCCATCAAAGAATTTTCAGAATCAATCTCAGTTGTGTTGGCATCCACCGTGTTGAATATGTTGAATCGAGAGCCCATACCACCAGTTTGACCCGCCGTAAAAATAGGCTGCCTCTTGGTTGAGGAGGACTGTTTCCCAATACTGCTAGCATCAGGTTGCTGTTGGAAGCGAAAGGTGTCAGTGGCTTGCGATGGCCGTCGTCGGCGACTATTCGTGGCTACCATCCACGGACCAAACGGTGAGTCCGATTGAATCCCCTCCGTGTGCTTCCCCTGCATATCAGGATTAGAATCTGCAGCTCCCTGGACCTCTCCACAACAATCAGCAGAATGACCGTATATACCGCATGAATAACAAATGGCATTCAGCCCTTCGTACTCCACCCCGAACACCTTACCGTTTACGATGACCCGAGATACTAACGGCTTTTCTAAATCCACCTCTGCACACACCCGTGCATATTTCCCCCGAGTGACACTCATCGAAGTTTCATCGATCTTCACCGGTTTACCCAATGTTTGTCCAATATGCATCAGTATACTATCTTTAAAAAATTCTATTGGAAGATTTGGTATACGGGCCCATACAAGTGTTCGTGTGATAGTCTCATGTGTTGGTGTAAACATAGGTTTCCATTTTTGTACTGTAATATAGTGCCCTTGTATCAACCAAGGACCACCATATAGAGCATTTGCGTAGTGCGCAGGGGAGAAAAATCTTACCACAAAGAATCCTTCTGGTAAATCGATAATCTCTAGGTTACCTCCAAAGGCCCAGAGCTCTTTCAGACGTTTCTCCAGCAGTCTGAATGAAAAAGAACGCCCAAGTACCTTGATTATCAGTGCACGCCTCCATGGCTTCCAGAGAGATCTACACTCCTCAATCGAGATTTCCACCGAAGCTCTGCCCAGCTGGTGTCCTTCGGCGGTTACAGTCATGGCCGATTCATAGTGTTCTTGGAATTCCTCGACTGTGTCGTCGTCTTCGTCATCACCTGTGTAGATTTCTTCAGATAGCGCCTGACCTTGGAGGATTTTCGCCCAGGGCCCCCCAATCGTTGCACCAGAAGTCGGTTCCGGATCTTCCACATCCATTGTTGGTTCAGAGGTAGCCGGACGTTTAAATTTCTTTATACTACGGATCAGTTGATCAGATTCTTCAGAAGATGGGCCAGTTGGGTTTGGATTAGTGCCCTCCATCAAGTATAATTATATTTTGCTGCTTTTTTATGTAAGCTAATCCAACTTATTTTTTAGGTAGAAATCAAATTTACTTATGATTTTATCAGAAATATCTTTTTAATTTGATTTACAGATTTTCTTTCTTCTTAATGTAATTGATAACGTATTTATTCCGAATGAAACTTTCACTCTTGAAAGAAAAAGGTAAATATGTGCGAGAATAGCAAAACAGAAGTTAGTACCTTTAATGACCAGTCTATTGTTTAGATTTAGAACTCGACAGAAGTACTGCTAAAAGTATCATTTCAAGATTTTAAATCAAGGTTTGGAAATATTTGTAAGATGTTTTAATTTAATTATGATTACTTTGATAATAAACTTGTTTTTTAGAAAAATTGGGTTAAATAGCCAGTAAAGCTTAAAATTATAAAGATTAAAGCAGCTTATTTGGCACGCAACGATTTAAATTTTCTTATTTTAGGTCTTTCTCTAAATATTGCAGTAAAAAGAAAATTAATTTCAGTTTTAATCAGCTAACCTGTAGTTTTATATTTATAAAAAAATCTGTAGTTTTATTAAAGTAGGTAATTTACAAACACATCCTAAACCCTCAATACACAAATCCTAGAATTGTGTCATCTTATGTACATCCAACACTTTCGGTCCCAACTATTACCGTGGGCCGGAGGGTTCTGCAATCCACGCCCCCAATTGACAGTATTGTCCTATATTAGCCAATTTGAAAGAAAAAAAATATAGGTTATATAAAAATATGTTACCACCATCTATTGACTTAAAGTTTTGGGTAGATATGAGGCCCACCTCATATAAGCCCAAGTTTCAGCATGTTACCAGAGCTAGTTTAAAATGTAGATTCACACCTTGTCTGATCCATAGTTGGCCATTTATTGGCTCTCCTTACCCAAGTTCAGATGTTCATGTATGGATTGTGGTTTGTGATTGAGGGTGAGTTCTAAGACGCATGTGTATGTCATGCCACATTGTCACGTGAGGGCAGGTGTTGAGAATATTGTCTCACATTAGCCACTTTGAGAAAAATATATGTCTTATATGTAGGGCTGTCTAGCGACCCGAACAGTTCGTGAACTGTTCGGGTTCGTTCGTTATTCGGTTCGTGTTCGAGTTTGTTTTGTTGTTAAACGAGCCGAACTCGAGCTACGTTTTGTGTTCGTTAACTAAACGAACGAATCCGAGCAAGTTTGCGAATAGTCGGATTCGGCTCGTTTAAAAGGGTATATAAGCGAAACCCTAAATTACATTTCCATTTTCCAATTCGCCTTCGTCTTCTTCGGCTTCGACTCTTCCTTCGTCTTCGAACATCCGCAGTCCGCAGTCTGCAGCCCCCCGCAGCGCAGCCAGTCCAGGATTCCCACTCTTACTCTTCACTTCTTCTGTTCTTCACCTCCATCTTGCCTTGTATTCTTCTATTCCCCCGCAGCGCAGCCAGTCCGCAGCCACCTTCTTCGCCACTTCACTTTCTTCGTCTTCACTCTAAGCTTAAGGTATTTAATTTCTAGGAGATTTGTTGTTTTATATTTGTCAACAATTTGCTTAATTGCTTCCTTCCGTGTTTCAGATTTTGGATTTCTCATCCTCCCGTCTCAACTCTCACGGTCTCAGGCTCTCAAGTCTCAGCATATCATTGATCTTTAGGGCTGTAAGTTCATTTCCTTTCAAATATTAGCATCTTTTGGGTTAGCATGCTGGGGATGATGGAAAAATTTCTTGTGAGTGAATCGAATTTTGTGCATGAATCGGATTTTGATGTTGTTGTAAATTCGATATTCAGTGTGTGTTTGCTGTTGCTGTTGATGTGCTGAACCTGAATCTGATTTTTGGTTGTGAACAATTTGTTTAAGAGGTAAATAGTTGTTATGTTAGATGAACAAAAACATGTTGATGATCAGCAGAATTTCCTTGCGGTCAGGCAGAGTTTCCAGATCATGTAGAGGTTTGACCTCAAAATCTGGAGATTGAATTAATTAGTTACGTTGAAAATATTGAATATTTTTACGTTGATGATTCATGATTTGTTCATATGTTTGGTTAGCTATATAATAAGTTTATTTACTCTATCTCTATTGGATTTTATTGGTATGTTGTTTTTTATTCTGTTTCAACATTCAATCATTGTAAATTGTTTTTAATTTTGTTTCAATCATTGTAAATTGTAATACATACAGTTTTTTCTTTTGTTTCAGACGCGAGAAATCATTTGACGAGTATATGTCTGGACAAGAGTATTCATCTGAAAGTCGACCTATGATGGATACTGCAGGTGAACATGATCCGCTTATGGAAGAAATTGATAATTTTCAGGAGGCCGAGGAAGCAAATAAGGATGAGGCCTACCAAAAAAAGAAAATGAAGAAGACTTCTAAAGTGTGGGAGGACATGGTGGAGGTGACAATTGTTGGGGTAACTAGAGTTCAATGCAAGCATTGCAAAGAAACTATGAAAAAGATGCCCGGTGGCACTACCTCGCATTATAAACGCCATTTGGATGGTTGTGCTCAAAGAAGAATTCGTTCAGGGGAGCAAAGGGGATTGAAACAACAGTTCTTATCTGTGACTGAAGGATCAGGTACAGAGGATACTGCATCGGTAAGCTCTTTTAAATATGATCATGCTAAGGTTCGTGAAGTCGCGTCTCATATGATTCTTGTTCATGAGTATCCTTTTAAGATGATGGAGCATGCTGTGTTTAATAAATTCTGTAAGACGATTTCTCCGTTTTATGAAAAAATTAGTAGGCAAACTGTTAAGAGTGATTGTTGGAAGACCTATGAGCTGGAGAAGAGGAAGCTCATGTGTTGTTTAAATGATGTTGGTAAAATCAACATCACAACTGATTTATGGAAATCTGGACAGAAGACACAGTATATGGTTGTGACTGGTCATTTTGTTGATTCTAATTGGAATCTTCAAAAACGAGTGTTAAATTTTTGCAATGTCCCACCACCACATACTGGGGTTATTATTGCTGATGCGTTAGCTAAATGTTTCACTGAATGGGGGATCCATAATAAGGTGTCTAGCATTACTGTTGATAATGCTAGCTACAACGATGTATGCATTAGGAGGCTGAGGGAAGATTTTATGCTTAGGAAAGTGTTAAATGTTGGGGGAAAATTATTCCATGTACGTTGTTGTGCTCACATACTTAATCTTCTAGTTCAAGACGGCTTAGCAGAAATTGGAAATATAATTGAGACTGTTAGAGAAGCAGTGAAATACTTGAACAGTTCTGAGTCTCGGCTTATTCAGTTCAGCAACATCAAGAAGCAACTTCAACTTCCTACAAAAAAAATTGATTTTGGACTGTCCGACAAGATGGAATAGCACCTATATGATGCTTGCTGCAGCTTTACCAGTTAAAGATGTCTTTCAAAGATATGCTGATATTGATCCTGGGTTTTGTTATGTACCGACTACACTTGAGTGGATGCAAGTTGGGGAAGTATGTGAGTTTTTGCATGTTTTTTATGGCATAACAAGCTTGATTTCTGGTTCGAAATATCCAACTGCCAACCTTTTTCTTGTTGAATTGCGGCGAATAAAAAAATTGTTGAATGATAAAAAGAACCATTCTTCAGATAGTATTAGGTGCATGGCTGAAAGCATGTCAAGAAAGTTTGACAAATACTGGGGTGAGTGTAATGTGTTGCTTTCTTTAGCTGCTATTTTGGATCCGAGGTTGAAGATGGATCTAATCAGACATGCGTTTGTTGTTATGTATGGAGAATATAATGCTCAAATGCATGTGGATGAGATTGTGAAGATTATGAATGATTTGTATGACGAATATGTTTTTGAATATGATTCACGTGCAAAAGAAGCTGAGCGATCGCTAGTGCCTGAAGGAGGTTTGGAAGTTGCTTCTTCTAGTGGAGGAAAAAGTGATGACATGTGGGAAGGATTTCAAGAAATTGATATGCTGATGAGTCAAGTTGATACAACACAGCATATAGCTTCAGAATTGGAAACCTATTTAGGAGAGAAGAGGCTTACAGGTACATGCTATGCAAAGCTGGATATTTTGGGATGGTGGAAAATGTCTAGTGTGAGGTTTAATATTTTATCAAAGCTTGCATGTGATATTTTGTCCACTCCAATCAGTACCGTTGCTTCTGAGTCAACGTTTAGCGCCGGTGGAAGGGTAATAGATGATTATCGTGCATCTTTATCGGTTGACACCGTGGAGATGTTAATGTGTACCGGCGATTGGATCCGTGATATTTATGGTTTGAAAAAAAATATTCAGGTACAACTTTGCTAAACTATGCTTTTGTTTATATGTTTTTTCTCTTCTTATACGTTATAAATTTATAATGTATATTTTAATTATGACAATTCTTGTTTTCTATGCATAGGAGGAAGAGAAATTATTCCAAGACATTCATCTTAAAGATTGAGGCTAAATGTGCTAGGACTAGGAGAAGACAAAGAAAGATGGAGAAATATGTGAGTTTCTTTTGATATAGTTTTTTCATGTACTTTTGCTATATATTTTTCATGTACTTCAACATTTTTAAGATTCTTAATTTTAATGCTCGGTGTGTTTTACAGGTGACTGTTGGTTACAGTCACAGACGGCATCGAATGAAGCATATCGACAGCTATCGACATTATGATTTGTGAATTTTCGACGAGAGACTTTGAATTTATTTTTTTGTCTTATTAGCGATAAACGTTTTGCATTAGTCAATTTAGTTTGATTTGTCAGGCTGAGACGTTGGTGTTTGCGAGGATGAACGGAGATGAGAACGAGAGTTTCATGAAGATAGGAACGTGATGGTCTCAGTGTACTTCCACTTTCCTCCGCTTCATTTAGATCTGCTTGTGCATTTGAACGTTATGCCTTCTAGAACATGATTTCGTCAACTGAGCTAAGTATCTTGCACTAGGCGATTTTTGGATTCATTTGCTGCGTGTGAGTTTTGGTTGGTTGAAGTTGAGGTTGAACTTGCGATTGATATGAGAGATTTGCTGCAGTTATTATCACAGCATTAGCCGTTTGGGAAAAATGCAATGCTGTTTCACTTTCCATTGGCGAACAAATCATCTTAGTGGGTTGATTTAGTATTGTGTTCTTTTTTTTTTGATCGAGGGGCAGAAGTTTCTAAATTGCCAGATTTTCAGCTTTCGGTGTTGCTAACTTCTAAACTGACAGTTTTTCAGCTTTTGATGTTGTGTAGTGTTATTGACTGCTTAATCTAGTAACAACTTGTACTGTGTACATATGTCTCTTAGCTGGTTTCTTTTTTCTTCCCAGGAAGAAAATTGTTGTGGTATAATTGAGGAAGCTCGTCATGCAAAAAACTGGAAAAAATCAAATCTTTTCTTGGAGATACCTACCCGGAGTTTGGAAGTATCAAGCCAAGAATTAGTTCATACTGAAATTAACACGAACTCGAACACGAACACGAACTCGACCTCTAACGAACTCGATCTTATCGAGCCACATCCGAACACGAATATACCTTCATCTTAACGATTTCGAACTCTAACGAACCGAACACGAATATTTGATTGGTTAACGAATACGAATTCGAACAAGCTTTTAGGCTCGAAATGATAAACGAGCCGAACCGAATAGTTCGATACCCTTAACGAACCCGAATTCAAACAAGGAATATTCGGCTCGGTTCGGTTCGTTTACACCCCTACTTATATGAGGATGAGTACCACCACCATAGCCTTAAAGTTTTGAATGGATATGGTTTTGAGTGGATATGGGCATCACCTCATGTAAGCCCAAGTTTTAACATGTATGACCTATGGTTAGCCATTTATTCTCTCTCCTCACTTAAGTCCAGATGTTCATGTCTGGCTTGTGATTTGTAATTGAGAGCAAGTTGTAAGGCGCATGTATATATCAAGTCACGTTGCCACGTAAGGACGGGTTCTGAAAATATTGTCCCCATATTGGCCAATTTTTGAAAAAATATATAGGTTATATGATGATAAGGTGCCACTACCAGTGTCTTCAGGTTTTGAGTGAATATAGGGATCATCTCATGCCAAACTAGTGTATATGTACAGATCTAATAGAAAAAGAAACAGTATATAAAAATATACCATTTTTATTTGTTTCAGTAGTATACACTATTTACATTTTCACTTTCATGATAAAATTTTACGTTAAAAAACATTACTCACAAGTAAAATTTAGAAAATAGACGAATAGTTTATAATTTCTATCCACGTTCATAGTTAACTTGGAAAACATATGTAAAAAGTTGGAGGTGCATCCTTTGGTCTTTCTTTGCATAAAACAATGCACACCACTTCTTCCCATCGTTTAGGAGAAGGAAAGAACATTTCCGGACATGTTCGGACCACAAGGGGGACTGGTTCTTTATTCCCAATGAGCCAATCTTAAAGAAATGGACCACGACATATAATTGGAATATATTCCATTTGAATGTTAGTTAGTTGACAATCTACACATACAAAGCATTTGAATTTATTCTATTTGAATGTTAGTGCGTGACAACCTATGCATATAGAGCATTGTATTTGGTACATTATTGGTTGATGAAAGAATATCGGACATATCTTTTATAGTTACTTTGAGACAAGAAAGTATTCTTTTTTGATATTTATAAATACTTCGTGCGACATCTTTAGAATTTTTTTCTTTGTAATGGTTTAAATAACTCTTTGCTAAATTTGTCATTGCTTTTTAATTTCCTTGTGAGAGCTTTGATGAGAAAGAAACTTTAATCACATTGACCTTTGAAAAGAAAGGCGTTCAAAGGTTTTCTTAATGTATGTTTTTGCGGTCTTTTTTCTTCAATATTTACTATAATCTCATAATCAACATTGATTTTAAGAAGTCCATCTTGTTACCTTGAACTTAATCGTCACCTTATAATCAGAAATAATAAAGTACTGTGTGAGCAAACGAAAAGGAAATGCAATAACAGTTTATCTTAAAACAATCACACCATGCTTTCAATGTGTTTCGCCTCTCTCAATGACTATACACAACTTTTATCATCTTCATTTGTTGGCCAATTTACCATGTAGTATATGTTTTTATATACACTTCTCGTGTAGGATAAAGTTGCGTAGGATAAATTATGAATTAAGCTCTATATTTCTTTCCACTTCAACGACCAGAAGACCTACATTACCAAATTAGATATATGAAAGAAATCAAGAGGCTCCAAAATTTGCTGTATGACTTGTGAGCTTGAACATATTCTACAAACATTACAACAAGAGTCGAGTAGGGCTTCGCCCAACCGTACTCTTAGCCAAACCGCAGTGTAAAATCCACAGGACATGATCATCAGACTAAACCAATTTATCCCCTCATCCCACTGCCTCCAAAGATGCCACTCTCACAAAAGAAGAGCATAAGAGCTGGATCAACTGTTGGTGCATGTTATATGAATCAAGAAAACTGCCCCCAGGGTTAGCTATATGAGCTGTTATACATTTCACTGATCTAGATTGAGCTACATGTTGCCATGTCAGATGAGTATCTCAAATGATAACCATCCGCCTTCGTTTTCCACCGTCTTTACTTTGTTGCCTTTGCCTGTAAAAGGGAAAATTTGCCTAACGTCTGTTTGAAAGGGAAAAAAACACAAAAAAATGGTTTAGAAAGTGTTCCAAATCTATATAAAAATATCTAAAAAGATTGGTCGGAAGATGAAGTGAAAACTTAGATTGGATAGGTGAGATGATACTCTGGATTTTCTGAACTCTGAAGGTGTTTGTAAATCCATTATTGGTTTTGGATGAGGGACTGGTGTTGTATCCTCTGAAACATTTGTAATTGAGTGATCCTTGAGTTTCTATACTGATTTATGTTGAATAACAATCTACTGTTCAAATTGTTGCCCCTTGGTTGAGCACTCAGCATATGGCCAAAAGTACATCTGGTACAATAGCTTGATAGATTTTTGTAGTTCACCGTCTCATATAACATGATTTTACCACACTGAATGTGAATTCTTGAAGGCAATTATTGTATGACATCGATGTCAATGCAAACTGTTATAAGATGGATACGATATATGAGTAGAAGTAGAAGAAAGTTGATGGCTTGATGTGTGTATTCATATTATCCGTCAGGAATATTTGCCCTTACTAGTTGCTGCAGAGTTGTAGAAAAATTTCCTTCTAGGATACAACAGTCAAACAATTTCTTAAGAAATTCAATGACCTTTCAATTGAGAATACTTTTGAAGAAGAAGAATAATAATATATGATGCTTGATCTTGAACAAGGAATTGAAATGTCTTGAATGTGTTAAACATGCTTTTTTTGTAGGCATTTTAACGTCATCTCAGACTTTCAAACCGTCATTGGGTGGTTGGAACTTGTCCATTGGTGCATAAGTTGCAACTTTCGATGAAAAGTCACATCTGTTGGGCACATCGATCGATCTCTAACTTTTCATCTAAGTCACATCGATCGATCGATACTCACAGTGTGCTCCAATTTTTCAACCAAGCTACTTCGATCGATCTATGTATGGATTGAAGTCACATCGATTGATCCATGTGATCGATCTATGTTGGACAATGTACTTCAACTTTGCACTCAGGGTACATCGATCGATCGAAGTCATCGATCTATGTGATCGATCGATGTCCAACATACTTAGCTTCACTTTCAAGCCACATGGATCGATCCATGTCATGTGTCAAGCTATTCTTGCTTATTTAAACACTAATCCACCTTCATTCTTCTTTCCATTGCCTTTACAAACTATTATAACAATCTCCCACTTAGTTTGTAAAGCAATTTCAAGTGTACAAGGTGTTTAGGTAGCCAACCAATGACGCGAAGACACTTAAGCTTTGATGATGAAGACTATGACACATTGTCATTCTTATCTTCAATGCTCATTTCACACTATAAATAGGAGGCAAGATGAAGAAGAGAAGACACACACTTGAAAGCAAAAGTTAAAGTTCACAGTCTTAATATTCTCTCTTCTCTCATTTCTTGTTTATACTTTGTGTAGCTAAGGTGTTCCATTGATAGTTGTTCTATAGCTACATTATACGCCTCTTATTTCAACTTTTGTAAGATTGATTAGCCAATTTTATAAGGCTAAATCAGTAGGTGTTTGAGGTGTTGTAACCAAAGTTGCATAGATGTGCTTTGCCAAGTCTTAAATAGGGTTGGTGTATAGCACAAGGATCAAGCTTGGTTCTTGTTGTATTGGTGATCGATTCATAGTAAAATCCAAGGAAAGCTATTCCTTGGGATTGGAGTAGGTCATATTGACCGAATCAGGATAAATTCTCGGTGTTCTTGTCTTCTTTCTTTCTTTACTGCATTCTGTCCGTTTTCACTGTATTTTTCATCTCACTTCACACGACTTGAAAAAATAGCAAAGCATTTTCAAATATCGTGATTTTTGGTGGAGTTATATTTCAGACTGTTAGATTTCATTTTCAACAAGAATCACGTGATTTAAGCAAATGAAAGTTAGCCTTTCAGTCTTTTGAAAAATAACTGCTCCATGCTGGCAGCAATCTGACTAGTTTTAAGGAAATGTGCATTCTGATTCTATTAAGCATAATTTCAAGTCAGGGCCTGTTGAAAACTTAATCTAGACATCTTAAGGAGTGTTTTGACATAAATATCAACCTTTTGGTAGGGTAATTAAAGAGATATAATTTTTCAAAGTTCAGCATCATTCTGTCCAAAACTGTCCAGATTGGTCATTTGGATCTTTTTATTTGTTTGAGGGGTCAAAAGATTTTATTTTTATCTCATTTTTGGACAGAGTCTAGTCAAGCTATTGAAATTGATTGGTGAAAGATTTCATAATTTTTGGAGCGTGTATAGTGACTTGTGAATTTTTCAAAAACGGGTACTGAATTTGAATAGCTCTCAGATTCTGTTTTGAAAGGGGTTTTTAAGTTAAGGGTAGTAGTGTAATTTCCGCTAACCACTATTCATCCCCCTCTAGTTGTGTTTATTGCAGGTGTTACGGTCCAACATTTATGACATTCCATGCATCTAAGAAGTATCTTTCGATTTGAACCTCTTATTAGCATAATACTTCAAAGTTCTAACAAAATATTGATAGCTTAAAAGCCTTGAATCAGATTCTTATGTGCTAAAACCGGAAATATTATACATATGAAACCACATTCTCCCTAGAATTTCATCTTAAACCGCACTTTATGTCCTTGTGCTTTCCTTCGTATTCATGAACATTTCAAGTTCATTGCTTGTCGAAGCGGCACCACTTCCCATGTTCATATAGGTGAAGATTAAGATATTTTCTCTTAATCTTTCATTAAGAGTGCTTTAACACTCACCTTCCTTCAACACTAATCTTCCGATTCTTTAAAGATCAATACAGTGTGGTTTGATTCTTTGAAGATCAATCTTAGTACTTTTATCCCTCACTTGGTGACTTGTTACCCATTGAATCTTTAACTAATGGTATGCTAGGAAAGGTTGGGTTTCCATCACAAGTGAACTTATACCATACGTCTCAATCACATCTCTAAAGATGTACTTTGTACCGAGTCTTTTGAAAAACTCTTTGTCAACGGATCTGCTAGGTTATTGCAGGATTTGATATATGCATTGGCTATTATATCATCCGTTCTTAATTGCCTTACATAATCATGCCCAAGGCTGACGTGTCTAGATTTTCTATTATAGATTTTACTATAAGCTCTAGATATCGTTGCTTGGCTATCATAGTGTAAGGAAATGGTTAGCATCGGTTGTGGTCATAACTCTATGTCCAATAATAAATTTCTCAGCCATTCCGTTTCATTACCAGCAGATTTTAATGCTATGAATTCGGATTTCATTGTGGAGTGTGTTATGCATGTCTGTTTCTTTGAAGCCCAAGAAACCGCACCACTCAATGCAAACACCCATCCCGTAGAAGATTTGTTATCACCAGCGCTAGTTATCTAACTAGCATCAGTATAATCTTCCAACATAAAGGGAAAATTACTATAATACAACCATAGTCCTTTTCAAGCACACAAATACTCGCCTGGTTGCCT
Source organism: Eustoma russellianum (assembly GCA_036186865.1). Classification (NCBI taxonomy): domain Eukaryota; kingdom Viridiplantae; phylum Streptophyta; class Magnoliopsida; order Gentianales; family Gentianaceae; genus Eustoma; species Eustoma russellianum. Next base: position 33,268,821 of record AP025059.1, on the reverse strand, counting down.
TTCAATGGTCTATACTAGGATTTCTAGTATACCTTGAAAATTTACACACCGCAAAGGCAATATCTGGTCTAGTGTAATATATAGCATATATTAAACTACCAATTGCACTAGCATATTCAAGTTGAGCTACCGCACTACCGGTATGTCAAGTCAATTTGTATGAGGCATCATATGGTGTGTTTGCTTCTTTGATCTCTAAGTGTTTGAACTTATTCAACACTTTACCAATATAATGAGATTGACAAAGAGCAAACCCCCCCCCCCCCCACTATGTTCTTTAATCCCTAAGATAATATCTACCTTACCCAAATCTTTCATTTGGAATTGTGAAGTTAAATACTTCTCAGTTTCATTTACTCATTCTATATTAGTGCTAATAATCACCATGTCATCCACGTACAAACAAATAATGTCACCATATTTGTCCATAAACTTGGAATATATACACTCATCAGCACTATTATGCCTGAAACCATTCACTAAAATGGTAGTGTCAAACTTTTTATGTCATTGTTTCGGTGCTTGTTTCAACCCATACTATGACCTTACCAATTTGCAAACTTTGTGCTCATTATCTGGTAGAACAAAACCTTTCGATTGTTCCATGTAGACTTCTTCGTCTAAATCACCATTGAGAAATGTAGCCTTAACATCCATTTGATTAATAAACAGATTATTTATGGATTTTAATGCTATCAACAATCTAATAGAAGTAATTCTCGCAACCGGAGCATAAGTATCAAAATAGTCTATTCATTCCCGTTATCTAAAGCCTTTGGCTACTAATCTAGCCTTGAAAGTTTGAACTGAACTATCCGTATTATGTTTTCTTCTAAATACTCATTTACATCTAATAACTTTGGAACTTGGAGGCAAATCAGTGAGAACCCACGTTTGTTAGACAATAACGAATTCATCTCATCATCAATTGCTTCCTTCCAAAATGATGCATCTCTCTATTGCATCGCCTCCTTATAGTTTTTAGGATCATCTTCTACACTTAATACAATTGATACTTGATCAAATATCATTGTCCTATTACCTTCAACTAAGAAAGTAATGGATTGTGAAGAAATGAAATCAGGATGTAAATGTTTTTCTTTTCTAGCTCGTTGACTTCTCCTAACATCAGATGGAGAATTTTGAATTTGATCAACACTAGAAGGATCATTAGAAAAATCTCTAGCTATTGGTTCATTTAAATTTCCACTTGTTGAATCTTGATTTGAATATGTCCTTAAGAATTTATTCTCAAGAAATTCAACATCCATAGATTCAACAACCACATTGGAATCTAAGTCTAGAATCCTATATGCTTTAGAGTTTTTAACATATCCAACAAAAACATCTTTGAGAGCTCATGACCCCAACTTAGTTCTTTTTGGATCCAGAATTCTATAATAGGCTAGACAGTCCAAACTCTAAGATAACTTAGATTTGGTCTTTGTTTCTTCCATATTTCACATAGTGAAAACTTAAACTTCTTAGAGGGAATTCTATTATGAATATGACAAGCCGTTAATAAGGCTTCACCCCCATAAATTCTTTGGCAAGTCAGAGTTTATTAATATTGCATTTAGCATGTCAACTAAATTTCTATTCTTTCTTTCAGCCAAGCCATTTTATTGGGGTGTATAGGGAGCACTTTTCTTGTGTATGATATCACTCCCATCACAGAATTGATTAAATTCAAGAGTGAAGTATTCACCATCACAGTTACTTCTTAGAACTTTGATTTTCAATCCCGATTGATTTTCAACTTCTATTTTGTAAACTTTGAACATGTCAAAAACTCATCCATTGCAACCAGTTGATCGGTTACAATGTCTACCATATTAGCATTGTTGACATTTTGGGAACTACCACCATGTTTGTGCTTCTTTCGAAACCAACAGTCCATTTTGAGATCTCCTCTCTCTCTCTACAATTGTAACATCTCTTTCCTTTCTTGGGATTTTTTGTCTTGTTTGAGAATTCAGCTGTATCGGAGTTCTTTCAATTGTTTCCACTCCAACTCTCTGCTTTTCCTTTGACATAATGCACTCTTGGTTCATCTTCAGAAACATGTCTTTTGACGAGACTTCTAATATCCTCTTTTATTCGCAAACGGAAGTTGCTCAAGGGAAAATGATTCTGTTAAGTGCATTAACTTTTTTCTGTAGTCATTTCAACTAGAGGGAAGCTTAGCAATTATCCCTCCCACTGGAAATACCTCAGAAACTTCCACACCCAACTTCTTGAGTTTGAAAACAATGACCTGCAACTCATGCACTTGGCCCATGATTGAAATTTAAAATTAAAATATTTCATCACCTGGAATTAGTCTACGCCTTGTTTCTCATTGTTGTACTTAAACTCCAAGGCGTTCCATATCTCCCTCAGTGATGTAGTAAAGTGAACAAATCGTAAATTCGATCTGACACATTGTTGAGGATGTGTTCCCAGTATAGAACTTCATCCGCTTGCCTCTTCCTCCAGGCGGCCTTCATCACTTCATCATCTTCTTCCCGTGGGGTTGGCAAATCTTTCAAATTTAGGTCTAAAGAATACTCAATTTGCAACGCAGTGAGCAAGAACATCATCTTGTCCTTTCACCGCAGAAAGTTGGTGACATCCAATCGATCTAGCTTCATGCTCTCATGATTCAGAAATGTCTTTGAATCCATTTTCAAATATTCCTTGTGATTATTAGAAGATGGATACAATATGGGAACAGAAGTAGAAGAAAGTTGATGGATTGAGGCGTGTATTCACACTATCTGTAAGGAATACTTGCCCCCACCAGTTTTTGCAGGATTGTGGACAAATTTACTTCTAGGATACAACAGCCAAACAATTTATTATCCTCAGCAACAATGGTAGAAATTCAATGAACTTTTAATTGAGAATGCTTTTGAAGAAGAAGAAGAATATATGATGCTTGATTTTGAACAAGGAATTGAAATGTCTTAAAATGTGTTAAACATGCCTTTTTATAGACATTTTAACTTCATCTCAGACGTTCAAACCGTCCTTGGATGGTTGGAACATGTCCCTTGGTGCATAAATTGCAACATTAGATGAAAAGTCATATCTGTTGGGCACATCGATCGATCGATGTGATCAATCAATGTGACATTAATCCATCGATGTCTCATAGAGAGCTCTAACTTTTTATCTAAGCCATATCAATCGATCAAAGTATCGATTGATGTCTCACAATGTGCTCCAATTTTTCAACCAAGCTACTTCGATCGATCTATGTATCGATCGAAGTCACATCGATCGATCCATGTGATCGATCTATGTTGGACAATGTACTTCAACTTTGCACTCAGGGTACATCAATCAATCTATGTGACATCGATCGATCGATGTGATCGATCTATGTTCAACTGAATACTCAGCTTCACTTTCAAGCCACATGGATCGATCCAGCTGAGACATGGATCGATCCATGTCATGTGACAATCTATTCTTACTTATTTAAACACTAATCCACTTTTATTCTTCTTTCCATTGCCTTTACAAACTATTATAACACAAACACGTGCTATTGATAGTCTATTGAGGCTCAGTGTGGTTGTGTCAACATTGACTAGTTGATGATCATGCGAGGCATGTAAAGCTCTCCTATTATGTTAATGAATAAGCAATCCTTTAAATGCACCACAAACGTGAACTATTGGAGTATTATACATAGTAAGGAGTCTATTTTGTGACTTACAAATCATAGCCATAAATCATCCATATACTTCGATAAAAAATACCTTTGATAATCCTCTTCCTTATCAAATTTGATCAGAATGAGTGTGCCATGTAGTGAGTCTATGTTAAGAACATCGAGAAATCTAATACCATCAAAGGTCTTGCGAATTGCAGCCATATTCGACCGCCCAAACCAAAATGTGCCTACCAATGTGTACTTAAATCGTGCAACCAATATCTCATATTCATCATCCGAAAACACTACTGAAGGCAAACCATTGTGTTTTTGTATATATCACAATGGAAAATCCCTATTTGAGAATTTTGTAAAACATCTACAAAGGTCTTGGTGAGGGTCGAAGCCCCCACCAAGCCAGCCATGACTGGAAGGTGATTCAGGTGTCGTCGATCGCTCAATCGCCAAAATGTGATCAGGGCTAGCGTTCCATCCCATATATAAATATGTGTGTGGATATATATATATATATGTGTGTGTGTGTGTGTGTGTGCGTGCGTGTGTGTGTGCAGGGGTGTACATGGTCCGGTCGGTTTTTAAGCATAGTACAAACCAAACTTTTTGTAACGGTTTGGAATTGACCAAACCGGAACTGAACCGGAACCGGTCAACAAACTGTTTGACCGGTTCGGTTTGATTCGGTTTGGTTCCAGTTTTCATCCGGTTTATGTACTCTAATTTCTCAACTGAAATTCTGAGACGGTGCAAAATAAACACAGTAATACAACCAATTTCACCTTAGTGATTGAAGAAAAAGCTAACTCAAAGTCCAAAGATGTCACCGCCTCTGTAACACTGTTAGTCTGCAACTCAAAGGCCTCAGTGAGTTATAATTTTCGTCACCTGCAGACAGTAACAGCCAACACCCAACAGGAATTAACTAATTTGCATTTTACGGTATGCACAAAAAAACCTAACAAAATACATTGAATCGTGATATAATATAATAAAATCATGCCGGAAAAAAACAAATACCTATCGTATATTTGTATCCCATAGCCTCAGCCCTCAAATTATCACTGCTCTCATCGACATCATCTTTGCTTCTGCAGATATACTCCTACGAAGAGAATCCCACAAACTTAGATCACAAAATCAACACAAATAGATATAAGGTATGATTTATAAAGTCTAAACCACTGACATGTCTGGAAAAGGTTAGAAATCATGAAACGTGGCTAAAGATGGAACTTTTTTCAATTTTACGAGGTAACAAAATAGATTTACAGCATATAACTTGTTTCTTTTGAAGCAAATGAACATGCACGTCTTTCTTACATCTCCATCGCATACAATCACACATTTTATTAACTTTGAAGCACTCATCTTCTTATATGAATGTGTAAAGAAACAAAATTGAAGAAACCCATATAAAAGGTTAAATATTAAAAGTGGGGTTGTGGATATGTTGCCATTGTTGTCGATTGTGACTTAGGAGTCAAGTATTTCACCCAACAAATAACAAAGTCGCTGGTTGTTAGGGCTGATGGGCTGCAGAACAAAGAATTGGCGATGGCCGCTGGCGTCTTGCGTGTATCGAAGATTCAAAGCATCCACTGAACCAGTGAACTTAGTGATTTCCTGGGCAAGGGCCAAAGGGGATTTCGATTTTCGAATTAGGGTAGGAAAATTCTTCGCATTCGCAGGAAGAGAGAAAGAAGTAAAAACGGTTGCAATGCAGGTAGTACAGCGAAGCAGGAGGGATATGGAATGAGGGGTTGAGGGATACTGGCCACTGGGATAGGGTTGAAAAACCTAGAAACTTCTAGGTTTCTCTGAGCCTGGGGAATGGAAATATGGAACGGGTTTGGGCGGTTAGCAGGTTAGGATTTAGGAAAATTATATATTTAATATATATTATAATAATAAAACGGTTCGGTCCACTTGTACAGTTTTTAATTTATCAAACCAAAACCAAACCGGACAAAACAGTCCGGTTTTTCCTTTACATATAAACCGGCTGTAAAGCTGTGGTCCGGTTTAAACCGGTTTGGTTCAGTCCGGTTCAGTTTTCTGGTCCTGTTTTTATATTTTCTGCTCAGCCCTATGTGTGTGTGCGTGTGTGTACACACATATATAGATACACACATACACACATATATGCATATATATGTATATACATGTGTGTATATATACAAACCTATAAATATACCTATATATATGTGTGTGTATATATATTATATTTATACATATACACACATATTAAGAGGTTGAAATAACCATTTAATTTTTTTTTTAAAGTTTGAGATAGGTCATTACACACAAATAATGACATTTTCACACACACATATATAGAAAGACACTATTTGTATACATTCCATAGGATTGGATATTTGTTAAAGTTGACACAACAGATCTCATCAGATGCCAAAAATATGTGTCCCTCATGTATTTCATCAAAATATAATAAAATACATTTCCTTGTCAAAAGATGCACATAAAAGAAAAAGCGAAAATTAAGGTTGAACATCTGACTTCCGAAATAGAAGCTCTCCGATCCTGAATATTTGGAAAAGGTCAGTTTTTATCTATGTTATTAGTCAGTTTGCCACTTTCTTTTGTCACTTTCTTCTTTTATCCAAATCTCAACATGCTATTTTGGGTCAAGAATCAAAGACTGTTTTTCGATATTTTGTAGGGTAAGCATTGGCAGTTGGTTCCGAGTATTGCTGATTTGTTTGATTAATTGGTCTTGTATCCACAATCAAATCTGAAGAAACCAATTTAGTGCGGCTGTCCTCAGGATGATTTCCGTTCACCCAGAAGAGCTTCAATTCCCATGTATGCGGTTTTTGGTTTTTTTTTTTCAATCTTATACTGTTTACCCTTTTTTCCCTTTGTGGGCGTATTTGGTATGATTAATGGTAACTATTAATTGATTGAATTGGAGTGCATTATTGGAGAAAACGCTACTAGATTAGTTTGAGACACTCTGGAGTACTATTAATTTAAGGGGAAGCAATTATACAATCTAATTTTGTAGTTGATGTACATTTGATTGAATATTGGTTGAAGATGCTCATGACACATTTTGTGGTACTTTCCTATGGTTTTCTGTAATATTTTCAGTAGAATGATGCATTGATGCATGTTAGGTTATTGATAAATTTTTGTTGTATGAAATCTGGGGGAAATCGACATTCAACTGTGGTAAAAAGAAGTGTGGTTTTCTGGTGGCACTTGAGATGGAAAATAAGATTTGTCAGGGAGAAAGTTCTAAATGCTGGAAAAGTGTATTTTCTCTGATCACTGTTTAAATTACACTTTTGGCAATTGGACAGTGAAATTATGACTTTCTTACAATTAACAATTGACTGGAGGCATAATTTGATGTGTTGATTTTCAGTTGAGCTAGAAAAGCAAAGCTTCTGTGATCTTAAAGTTGCCAACACTTCAGAGCACTATGTTGCTTTTAAGGTATACTTTGTGAGTAATGGTATCTTTGTTCTTTTCTGTTATGCTATCAGCCTTAGTTTGAAAACGCGTAAGCTTTTTTTCTTTTCCAGGTGAAAACAACATCGCCAAAGAAATACTTCGTAAGACCTAATACTGGTGTTATACAGCCATGGGACTCGTGTATAATAAGAGGTGCAAATCTTAAACTTGGAAGCCTTGATTATGATTAAGAAAATCCATAATGACCTATTATTAGCAATTTATTATTCATCTGGAACGGCCATAACCTTCGTGCATTTGGTTGATTCTACTGTATGACTTCAATATATACCTATGGTGGGGAGGTATAATATCAGGTCTTAGTTAATAATCAAAACCATGTAACTTTTTATGCCAAAAAATGATTCCTTGCTTACATGATTCATAAACAGTACTTTGCAATACCATGTTCTTAAAGTTCGGTTTTCAAATTCAAATGACTGTCGTTTGGCATATAAAAATTGGTTCAACTTATTTGTTTAATCTGCAAGGCTTCATTTGCTTTAAAAAAATAAGAGAATTTCTCTTTAAGCCATATTCTCCTAGTTAATCGCAATAGAACTTGCTCAAATCATGTATAACTTTTGGAGGATGCTGCTATTATTATGTTCCCTGCATATTTAAGTTCTAGGTGGGAGTAAGGACATTGCTTCGACTATCAGTTTCACAGCTTCCATGGTTTTGGCAATTAATCAGTACCTTTAGATTGTTCTTGATGCAAGATGATATGTCTGATAATCTATCTTCACTGTTATGCGAATCCATGGCTTGCATGCCACTTGTACAGTCACTCTTCAAGCACAAAGAGAGTACCCTCCAGATATGCAGTGCAAGGATAAATTCCTCCTGCAGAGCACCAAAGTGTCTACAAACAGTGATGTAGACGAGCTTCCTCTAGACACGGTAAGGATTCGTGGGTCGAGAAAGGAATTCCTTTAGGCCTCTGAGTTTGTGTCTTTGGAAAGAACAAATATATATATTTTTATCTTCGTCTCTCTCTATCTCTCATGTTTACAACTAGTGATGTTACTGCTTGCAGTTTAACAAGGCGGAAGGAAAAGTAATCGAAGAGTTAAAGCTTAAGGTTGTCTACATATCTCCTAATTCTTCTAAAGGAAATGCTGAAGATGTCTCCAAAAAGAATGTTGATGCTAACTTGGTTAGTACTCCTTTTACGTTTTTTTGTTTTATTTGCAATACAAAATTTCCCTTGTTTTTTTCCCTACAAAATTTACAGCAAACCGTATTAAAACTTTTAGGTAATTTGAAGAGTACATGCTTGCTGACTTGTGTATTTTCTCCCTCTACTTATTCATCTTCTCGTCACCTTCTATGGATTTCCTTTTCTTGATAATTTTGTGTGGAATTATTTTTCCAGTCCCTTGAATCTATTTATTGAAATTGCACCACGGTGGACTAGTGGAGTAAGTGCTAACTTCTTGTTGACAATAGAGTTTTGTCCTTCGTTTACAAAATTTGGATATTTCATTGGTGACTAGTTACTGCCTATATAGCATTAACCTGGGAAACCGGGTATAATGAATTCTCCGGTTGGAAGGGGTTAGTGTGATAAACTGACAAGGAAAGTGTGAACCCTTAAACATGGAGCTTAGTGATGGAACCATGGGCCCAATCCGCCCCATTCTCAAATATTACTTAAAATCTCATATCTATAAAAAGAGAGAGAGAAAAAAAAAAGGAAAACCTCATATGGGAAAAATCAAACTTTAGGATAAAAGACACAATTTCAACATCTAAAACCATTCTGATGGAAAACTGTAGCTTTATTTGCAGTGTCCCACCAACCACCTCCCTTCTTCCAAATCCTTGCCCTCACTCTACCATAGAGCTAAAGAAAGGAACAACACTTAAGTCTTTTTTTCTTGCTATGTGGAGGTCGGCTATATGAATCAATCATTTCTCTTGCGTTTTATTTATTTATTTTTATTTTTTTGAGTCGTAACCTAAACCATACCCTCCTCTTGTGTCTCATAATACATAATGCATGATATACGCCTTTAGAATACGTCTCTTTCAAAAATATCATATCATCTCAACCGTGGTTCCAACCTAAATACCTAAAATTCTCACTTAAATCTTATGCCCTATATATGACATCGCCTACATGAATCAACTGTCTCCACTGTGTTCTATCACTGGTCAAAAGCTCCTCAATTGTCATATGTGTCACATTCTTTCTTATTGTCTCTATTTATGTCTTCGTTAGTCTCCTCTCTCACGTTTGACGTATGACTCATTCATTGTCTCACACTGCCTAATAGGTGCATCTGCAGGACACCTTAGCACATTGACCATACTATCTTGACCTTGACTCCCTCATCTTCTCATGTATAGGAGCCATGTAACCTTTCTCTTTATATGTTCATTTCTTATTTTATCCTTCCTTGTATGTCTATACATCCATCTTAACATTCTTATTTCGACCACTTGCATCTTTTGTTCATGCTCATAATTGATTTCCCAACATGCAGACCCGTAAAGCAGTGCGGGTCATACTGTCGTTCTATAAGACTTTCCCTTAACCTTTAAAGGTACTTTCCTATTACAAAGAAGACCTGACATGTTTCTGCACTTTAAAAGACTTATTGTATATTGATCAACTATGATTTACTGGAGCTCAACTTGAATCAGATATAAAAGCATAAAGAAACCTTATTGACAGAGCCTGTTTGAGGTTTAGATTGATATCAGAATTATTCATGTTGAGTTTAAACTTATGTTATAATGTTATTCGATGCATCATAGTGGATAAGAAGAGTGACATACGCTTGTGTTTATGTGATTTAATTCAGTGTCACATAGTTTTCTGAGAAAACAAAGTGTTCCATTGTGTGCTTGATTCCTTAGAAAAAATATGCATAAACTTTCTCCATGATCTCCACTATCTGGAATCTTGTTTTGGGTTATTCAAAGATCTATATAAGCTTTCATATTTGGCTCAACACAACTCATTATGATTTTACGCTGTTGTGTTATCAATAAGCGCATACAACTCATGCAGTGTGCATGCAACTGGTGGAACTTGATAATATCTTTAGCCCCTTAGCTTTACCTTCTGGTTTAAAAGAGAATGCTGTCAAAATAGCCAATCTGGGGTGTTAGAAAACGCTCTCTGTAAAAATTTGTTCTCTCCCTTCTCGTTGACCTCTGGGAGAGTATTCTCCCACCTCAACCACCAACGTCATCTTCTCTCTACTCTTTCACCCCAACCACTGCTAACGTCTCTTTTCTCTCTTCTTTCTGTCATTAATGGTCATATCTCCTCCTCCTTCTACTTCAATTCCACCTTCTCTTTTCTTGTAAACACTTGATCCACAACCTCCGTCAACTTTGCAGGCCGATTAGGCCACTCTGGCTACCGCTACAAGTAGTCAAAGGACAAAATTCGTTCTAATTCTGTCTCAAAATGTCTAGGTCTTCATAATCTGACTCATAATTTCAACATGTAGTCTATTGTAAGGTAATCTATTCTTTGACTCTATTTTTCTTTCATACTGACGCCGACAAAGGTAATATATTCTTCGCTATTAACCCTGAGTTCGTTGCAGAAAGCAAACAGAAGGGGGTTCCATGATTGTTGGACAAGTCATGGGCAACACCGCCCCTTTCTTGAACTTGAAGAACTTCGTTGAAACCAGATGGTCATGAAAAAGTCTTCTTGATAAAGTTAGCTTTTTGGAATAAAAGGGCTAAACTTCCCTTTAAAGCTGAAGGAAGTTAGAAAGTATATAACTGAAAAGAAAATTGGTATTATGGGCCGTGTGGAAGTAAAATTCAGACAATACAACTTTAAATCATCTAATGAGAGAGCTTTCAGAGGATGAGAGGTTTCTCATAATATCATCCCTAACTCTATAGCTAGAATATGGTTAGACTGGAATCCTAATCTTTTTAAAGGACAAATTCTACATATTGAGGTACAATGCCTCATTTGTAGTATTACAACACACTGTCCCACACAAGAGGAATTTATTTTTACTGGTGTATGACTCCAATGAAAGAAGCAGAAGGAGATATCTTTAGAGGGTACTAAGGTATGAAAAAAATATTTATAGTCATCAACCATGGATCATACTGGCAGACATTAATATCATTTTAGATATTAGAGTAAAAATGGACAATAAGAGAGTGCACAATAATTCAAGAATAGAGCGTACATAATGGATTCAATATATGGATATATATAATTTGCGTGGTTCAATAAAAGAGAGGAATCCAACAAGATATACTCTAGAATAGATTATATGTTTTGTAATGATGAATGGAACAACAAATTCCCTAATTACCCGCTTGACTACGACGCTCCTATTCTGTCCGATCACTCCTCAGAGATACTATCCATTAAATTAAGGAAGAATATGGGATCTAAGCTTTTTAAATTCATGAAAGACTGGATGAAGCACTCCAAGATTCAAGGAAATAATAGAGAATGACTGGAAGGAGCTTGTATAAGGAAACCCACATGTTAGACTAACAAGAAAGTTGAAGAGACCAAAGGAGCCATTGAATAAATTTTTTGGCAGAATGTCAGCGAGAATTTTAAATGGTAGACAAACACTTGAAGTAGCCCAATTGCAAACCATGAAAGATTCCCACAATATACAGGAACAGAAGAATGCATTTGAAGATTACGTAAGACTCCTTGATTTTGAAGAAACATTCTTCAAAGAGAAAGCAAGGGGTTAAATGGATGAAAGAAGGGGATAGAAACACTTAGTTCTTCCATAGATCAATAAAGTCTCATATTACCAGGAACAAAATTTTGAGATTACAAGATGATAATGACAATGTGGTCAAGGATTATAGGAAAGTTAAGAGCATGGCTACTGATTTCTTTTAGTCCCTCTTTGCTGGACCTCACCCAAATAGTACTCTACTTGAGACTTGGATTAAGGGATCACTAAATATGGATCTTTCCTCCTCTTTAGATGCCTAAATAACAAACAAGGAAATTAAAGAAGCTTTGTTCGCCATAAAGAATGATAGTGCCTCATGCATTCATGGTTATACAGTTGAATTCTTCAAGACAAACGAGATCTTGCAAGACAGGATTCCATGGATGCCCTTGTTTACTTCTTCACACACAACTTCATATATTATTATTTAAACTCTACAGCTATCTCTTTAATCTCTAAAGTTGATGCTCCAATCAGAATGAAGGATTTCAGACCAATCTTTTGATGTAATGTCTGTCACAAATTGACCTAAAAAATCTTACAACATATTGAAGCCACTTCAATCCTACTTTGTTGTTGAAAACCAGTCAGTTTTCATAAAAGATAGATCAATATAGGATAACATCCTAATAATGCACCGATAAAGAAATACCAGAAGACTGGTGGACCAAGCAACTGTGCAATCAAGGTAGACATTATGAAGACTTTTGATACAGTTAAATGGAGTTACCTGATGGATATCCTAAGGATGCTGAACTTCCTGAGATGTTTGGAAAATGTTCATCTCTATATCTCAACAAGACTCATTCTCGGTTAACCTTAATTGTTTATTATTGGAACTTTCAAGCAACCAAGGGTCTTAGGCAAGGCGATTCATTCTCTCCTTTCCTGTTTATCTTAGTTATGGAAGGTTTCACACATCTTCAGAAAGCAAAATTGAGGCATCAAACTTCAAATATCACCCTAAATGTGCATCGTAAAACTCAGCTCATTAGCTTTTGCAAATGACTTGTTCATCTTCACTAGTGCAGATGAACCATTTGGGATGACTATTACGATACTCTGAGGTTATTGGTGACCTTTCTAGATTAAGGTCAAACCTCCAGAAATGTGAAGTGTTTGTGGCTGAGACGTCAAACCATAAGAAACAAGTCATTTCAGATATTTCGGAGATGCCATTTGGATCGTGCTAATCAAATATCTTGGGGTTCTTTTGCTGAACCAGAAGCTTTCATATTCATACTTTGGTCCATTGCTGGGCAAGTTTAACAGTAGTATTAACAGCTGGTCTGTCTCTAAACTCTCCTATTGTGGTAAGCTGCAACTTATTAATTCTGTTTTAGTTGCCATGTATAGATACGGAACAACTTTCTTCTTTATTTTAAGAAAGGTGATTAGGAAATTGAAAGGATCCTTAGATCTTTCATTTGAAGAGAAATTACTGGACATCAGTTTGTAAGCTGAAAGATGCTGAGGGTTTAGGAATTTTTGATTTGGTCCAAGTCAATAATGGATACTTAATGAAGTTCATATGGCAGATCTGTGAGGAGAAAGAGAGCAAATGGGTTAAATGAATCCATTCTATAATCCTGAAAAACGTACCACTTTGGGAGGTAAGATCTAAGCAGTCAGACTCTTAGATGTGGAAGAGACTTCAATGGATTAGAGACCAATATCCCCAATTCATTAGGAAAATCATAGGGAATGGGACTTCAACGTCTTTCTGGCATGATCCTTGACACACTTTAGGTGTTCTGGTGTTAAATTTTCCAGAGTTGAGAAGGAAAATAAAAATCAGCTTGGAGGTAATAGTGGCAAAGGTCTTGGTACAGGATGATTGAAGGCTATCTTATGGTAGAGGATGGGATGATCCAGTCATAAGTTTCAACGACGCCTATAGAGATATTTGTGTTTCTCATGGAGCTAATTACTCGAAATCGCTTCCAGCACCTAAATTTTCTGTTAAAAATGTCACTTTGGCCAAAATTCACGTGATTCCATCTATACCTTAGTCTAAGATTGTCAGGTGTAAGCATCATATTTCTATATATGGAATCATCCTTTGGTTCACATTTTGAAAGAGGATGATTGCACAAGACAAATTCTTTCAGTGGGTTAAAAGAGGTTGATTACATAAGACAATTCTTTCAAGGGGTATTATTGACACAAATATTTGTTTGTTTTGCGGTATCCTTTCTGAAGATTATGATAATATCTTCTTCAAATTTACATGCTCCAAATCTTTGTGGAAGACTATCTTAAAAAAATTGAACTGTAGGATCTTCATCTTTTCTTGGGATAACTTACAAACTTGGCTCCTTACCGACCACCGGAGCTCAAAATTTCAAAAAGACCTTGTGTTTTTTGTCCTGGATTCTTCTGTCTATGCTATTTGAAGGGAAATAACCAAAGATTTCATCAAGATATAGCAAACCATAATGAAAGATATCCTACCGAAGAAAAAGTTCTTGGATTCTTCTGTCTATGCTATTTGAAGGGAAATAACCAAAGATTTCATCAAGATATAGCAAAGCATAATGAAAGATATCCTACCAAAGATAAAGTTCTTTGCAACATCTTGGAAGGGAATCAAAATGAACAAAGTGAATTGAGAGCTTGCAATAAACACGGGACTTTCTATGAAAATTTTTAGTCCTTTGACTCTGGATGAACCTCCGTCTCCTTGCTTCAAACTCCAGTTGCCTTGGCTCTGTCTTTTGCTAGCCATTCTGACTAATCTTAGAAGTTTTATTCATTCATCATTGTGTTTACTATTACTAATAGAATTCATCCCTTTCATTTTTAAAGGATCTTTTGCATTCTGAAGGTGGGAAGTTTTATGGTTTGGATTGGATTTGCCTAGATATAGAATTTCTTAATGAAATTTAAATCTACTTGTATTTTGAGCAAGTTTAGTTGACTTTCTAGTTTGTTGTTGCCACTTTTAGTGACAAACTATTGTAAATTTGTCTGATATGGCCTCATATATGAACATTTTAAATTAAAAAAACGAAAAACAAAATAACCAATCTACTTGCAGTAGAGGCTTTGTTTTTTCTCATTTGGGGACTTTCTTTTGAGAGGTGGCTTATATATATTTATTTGCCATCAGAAGGCTTTATCATTTTAACTCTTTTGCTACATGATTTTTCCATCGTATCGGAACTGTTGCTGCTTATGGTCACTTGGACTTGGTATTTATCTTCTTTCATGGACTCGGTTATCAAGCTTCAAATTCTTTGTGTTGTTCTAGAATCAGGTAGTGCAAGGTTTGAAAGATGAGAGAGATGCAGCAATACGACAAACACAACAATTACAACAAGAGCTGGTCAGTGCACTATCATTGGATTTATTCGTCAAATGCTTTTCCAAGCTTATGTAAAGTTGCAACCACAAATGAATGGATATGTAGTTTTTCATAAGATAATAAAAAGACAGAAGATAGATCTGTCTTCTTACAGCACAAAGAACTACAACGTATGAGATGGCGTAGTATTGCACTCTATCCGCCTTGGACCATGTCTATCTCTTTGTTGTCAGCTGCATAGTGACTAGAGCTGAAACTGTTGGCTATTGGAGTCTCCCTATTTTAGTCACACCAAATAATGGCACTTCTCGTATGGCCTTCTGAATTGTTAAGACTGTGCGTCATCATTAGGCTGCCGTTTTATAAGTTTTTTTGTTTCTCCTATTGACAGGAAATTCTGAAGAGAAGAAGAAACAAGAGAGGTGATCCAGGCTTTTCTTTATCATTTGCCTTTGTTGTGGGATTAATTGGGATCATGGTTGGTTTCCTGTTGAAGCTGTTGTCATCTCCTTCTGCTGAATGATCTCACTCCCTCCATCATGACTGATACAATTTTGTTCAAAATTCATTGTAAAGTTCTGAGTATGTCGCAGAAAGATTGGTTGGATCTACTCTTCTTTGTATATTGGTCATAGCATACATTCTTTTAATTTGTTTGTTGCAGAAACATGATTATCTCCTATTTGCAATGGAAAACTCTGCTTCTTGGCTTTGTGTTCATTTTTCAACCACCATCGACCCCCCCCCCCCCCCCGGCTGAGCGCCGCTTGCCTACTATACAAATGTTAATTCTTCAACACCCATCGACCACCTCTACCCCACCCCCTTCTCTCTTGCCCGGGAAAGAATAGCTTTTACCAACCTACCATATGTAAGTAGTGTCAATAGTTGTCAAACGGGCAGCTGGAGGCAATCATGTAGATTATGTCAGTGTGATACACACCAACAAGAAAGGAATTGATATATTTTAGGAATTATACTCCACAGGTAAGAGGGACTGATATGTTTTCTTGAGGTAAACTTCTATTATTTAGTCTCTTAGTAATTATTGAATAACTATCTGAAATGTACAGTAATCATTCATTATTGATTGACTATTTTAAAGTTGGTTGTCACATAATTTGCACCGGACGAGTATGCCGCAACCCGTGCTCGTTATGATGATAGTGTCTTGAGCTTATCTTGAATTTGTCAATATTATGGAAGCAACATTTAGAGAGTGACGTAACACACCGAGTTCAGGCAGGTTGGTGTAGACGGAGGACGGCGTCAGGAATGCTGTGTGACAATAATTTTCCAACTAAATTAAAAGGAAAATTATAGGGTGCCAGCGCTTCTATCAATGTTATATGGAACAGACTGATGAGTCATCAAGAGGACACAATTGCAGAAGATGGAAGTGACAGAGATGAGGATGTTGAGGTGGATGTGTGGGCACACAAGGTTAGACAGGATAAGAAATGAGGTATACAGAGAAAGTTTAAGGGTGGCTAGTATAGCAGATAAGATAAGAGAGGAAAGACTGAGATGGCTTGTGCATGTCAAGAGGAGACATACAATGACTTATGTCAGAGTAATTGAAAGCCTCATTGTAAAAGGGAAGATGAGTAAAGGCAGGCCTAAACTGACGTGAGATGAGCAGATTAGGCATGATTTACTAGAGTTGCACGTCTCTGAGGACATGGTCCAGGATAGGAGTTCATGGAGGCAGATGATTAAGGTTAAGAAGTGGTAGACAAGATATAGGGGCATCTTAGAGCATACTTAGAGAATTAGATAGTCTCTACACTTTAGGTTGATTTGCACTTTTTGTTTTGGTCTTTGTCTTTCAACTATTTGTGCATATTCATTGTTGACTATTTAATATTTTAAAATTTTGATTTGTATTTGATAAAATCCACTCACTAGTACATATTCCTATTATTGTACTATCTATTCATGTATATATAAAGTCGGGGGTCTCACTGAAAGCAAACTCTCTTCCCTCGGGATGGAGGTATTGTTTGTCTGCCTCTTACCTTCCCCAGATCCAACGATAGCTTTTGATGTCGTTTGGATATACTTGGTATAGTGGTTGTTGTTGTTGTTATGGAAGCAACATATAGCTGTTAGGACATCCTGAGTTAGTCCATACCAAGTGCAGGGAGCACAGAGTTGAAAATAGAACACAGGATACACACTACAGTATTACTGAGGGTATACGTGCTATGGTGGTCACACTATCTAAAGAAGACATTTTTTTGTTATTTAAGTGTCCAATGTTTTAACTTGCTGAAGAGAGCAAAGGATGTATAATTGAAAATTTTTCGTCCTTGAGATGCTATTTAGAGCATGTTCTAAGATGCTGTGGATTCTATCGTGGACATCTGTTCATTTGAACACATCTCTTGATTTATTTGTATTTCTTGAATTTCTTCACTAACACACTAGCACATCATATATTCGTTGGGATAGAGGTATTGTCTGCCTACCACGTACCCTCCCCAGACCCTAGCGATAGCTTTTGATGTCGTTGGGATAAACTGGGTCCGAATGAATGAAAAAAAAAACATTTTGCAGCTATAACGTTGTATGTTTATAGATGGGTGTCAAAGCTTTAGAATATTTGATTCCTGTTAAACCTTAAACCAAGTGTACCGAGAAGTTAAATCTGAAGGAAATATGAGTTAAATCTGATTAGGAAGTATGCATTAAATGTGATTGGAAAGTACCCGTTTACATGGATTCACCTGAAATTTACCGAGCAACTGCGTGTTTAGTGGTTTCTTTCGAAATCCCTGCTCGTCGTCTTGCCGGAAGCACAAGCAACTGGAAGTGACAATTTCGAGCGACAGAAAAGAAGAGAATTGCACAAGTTCAATGGTTTCCTAGAGAAAATTCCTATACTTTCTGCGGAATCAAGATTAGAAACGACTCCAAGGAGCTTATATAATACCGCTAGCTAAAGGACTAAATCTTTTCAACCTTTCCATTGCTTGTATGAGAAGGACAACTTAATAGCGCCCAGGAAGTCATGCCTTTTTCGAAACAGAAATCCCTGTTGTAATCAATGTCTGCACTTCATTTCAAACCAAAATCACCGGATTCATCAGCAGCTGGATGGAGAAAAGTTCTTACAGCAAAGACTCCTCCAACTACTTAAAGAATCCACTGAACCTCTTTCTCGTGGAACAATCAGGGTTCTACATTCACTCACCATTACAATTGGGCCATACTCGGAACAACCCATCTTTTGTTCAATAATATTATGTCTAGGTATGCGTCAGTGGGTGATGTCTTTCTGGCTGAGAAGATGTTCGGGGAAATGCACCAGAGAAATGTTGTACCGTATAATACTTTGATTAGAGCTTACTGTTGTAATGAGTTTTTAGAGGAGGGGTGGACAATGTTCTCTGAGATGAGATATTCAGGCTTTAAGCCAACAGAGTTCACTATCTGTGGACTTTTGTGTTGTCCTTCGATGGCTATATATCACTGGTGGCAGCTGCTTGCATTGATTTTCAAAAGTGGTTTTCTATATGATAGTGCTTTTGTTGGAACTGCAATGTTGAGTGTATTGGGGAGTCCTGGATGCTTGGAGGAAGCTATGAGTAAAAATTTGGTGACATATAATTGTATGATATCAACTCTTGGAAAATTTTGGTTTGTTGAAAATTCTGTATCTTTTTGCTTGATCTCATGTGGACTGGCATACAACTATCTGAATCTACATTCGTAGGGCTTTTATCTTTGATGAGGGAGTGGGTTCTCCCCCCACCTGTACCAGAGGCCCCTTAGCCAGGTGGGATGTAAATCGAGAGATGTGCTCCACCGGCAGCCCTGCAAAGGGAGAGGACACTCGAGACTCAGCCAGCCCTGCAAAGGGAGAGGACACTCGAGACTCAGCCAGCCCAGAGGCAACCCTTGTAATATTTCAACAAGGATTGTCTCCACACGGACTCGAACTCGGGACGTCGGGGTTCTAGCCCCAATCACCTTTGCCACTTACCACTGGACTATGCCCCTGGGGGCCGTAGGGCTTTTATCTAGTCTTACATAAGAACGTTATCTGGACCTGGGTGAACAAATACATTGTTTGGTCGATAAGTATGGGTTTGATGCCTCAAAATCAGTCTCTAACTCTTTGATGAATATGTACTCCAAATGTGGAGCTATATCATTGGTGGGAAAAATGTTTCAGGAGCTTCCTGCAACAGATATTGTGTCATGGAATACTATGATTGGGGCTACAGCAAAAGGCTACATTCCAGGAAAATCACTTTCCTTCTTGTTGAGAATGTGTCAAGAAGGAAATTTTCCTAATGAGATAACATTTCTAAATGTTCTCGACTCCTTGAACCAAAATATGTCTTCGTATGGGCAGTATACAACAACAACATTACCTCATTGCCTTAAAGGTTCCCGTCTTAAAGGTTCCCGTCTATAGCAGGGTATGGAGGGGTCAGATATACCCAACTATACCCATGTGTTAGAAACACACAAATGTTGTTTTCCAATGACCTACAATGAAAATTGCGTCAAGTTGTATCGATCAACTGTTACTTCACAATATAAGAAGCGCATTCAATTTAGTAACACATTTTGTTTTATTCTATCATATTTCATCATGGGCAGTATATCCATGCTAAAATAATCAAGTATGCAATGGAATCTGATACCTTTGTCGGTAGTGCTTTGGTGGATTTTTATGCTAAATGCGACAACATGGAAGATGCTCATCTTTGTTTTGACAAGATATCTGAGAAATACTTAGTATCTTGGAACTCGTTAATATCTGGTTTTGCCAACACGGACCCTCGGGTTTCCCTTTTGCTTCTTCCGGAAATGATTTGCTTGGAGTATCTGCCGAATGAATTTAAATTTTCTACTGTCGTAAAGTCATTCAATGTTCTGGAAATCGAGCAGCTTCATTCTTTAATAACGAAAAAGGGCTACCTTGACAATTGTGGAAATTATAGAAGAACAATTACTAAGAAGGAATTAAGGAAGAGTGAAATGTTTGAAGGAAGAGAATGTTGGAAAAGTACGTTAAAGTACCTTTCCGGGTGCTCCAAACTTATATAGAACATGTATGAGGTTGTTTGAGAGATTGATATGCAGTGTTGCAAAGCTGGAAAACCTCAGTTGGACGTAGTACGTCGATCGATCGACGTAGATCTGAGGCTTAAGGAGGTTCTCTGTCCGACTTCGATCGATCACATCGATCGATCGATGTGATCGTTCGATGTAGGACAGAATGAAAAAGGAAGTTTCTGTCCGACTTCGACCGATCACATCGATCGATCGAAATGACGTCGATCGATCGATGTGATCGATCGACGTGCCAACGGACAGAACTTTTCAACTTGGGTTGCAGCTTTTGGTCCAAGAATCATCTCCTTTCACCTATGAACGGTAAACAACTGTCATTGGAGGTTAAGAAGAGGCTGAGACATGTTTCAAAAGGGTTTTAAACACACCCCAAGATCTATATATAGTAGATCTTGATATCTTCAAACATATACTTGACAATCTTGCAAAAAAACTAAGAATTCTCAACATTCTTCATCTCTTGCTATCTCCTTTATCTTCTCTTTTACATCAATTTCATTCTTCTTCTCCTAGAGCAAAGGACAAGAAGACAGCCGTTATATCTTGGGAAGCATTAGTCTTGTTGTCTACCTTGCTCATTGGTAGAGACTAAATTGCTTTAAGGACAGAGTCATCTTGAGACTCGTCTCGGCTTTGTTTGATTACATCTTCTTGCTTGTTTGCCGTAATTTCCTAACAATCTTAAAGCAATTTACAATGGCATCCAAGCAATCTTTGCCGGATATGTCCAAAATGGAGCCATTTGACGGCAAGTTTTACAAGAGGTGGGCGGCCAAGGTGCTGTTCTTCCTCGAGATGCTCTCAGTTTCATATGTGCTCAAGATGGATAAGCCCAGTGATGAAACTGAAGCAAAGAAATACGATGCAGACAACACTACTTGCATAGACCACATTCTACATTTTCTGGCCAATTCTCTATTTGACATTTATGTCAAATTTACGTCTAGAAAAGAGATTTGGTCAGCATTGGAGAACAAATATGGTGCTGAAGACGTTGGCAAACGCAAGTATGTGGTGAGTGAATTCTTGAAGTTTCAGATGATTGATCATTCTCCAATCAATGATCAAATCCATCAGTTCCAGCAGTTGGTGGATAATCTGGAACATGAAGGAATAAAGATCGATGAGACGTTCCAGGCGGCGTCGTTGTTGGAGAAGCTTCCACCTTCTTGGAGCAAATACAAGAAGAGGGGGAAGCACAACGATGCAAAGTTGTCTCTAGATGCCGTAATCAAACACATACGCATCGAAGAGAACAACCGGTTGGAAGATGAGTCTCATCGAGAAGAGGGAGTCAAGGCCAATGTTGTGGAGCATGCTGCGAAGAAGCCCAAGTTCCACAATAGTGGCGGCGGCTACAACAATGGAGGAAAAGGTAAGAAAGTTGCTGTGCAGGGCCAAGACAAGATGAAAGGAGTTTGCTGGGTGTACGGGAAACCGGGACACCGAGCAGTTAACTGCAGGAAACGCAAGGGCCAACCAAGCAACCAGGCAAACCTTGTGGAGGCCAAAGGAGCAGCAGACGACATCATCGCAGCAGTCGTCTTGTCGGAGGTAAACCTTGTTGGTGGCACTACGGAATGGGTGGTAGACATGGGTGCTACCAGGCATATTGCACCAGTAAAGACCTATTTTCTGAATACAAGGAAATAGGCAATGATGATCAAGTCTTCTTGAGAGATGCACATAGTACCCAAGTCATCGGAAAGGATAATTGTTGGAAAATGAATTGTTTTGATGAATTTAAAAGATTGTTGAAAATGAGATAAAAAGATATTTCATAATTTGGAATTAGAACAAAATGAGAAAAATCCATTGTGAGAGATAGATCTCTCACATATGGAGAGATTGTTGGGATATGAATGTTTTGATGAAGCTTAAAAGATGTTTGAAAAAGGAATGAAAAGTCGTTTTATACTTGGAAATAAGAAATCAACATCATACCCTAACATAGATCTCTAAACAGAGATCGATGTACATCATACCCTGACATAGATCTCTAAAACAGAGATCGATGTACATCATACCCTGACATAGATCTCTAAAACAGAGATCGATGTACATCATATCCTGACGTAGATCTCTAAACAGAGATCGATATACATCATACCCTGACATAGATCTCTAAACAGAGATCGATGTACATCATACCCTGACATAGATCGATCGATGTACATCATACCCTCACATAGATCGATCGATGTCATCCAGAATCTTTCTGAAATCATACTGTCCAACATCATACCCTCACATAGATCGATCGATGTACATCATGCCCTCACATAGATCGATCGATGTCCCCCCAGAAATTCAAATTTTCTGAACGTTGGAACAAAATCCAAGGGAGATTTATGATGTTTTCTCTTTCCAATCTTGCTCAAATTTCTTATGGACTTTACTCTAACATAATACATGCTTCCTTGACTATTATATCCATATCTAAGCTATTTAAGGTTGGCTATTGAGGATCAAATCACTCCATAGGTTGGCTAAAGATTATTTGAACATTATCTTGACATTTAATGTAGTTGAAGACATGGTGGAGGCTTCAAAAACGTCGTGAACATCTCCTATAAATAGATGAAGCTTGAATGAGGCAAACAAACACTTTCACCATCATCAAGTTTCATTCTTCATTGTTGTATATTTCTCTCATATGTGTAAAAGTGCTTAAAGCTTGTTAAGCCTTTCTTTGTTCTTCATTGTTGTATATTGAGAGATAGCGAGTCTAACACAAGAGGAACCATAAACATTTGATCTCTTGCTTGTGTTTAGACTAGAAAGAAAGTGTGATCCCTACTATTTCCTTCAACCCACTGTGAGAAAGTTCTTGAGAGAACTTTGTTGAAGTTGTGCGGAAGCAAGAACTTGTTCTTGCTTATAGTTGTTGTTGTTGAGGTTGCACAAAGTGTATGTGCAACAAGTTGCTGCTGTTGTTGTTGGTATTGCATATATTGGTTGTGCAATAAGTTGCTGCTGTTGTAGTTGTTGCTTGCACTAGAGTTAGTGTAAGTGTTGTTGTTGTTGTTCTTATTCCTTATCAAAGGTAATAAGAAAGTTGCTGTTGAAAATCCACTTTGAAAGCAAAATGGTAGTGGAGTAGAATCATTTAAGATTCGAACCACTCTAAATCTTGTGTCTTCACTCATTATCTCTCATCTCTTTCTTTATTGATTTTGAGTGCATTTGTTTTCTATTAAGATAAACCGTGAAAATTCCTCAAAATTGCCCAACACTCTATTCACCCCCCTCTAGAGTGTTCATCACGGACCTTACAATTGGTATCAGAGTCTAACCTTGATTGCTTGGCCAAATCTTTACAAGTAGCAAGGTTAAAGATCATTTGAAATTATGGCAATGACAACCTCTACATCATATAGCTCAATTCTCAAACCATCCACTATATTCATAGCACCAAACACTAAAGTTCCCCTATTTGATACCCAAAACTATTCTTTATGGAAATATAGGATGAGTGCATATTTGTGTGGATGTGGTTATGACATATGGAGAGCGGTTATAGAGGGAATACCCCCACCAACTAGATTGGATGAAAATGGAAGAGTAGTCATGAAGGAGTTGGATAACTACAATGATGAAGATAAGAAAAATTTCGAGCTAGAAGGAAAAGCCCTAGAAATCCTCCATCTCTCTCTTTCACACGATGAGCTAATAAAGGTTCAAGGAATCTTCTCTCCACATGAGGCATGGAAGAAGCTTGAGGAGTTATCAAACGATGATCATCAATCAAACAAAGATGAAGATTATCTCAATGACACAGAATCAATATGCCTCATAGCTTTTGAAGATGATAAAGAGGTATCTCTTTCAACTTCCTCATTTGATGAATTACAAGATGAATATATCACTTTACATGAGGAATTTGAAAAACTTGTTTTAAAATACAAGCATGCCAAAAAGGAGCTTAATTTATGCAAATTAGAAAATGAAAATTTGCATGACTCTCTTATTTTGCTTCATATAGAGAATGATGTCATCTTAGAGACACATAAATCTTTAGCTCTAGAAAGTATAGAGATTAAGAATAAATCTGTTAAACTTGAAGAACTTCATAAGGTGACATGTGAGAAGATTGTCCGTGAAAAACCTCTTGGTATACAAAAAGTAGTAAATAGAAAATCAAATTTAGGTTTTAAAGCTTCTACTACTTCAACCAAGATAAAATTATCAAAGATAAAAGAGGCATCTTTAAGTAATTCAAGTAAGGCTAATTTGATACTTCCAAAGGAAGTACTTAAAAATGTCAACACGATTTCTAAGTCTATGAAGGTAGCCAAACCTTCCCAGCCTAAAAACACACAATCACATCATACACCTACTTGTTTCTTTTGTAACAAAAAGGGTCATGTGGTAAGTGTTTGTAGAGCAAAGAAAAGCTCTAAGTATTATTGGAGGCCTAAAGGCATGATAACTAACCAAGATGGACCCAACAACAAAAAGGTACCTATGGATAGACATTTGTCTTATGTAGGAGCTTGGAATCTATAGAGAATGCAAAGTGAAAGAAATCAAATAGCTCATGGAATTAAAATGTTCAATCCATGTATCCAACAAAGAGCACCTCTATATCAAGTTCAAGATCAAAGGTGATGTGGAAGCCCATTTTGGCAATGGAAAAGGCTAGACCCTTGGATTTTGAAGAGTTGGTAAACTTTCTAACTATTCTTTTAGTCCTATAATATATATAGTAGGGACATGAGCTAAAATTTGATATGTGCTATTTATTTAGGTAATAATAATACTTAAACTTTTTTTAAAATAATAAGATATTTGCAAAAGGAAAGAAAATGTTTTGAGATTTTTGAGAAAAAAAATGTTTAGCTTACAAGTCTTTATTGTCAAAAACTCATATGCCAAGATTTTGGACTTGATCTATCTCATAGAATAGATGACCTAGATATGTTGGTCACAAAGTTTCTATAAACATTTGAAAGTATCAACCTATCAAAATATTTAGGAACCGTGATGGCATATGTCTAAAGCATTGATAAGTAAGGATTTAAGTTTTGTAATAAAGGTACATTCTCTAGACTCTCTAAATGATTCAATTCTTTATAGGAGCATTATGCATGCTTATGGTATTAAATGATTTCTTTACAACTTGTTTGATTTATGTGACTTGCTTGAGTATTTGAAGCTAATTGATTCCATGTCATTTACTTGGATCTGTTTATTGCTATGAACTATGATGCATGATCATGAGTCTATAAAAAAAACTTGAAAACAAGAATGGCTATAAGATTAATCTATCAAATGAAATAGAATTTGGAAGTTTAAAGGAAATACCAAGATCTTTGTCAACTGAGAGGATGCATTTCACCATGTCTTGGTATCTAAACTTCTAAACAAAATTGGATTGAAGAAAGTAAAACTAAAATATTTCTAGAGATAAGTTTCTCTTGAAGTTCCTCCGTTAGAACACTTCAAAGTCGAAAACTTAAGCATTGGTTGATCATCAATATGTTGTAGTTAAGGAATTGTCTTAATATGACTTTCTATGAGTCTTGAAATATAGAATTCCTACTCTAAAATATTTTACTGTTTTTAGATGTAAAATTTTCAAAATTAACACCAAAGATGATTTAGAAACACTTGAACTTTAATAGATGATGAACATAACAATAAGAGCATGTAGTTAAACAAGTATTAACTTAAATATCTCACTTTAGAAGGAATTCAATGTAGAAGTTGAGGTTTCAAGTGTTTAAATGATAAAATTTATTTGAACGTTCATGAGGATCAAAAGCAAAGGAGAAAGTTTAGAAAATTCAAAACGCATGGAATTTGGTAGATCATCTAAGCTTTAGCTTAAAGAAGGAGGAATAATAGAATCAAATGAAGAAGAAATCTTGAACTATGACTTTATCAAGATGTGGATGAAACTTGTGTCTTACCTTGCAAGATTAAAGAAGCTTTATATGCTATATTTGGTATAGGAAATCAATTATATGTCAAATTGATCATCTTGGATAACTATATGCAAAAGGGAATTTTTTTACTTAATCTTTCAATATTGAAGACATTGATGAGTCAAATCATGTTTCCTTGTACGACATGAACTAAACTCCTATAGCTTGGTAAGAGAGGTCCATATAACTTTCAAAGAGAAAAACAAGTCATCACATTCTTCATAATATTCTCGTAAATATCCACGTCGGTAATACATTTGGGTCAAGTATATAATTGTTTGTGGAAAATATGTACAAACCGATGTATGACAAGTTTGATGAAAGTACAAATGAGAAAAACTCAACTGTCTTCTTGAGTTTCATACTATGCAAATCATGAAATAAATCTGACTCAAACTAAGTGCAAAACAATTGCTTATGGAAAGTTAGAGAATGATTGGATATGATTATAAGGGCTAACGCTAAACTTGAAAAATGTGATATCAAATAAAACTTTTGTATATGTAGCACAACCATCGAGCTTTAAAGATTATGATCATTCAAACTATCTATTTAAAAGGCCATTTATGGACTTAAACACGTGGAGTTTGGTATGAGAAATTGAGAAATTTCTTGTTTAAAAATGGTCTTTTAAGAGAAAAAGTTGATACTTACTTGTTTATCAAAGAACAAGGAAGAAGTCATTCATTTGCTCAAATATATGTTGATGACCTTGTGTTTAGTGCTACTAATGATTGCCCTTGTAAGCATTGTACTAAGCTAAAGAAAGAAAAATTTGAGATGATTATGATGGATGAGCTCAACCAACTCTTTTGGGCTTCAAATCAAGCAAACCAATGATGAAGTGTACATCTCTCGAACAAAGTACACCAACGATCCTCTCAAGAAATACAAACTTGAAAACGGAAGGAATTGTAAGCATACAAATGAGCACAAGTACAAAGCTTGATAGCCGGTCAAGGTAATAAAGTTTAAGAGTATGATTGATAGTTTACTTTGTTTGACTACTAGCTAGCCGGATATGTTATATGCTATGTGCTTATGTACTAGATTTTAAGATATGATAAAGAAATTGCATCTAGTTGTCTTAAAACGTATTTTTTTAAAGATTTAAAAGGTACATTGAATGTTGGGGTGTTTTTTTTTACTTAAGAGAGTATATTGATTCATACTATGCTAAAAATCTTGTTAGAGAGAAAAGTACCTATTTTATATGATAATACCTCATCTATAAATATATTTTAAAATCTGGCTCTTGATAGTAGAACCAATCATATTAGGTTATACATTATTTTATAAGGGATTTTATACAAAAAGAGTTAGTTTGTGTTGAATTTGTCTCTTTACAATTTAAAATCTCGTAATAAAAAAAATCAAAATGAGGAGTAAGAATACTTTACAAGAGACTAAGAAACTCTAAACATAGTAAAGGAGTGTCAAGAAATCCTTCTCAAGGCCAAAGCTCACAGTCCTACTCGACCAAGAAGCTGGACGGTTAGGGCTAGAGGTACGAATTTCGTCAAGACTGAGAAGTTGATAGAATTAAGGAGATGTTTAACCATCTATAACTTCTTGTGGATAAAACCTGCAGAATTTAGAGCATTAGATGTGCCAGGTAACTTTAAATACATCCCTTCATATGTTTAAGAATCATTTACTGAATGAAAGATGAATGAGAGGACAACCACTCCCTTGAAGTTGTTTAAAATCAAGGATTTTGAGAAAAATGCCAAGTTGATGCTTGTCTTAGATTGGATAGATATTCAAAAATAGAGACCTCTTTGGAAGGAGAAGTAGATGAACAAAATGTCTAGGTTGTACACTAGACTATTTTATGCACACTTGTAGGTGGAATACTTGAATACTTTTCCCTATGCAATGCTCAATGTGATTCATGGTACACACCTAGAATGGAATATTAGGATTATAAATGATTTGCTTGTGGCTCCTAATGAAGGGTTATATAAGATTTGATATATGAAAATAGGATGGGGCAAGATGAAAGGTCGATGAAGACCAAGTTAAAAGCTTCTTAGTTTTCGATCCTACCAAGAACAAAAAAAATATGTCATTAATATATCGAGTGTTGACTGTGGGAGTCATATTTTGTGTAACTAGGAAATCCTACAAGCTTCCTAGTAACTTTGACTTCTATATATCTCATCGCCTTGCCAACAAGAAATTTTTTGAACTTTGTGGAGTTATTCATGGTAAATATGATAAAAGCAGCCACCAAGTCATACAATACCATTCTTATCGCAACATCATCTAATTCATGTTAAAGAAATCCGATATAATGATAGATTTAGAAACTTGAATGATCATATGATTTCTTTTCATCTCCTTTATATGATATTTTCATTTTGCCTTATTGTTTTAAAAAAAGGGGGGGAAAAAATATACGGATATGTAGAGTATATAATGAATAGTGTATATATAAGGCATGTGATGCAATATGGGATTAATATAAGGTGATATGTATTTTAAGGTTAATAGGTATGTGCAAAAATGAGTATAGCATATGTTGAGGGGGAGCCTGATTACTTTGAATAAGAGGAAAATGCAATAAATTTTTTTGCTTTGTCTTATAGAATTTTGATGATTACAAAAAGGGGGAGAATACGCATGTTGGTACATTAATACGCATGATGGTACATTAATACGTATGTTGGTACATTGGCATATTTGTATATGTGGCTTGACATATGACTCATGTATGTAGCTTGTGTATGAGACTTGATATACGGTATATGGGACAAAAGGTATATGCTTAGGCATGCTTGCTTAGATAAGCTTGTGTTTAAACATGCTCTTGGATATGATGGATGATTGTGTAGAAATGAAGGTTTGGGTATGCTTGCTTGATGGATTTGCATGTGATAAACATGATATGCTTGCTTGCTTGATGGATATGTTATGCTTACTTGATGTGCTTATTTGGTATGACATGGTGAAGCTTGACTTGATATATGCTTTGATGCATGGTTTGGTTGAGAGGAAGTTTTGAAAAGTTTTTCATGACACCTATTGGTTTTGGGAGAATTATCTATTGAGGGAGAGCATTTTGATATTGTCATCATACTTATTGATTTTGGGAAAATTACATATTGAGGGAGAGTTTTTGATGTGTTCATATGATGAGGGAGCATGGACTAAGGGGGAGTTGTAAAATATCAAGTTTAGATGTAAATTTATCAAGCAAAAATATCTTTTGAGTCATGGTTTTGAAATCATCAAAAAGAGGGAGATTGTTGGAAAATGAATTGTTTTGATGAATTTAAAAGATTGTTGAAAATGAGATAAAAAGATATTTCATAATTTGGAATTAGAACAAAATGAGAAAAATCCATTGTGAGAGATAGATCTCTCACATATGGGGAGATTGTTGGGATATGAATGTTTTGATGAAGCTTAAAAGATGTTTGAAAAAGGAATGAAAAGTCGTTTTATACTTGGAAATAAGAAATCAACATCATACCCTGACATAGATCTCTAAACAGAGATCGATGTACATCATACCCTGACATAGATCTCTAAAACAGAGATCGATGTACATCATACCCTGACATAAATCTCTAAAACAGAGATCGATGTACATCATACCCTGACATAGATCTCTAAACAGAGATCGATGTACATCATACCCTGACATAGATCTCTAAACAGAGATCGATGTACATCATACCCTGACATAGATCGATCGATGTACATCATACCCTGACATAGATCGATCGATGTCATCCAGAATCTTTCTGAAATCATACTATCCAACATCATACCCTCACATAGATCGATCGATGTACATCATACCCTCACATAGATCGATCGATGTCCCCCCAGAAATTCAAATTTTTTGAACGTTGGAACAAAATCCAAGGGAGATTTACGATGTTTTCTCTTTCCAATCTTGCTCAAATTTCTTATGGACTTTACTCTAACATAATACATGCTTCCTTGACTATTATATCCATGTCTAAGCTATTCTAGGTTGGCTATTGAGGATCAAATCACTCCATAGGTTGGCTAAAGATTATTTGGACGTTATCTTGACATTTAATGTAGTTGAAGACATGGTGGAGGCTTCAAAAACGTGGTGAACATATCCTATAAATAGATGAAGCTTGAATGAGGCAAACACACACTTTCACCATCATCAAGTTTCATTCTTCATTGTTGTATATTTCTCTCATATGTGTAAAAGTGCTTAAAGCTTGTTAAGCCTTTCTTTGTTCTTCATTGTTGTATATTGAGAGATAGTGAGTCTAACACAAGAGGAACCATAAACATTTGATCTCTTACTTGTGTTTAGGCTAGAAAGAAAGTGTGATCCCTACTACTTCCTTCAACCCAATGTGAGAAAGTTCTTGAGAGAACTTTGTTGAAAGAACTTGTTCTTGCTTATAGTTGTTGTTGTTGAGGTTGCACAAAGTGTATGTGCAACAAGTTGTTGTTGTTGTTGTTGGTATTGCATATATTGGTTGTGCAATAAGTTGCTGCTGTTGTAGTTGTTGCTTGCACTAGAGTTAGTGTAAGTGTTGTTGTTGTTGTTCTTATTCCTTATCAAAGGTAATAAGAAAGTTGCTGTTGAAAATCCACTTTGAAAGCAAAATGGTAGTGGAGTAGAATCATTTAAGATTCGAACCACTCTAAATCTTGTGGCTTCACTCATTATCTCTCATCTCTTTCTTTATTGATTTTGAGTGCATTTGTTTTGTATTGAGCTAAACCGTGAAAATTCCGCAAAATTGCCCAGCACTCTATTCACCCCCTCTAGAGTGTTCATCACGGACCTTACAGTAAGGTGCTTCTCAAGTTGACATCTGGGAAGAAACTGGAATTAAGCAATGTGTTGCATGTTCCTGCCATGCGTAGGAACTTGATCTCCGGAGTGCTGCTGAACAAGGCTAATATTAAACTTATTTTAGAGTCAGATAAACTTTTCTTGTCTAGGAATGGAGAGTTTATCGGTAAGGGATTTTGTAATGGAGGTCTACTTGTAATCGATGCTGTTTGTTATGTTAATAAAGATGCATCTAGTTCTGTTTATTTCGCTGAGTCTCTTGATATGTGGCATGCTAGATTAGAACATGCAAATATAGGAGCAATAAAGAAACTTAAGAGTATGAATGTGATTTCTTATGATAATGATAACTTTAACAAATGCGAACATTGTGTTGAAGCGAAACATCATAAGAAACCTTTTAAGAAAGTTGATAGAGTCTCACAAAAACTTGGTCTAATCCATAGTGACTTAGGTGATTTCAAGAATCACATGAGTAAAGGTGGTAAAAGGTATTATGTTACTTTTATCGACGATTACTCTAGATACACAAAAGTATATTTGTTAAGTCATAAGGATGAGGCCGAGTCTAAGTTCATAAGTTATAAGAACGAGGTTGAGA
Source organism: Eustoma russellianum (assembly GCA_036186865.1). Classification (NCBI taxonomy): domain Eukaryota; kingdom Viridiplantae; phylum Streptophyta; class Magnoliopsida; order Gentianales; family Gentianaceae; genus Eustoma; species Eustoma russellianum. The sequence continues at coordinate 33,237,256 of AP025059.1, read as the reverse complement.
ATCAACTAGACTTAAAAATCAAAAGGCTTAGAACAGACAGAGGTGGCGAATATAGCACAGACTCTTTACAAAAGTTTTGTGAAGAGAATGGCATTATTAATGAAGTCACACCCCCATACACACCTCAGTCTAATGGAGTCGCTGAAAGGAATAATAGAACGTTGAAAAATATGATGAATGCCATGTTGGTTAGTTCAGGATTGCCGGACAACTTGTGGAGGGAGGCAATCTTGACTGCTTGTCATATTTTGAACAGATTACCTCATAAGAAGTTAGATAAAACTCCTTATGAGTTGTGGAAAGGCTATGCTCCCAACTTAAATTACTTGAAAGTGTGGGGGTGTCTAGCCAAGGTTGGAATTCCAGATTTTAAGAAAAGTAGAATCGGATCCAAAACAAGAGATTGTGTATTCATCGGGTATGATCAAAATAGTGCAGCATATAGATTCATGGCTATAGACAATAGTTCTATATTGGAATCTAAAGATGCTGAGTTTTTTGAGCATATATTTCCTATGAACAAGCAATCCATTGGTGTGTCTAAGTTTGAAACAGGTGAGTCAAGTAAGTCCGTAGTTGAACAAGAGATTGATGAACCTAGGAGGAGTAAGAGACAAAGAACAGAGAAGTCATTCGGAAGTGACTTCATAACAGCCTTTATTTTAGAGGATGATCCCAAAACGTACGGGGAAGCAATTAAATCAATTGATTCTAAGTTTTGGAAGGAAGCCATAGATAGTGAACTTGAGTCTATATTAAGTAACAATACTTGGGAGTTAGTGGACTTGCCTAGAGGGTGTAAACCTATCAGTTGTAAGTGGGTCTTTAGAAAGAAACTAAAGGCAGATGGAACAATTGATAAGTTTAAGGTTAGGCTTGTCGCTAAACGGTTCACACAAAAAGAAGGTATTGACTTCTTTGACACTTACTCACCGGTCGCTAGAATCACTACGATGAGAGTCCTAGTAGCACTTGCCTCCATTCACAAGCTTGTTATTCACCAAATGGATGTGAAAACAGCTTTCTTAATTGGAGACTTAGAAGAAGAGATCTATATAAAGCAACCGGAGGGTATGATAGTATAAGGTCAAGAGCACAAAGTGTGTAGGCTTAAGAAGTCCTTGTATGGTCTTAAGCAAGAACCTAAACAATGGCACGAGAAGTTTGATAATGCATTAGTGTCTAATGGCTTTATAGTAAATGAAAGTGACCGTTGTGTGTATAATAAGTTCAATGATTGTGATGGTGTCATTATTTGCCTTTATGTTGATGATATGTTGATATTTGGAACCAACATAAATGTTGTTAATGATACAAAATCATTGTTATCTACTTTGTTTGATATGAAAGACATGGGAAATGCGGACTTAATTCTTGGTCTCAAGTTAATAGAGAAATGTGGGGGTTATTTACTTTCTCAAGAACATTATGTGGAGAAAATGTTGAGAAAGTTTAATCACTACGATGTAAAACCAGTATGTACGCCTTATGACTCGCATGTTACTTTGACTAAAAACAAATTTGATAGTGTGTCTCAATGTGAATATGCTAGGATAATTGGTAGTGTAATGTATTTGATGAATAGCACTAGGCCTGGCATTGCATATTCCGTGAATAAGCTTGCACGATACACTCATAATCCAAATGAGAGTCATTGGTGTGCATTAAGACGTTTGTTGAAATATCTTAAAGAAACAATTAGTTTGAGACTAATGTTTACTGGGTCACCCGCTGTTTTAGAAGGATATTGTGATGCTAATTGGGTGACTGATAATGATGAAATAAACTCCACAAGTGGTTATGTTTTTACATTGGGTGGTGGAGCTATTTGTTGGAAATCATGTAAACAAACTTGTAGTGCTAAATCCACTATGGAGTCTGAATTCATTGCCTTAGAACTTGCTAGTACAGAATCCGAATGGTTAAGGAATTTGCTTGTTGATATTCCTTTATGGTCTAAACCTATGCCTTATGTATCTATTCATTGTGATTCTTAGGCTGCGATTGCTCGTGCAAAGAGCAAAATATACAATGGGAAAATTCGACACATACGTTTGAGGCACAATATTGTGTGTGAGTTGATTAGTTCAGGGGTGGTTAACTTGGAGTTTGTAAGAAACAAGTTCAACCTTGCAGACCCCTTAACTAAATGACTAAACAAGAAGTTGGTCTACGAAACATCGAGGGGGATGGGACTTATTCCATCTGTAGAGAATTCTTCATGATGGGAACCCAAACCGCTATTAGTAGAGATCCTACGAACGGGGTTCAATGTGGTAAGAACAAGTCATGAAAGAGTTCTATGTTGTGCTATCTAAGTGTCTCTCCCTATGGTGTTGTTGTTGATAGTGCTCGCTGTAATGAATTGAGGGTGAGATTTTAAGAATCTCTTAATGAAAAATTCATAGCCATAATGTTTGGTGGTGTGAACAGTGCACACTTGATGAATTTCACCTATATAAGTTTGGAAGTGGTGCCGCCTCCTGTGAGAGTCTGGAAAACTCTCTAGAGAGCTTATGAATCCTGAGATGGGTGCATGGCCGATATCGCACCAAAACCACGAACTGGAAGAGGTAGATAATGATATGTCTTCTTGTTGTTCTTATAAACAGTACTGGAGTAAGATTCAAGACGAAGTTCATCTTACTTCCGTTTATATAACTCAAGTTGTACTACCGGCGATTCAAGACCACAAGTCATCGTATCCGTTATGTGTCATTATCTTCGATTGATAATGGAGAGGTAAGTTGTTTATCGTTCTGAAGTTGTTTTTTATATAAGTTTGGAACATGTGGGGGATTGTTGGAAAAGTACGTTAAAGTACCTTTCCGGGTGCTCCAAACTTATATAGAACATGTATGAGGTTGTTTGGGAGATTGATATGAAGTGTTGCAAAGCTGGAAAACCTCAGTTGGACGTAGATCTCTCACTTCGATCGATCGACGTGATCGATCTACGTAGATCTGAGGCTTAAGGAGGTTCTCTGTCCGACTTCGATCGATCACATCGATCGATCAATATGATCGTTCGATGTAGGACAGAATGAAAAAGGAAGTTTCTATCCGACTTCGATCGATCACATCGATCAATCGAAGTGACGTTGATCGATCGATGTGATCGATTGACGTGCCATCGGACAGAACTTTTCAACTTGAGTTGCAGCTTTTGGTCCAAGAATCATCTCCTTTCACCTATGAACGGTAAACAACTGCCATTGGAGGTTAAGAAGAGGCTGAGACATGTTTCAAAAGGGTTTTAAACACACCCCAAGATCTATATATAGTAGATCTTGGTATCTTCAAACATATACTTGACATCTTGTAAAAAAACTAAGAATTCTCAGCATTCTTCATCTCTTGCTATCTCCTTTATCTTCTCTTTTACATCAAGTTCATTCTTCTTCTCCTAGAGCAAAGGACAAGAAGACAGCCGCTATATCTTGTGAAGCATTAGTCTTGTTGTCTACCTTGTTCATTGGTAGAGAATAAATTGCTTTAAGGACAGTCATCTTGAGACTCGTCTCGGCTTTGTTTGATTACATCTTCTTGCTTGTTTGCCGTAATTTCCTAACTGAGAAAACTAGAATGAAGACAAGTAAGTAGACACAGAAGTGAAGAAGAATCCATGTATTATTGAATTCTTGCTTAAGAGCAAAAGACAACAACTAGGTGATTATATATACAAGTGAGGTGAGGAAGAAGATCTTCCATCTCATAACAGCATAACGGCTCTATGCACTTTGTGTCCAGCGGCTTTATTCCAACCAACGGCTCTATTGTACAATATAGTAAATTTTTCTACACTCTCCTCAAACTTAGTACATAGTCATATGCAACTAAGTTTGGTTTGCATGGATGGAGGGATATAGACCAGACAAAGTTGCTTCCATCACTGTTATTTCAACTTGTAGGTACGTTGGATTAGTGGAGCAAGGAATGGTGTTGTTCGAGCAAATGAAATGGAAATATGGAATTGAACCTGAGATGAATCACTATCTTGTGACAGTTGGCTTATTGGCTAGATATTGTTTCATTTGTCTTCCCCTGGTTCCATAGAGCATGAGGCCTGACATCACCGAGGTTTTCTTAGAGATTCACTGTTTTATGAATGTTGAATTGTTGGTTATATGTGTAATGCTGGTATTTATCTAGGTCTGTCTTTAAATCACTTATATGTTGGAACTTCCAATTTTGGTATCTTTGCAGGTTAGTGGAAGTGAGGAGATTATCCTAGACAACTTATTGGTGATTTGGTTATGATCTTGTTGTTCAAGAACTTTCAATTTTTATGTCAATCTTGTTTATTAGAGATTTGATTATGGTTATGCAATTCTATATCTGTTTATGGTCCCCCCCCCCCCCCCCTGGCCCAAAAAAAGGAAAAAGGAAAAAGCCCCTTCCCCCTCCAGCCGAAAAAAAAAAAGAGTTCAAGATGTTATAATGCACATTTGTGTATGCTTTGCGAGATAAACATTTGGATAAATAGAAGTTTGGGGTACAAACTTGAGATGGATAAGTATCACCACGGTCTTTTTGGTTTCTTGAGTTTGTTTTGTCGCTAAATGGAGATAATTCCAGGCTGGAATTTGGAGAGTTATTGTCTTCATGGAAGTTAATAATGTATTATAATAATATGGATGTGTAATCAATAACCTTCACTGAACTAAAAATCGTTTGTTATTGTTGGTAGTTAACGTAAATTTTGTTCACATAAAACACACATATATACACAAACATGTAATGTAATTGTGAAATATTGATTAAATCGCTAAGAAAAATTAAATGGTGATTCATGGGCAAATAATTTTTTATGGTTCCAACTATAACACAATATTAGTAAGAACGATTAAATAGTGATTCGTGAACAAATAGTTTTTGTGGTTATATCTCCTTACAATAGCACAATAACCTTTGAATGATCATCAGCAGTACCATAATAATATGTGACCTGGCCACAAATTTTGATTACTGCTATAATCGTGATAACTAATACGAAGATTATCAAGTAAAAATATTTTCTAAAATAAAATGTGAATGAGATATCCTTTTGGTAATCTAATAAAAGCCAACGGTTTGAAATTAGTTTGAGACATCTTAATATAACTAAGATGACATGGTAAATACGTAGAGAATACGGATCCTCAATGTATATGTTCACAAAGTCATTGAATGCGTTGGTGATGTATATGAAACCACCACCACAACAACATTACTCGAACATTATCTCATTGTCTTAGAGGTTTTTATAATGTGGTATGAGATTTTCGGATATGCGCAACTATACCTATGTGTTAGCAACCCACCGAAGTTGTTTTCCGATGACCTATAATGAAAATTGCGCTGTGTCGATCACTACTCCTTCACAATATAATAAGCGCATCTAATTTAGTGAGTCATTTTGCTTTATTCTATTATATTCTAAATTTAAAGAAAGAGGGTCTCATTGACTCCAATAAAAATAGAAAGATATGCAAAATGCAATAGTTATGTCTAATTAGGATTCATCAAAGGGTTCTTTTTTTATTTTTTATTTATTATTTATTTTCCGGTAAAAGTAACTTCAGTACAGTAACAAAATCCGTATGCCCGGAATTATCAGGGCAGGCTGAATCTTGGGTCAAAAATGAGGCCACCTATCACAGCACGCCACATGTTCACTTTGCCTTATTTAATTTTTTTAAAGCTGATCAATAGAAACGTGAAACGTGTCATCACAAACAAAAATGGCCCCCGCCCAATGATTTCAGCCGTTTACCCTTTACCTTGTTCCCCAAATCGAACGCATTCCCTAATCCCTAACCATTTTCTCCGGCAAAAAGTTTATCTCCTTCGCATCATCTTCTCCGGCGAAAAGTTCTTCCTTTTCTCCTTTTATCTTCAGCGCATCATCTTCTCCGGCAGCAACTCCATTCTTCGGCGGCAAGTCAGCATCCTCAAGACACGGAAGCCACCATTTTTTTGCAACAGTCACCACCGGCGAAACAAACAGGTGAAACCCTATTACTCTAGTATTTTTTTATATTCATTTTATGAAGATTATTTGTATGTATTTTGAAGGCTGTAAAATTCGAACTTGACCACTCATCTGCACCCCCTCTCAATGCCACCGCATGATGGTAGGTTGTTTTGGCCAAGGGTCTGTACTTTTACTGCTGCTCCTGTTGTAACATCATCAGTAAAGCATGAATCTTGGTTTAAGATGACGTGCCAAAATAACATTGATAATATCCGAAGTTTGAAACGGAAATGTTCAGACGCCTCCTCAGCATTATAATCAGTATAGAGTATAAACTACACTCTCTCTTTCAGTGTCATGCTGTGTTGGTACTCTTTTATACATGTCATGCCTCATTATTCTAAAACTTGTTCTAGCTTCTTCGGTAAACTAATTCTAGTACCTTGTTAGTAAAGAGATAAAGTGAAGAATTGAAATAAATAACACACAAGGATGATATTATATATGCTTTCTTAGAATGGCTAATATTCTGAAAGTTTTTTTTTTTTTTGATACAACACAATCTACACAATCTGGCGCACCACTGAGCAATGCTTTCACATTGTTATCCTCATACATAATAAAAGTTAAAAATCATTCTGCCATTGGATTGAATTTCAAAACTGAAAGATAAAGACCAGGATACTGTTCTTGTTGCTTTTCCGGATACTGTTCTTGTTGCTTCGATCATCTCCCTTCCCTGGGGTGACTAATCAATACATTAGGATATCATTGTTGCATCATAATCGCTACTTGGATTTGTGTAGAAATCTTTTGCAAGGGCAATCTTTTTCTTTTTCATAATTTCGGTAATTGTTTCATACTTTCACACCACAAAAAGAATTTCGTTTACCGACGAAAAATTCACCGACGAACCACGGTTCATCGGTGTTGCGTCGGTACTTTGCGACGCATTTGCGATACACTAGTTTTCGTCGTTAATTGCGACGAAAATACGATGAAAGGCATTGTCGCTAGCAGAAAAGTAGTCAGATTAATACGTTTGTCGGTGTTTTGTCGGTGGTGCGTCGCTATTCTGTATGTTTTATTCGTCGCTATGTAGTTTGTAGCCTTACGTCGCTATATCGTCGCTATTTTGTCGCTAAAATTCCAGAACAATGATAAAATAAATTCGTCGGTGAGTAGGTTCTTGGCGTTGTGTATCGTCGGTTTTTTTGTCGATGAAACCCGCATGTCGCAAACGTTTTGTTTTACTTTTCGTTCATATTCCGATTTGTCATTGTGTCGTTGCAGATTCGTCGAGGATTAAACACGTGTATTAATTAAGGAAAAAGAAAGCAGTGATTGGAAAAAATTTTTATTAATTTAATAATAAAAATTTTACATTATGAAACGAAAAATTAAAAAAAGAAATCTAAAAGAGAGGCGCAGAGGGGCCGTTCACTCTTCGTCATCGGAAGAAAGAGTGGCTGCCACATTATCTGCGAACTCTCTGAGGAGGCGCTTCAGTTTGGAATATCTGAATTTCAACTTCCGCAGCCTTCTAGTCATGCTGTGCAGTTGTCTCGACTGCTGTTGCATGTTTGCTATCAGCATACGGTAGTCGATATCCCTTTCCGACGTTTGTTCTCGAGCATCCTCTCGCGGTAGTGGGCCATACACAGATACGGAACCCTCCCGCTCAACCGATGGTGGTTGAGGAGGAGGCCCTTGTGGCGGGGCACTGTTTGCCCCTCCACCACGCCTTGGGGTTCTTCTAAAATGACGCGGCATATTTTGATATTTTATAACTTTGTATGTGTGTATATATATGTGCGGATATTTGGGGTATAAATAGGTAATTTTAGCGACGGTATAGCGACGAACTTGCGACGCATTCTTCGACCGTTGGGAATATGTGCGGGTGTGGCGCTTCGTGCGAATTAGTGACACACTTAGCGACGAATTCGCGACGAACTTTGTGCGGGCGGGACGATTGGTTCGAGTTAGCGACACACTTAGCGACGAATTAGCGACGTAAACACGTTCTAATGAACGGACATGGCGGCATAGAGACGCCGTAGCGAAGCATTAGCGACGCAACATGAAATAGGTGTGACGGTTCGTTTGAGTTAGCGACACACTTAGCCACGAATTAGCGACGTAAACACGTTCTAATGAACGGACACGGCGGCATAGCGACGCCGTAGCGACGCATTAGCGACGCTTCATGAAATAGGTGTGACGGTTCGTTTGAGTTAGCGACACACTTAGCGACGAATTAGCGACGCAACATGAAATAACGTCGTGCGTCGCTAGGGCGTCGGTAAAGCGTCGCTAATTTCCAATAAATTCGCGCATCATTAATTCTCGTCGTTGTATTAAGTTTCGCGGATAATATGTTCTCGTCTCGTCGTTGTATTAAGTTTCGTCGATATGTTTAGTAGGTTCTCGTCTTAGTATTAAGTTTCGTCGGTATATATTTGATGTTTAGTCGGTCAATTAGTCGTCTCAAATTTTTCTGAGCCACATTTCGTTTGTATTTTAGCGTCGTCAAAATTCGTGAGAGATTAAACACGTGTTTAAATTAAGAAAACGAAAGCGATGATTAGAAATATAAACTTCATTAATATAAAATTATAAATTACAAAATATACTAGGACAATAATGGAAAAACTAATCTAAATGAATAACGGAGAGGAGCCATTCACTGTTCGTCATCCGAACAGAGAGTAGCAACACTCTCTGCGCACGCCTTCAGGAGGCGTCTCAGCTGTGCAGCTTTGGATTTAATCCGCATCTGCCTTGTGTCCAGGTATTGGTGACGCTCATCCTGGTACATAATATGCTCCCTCAGGTCATCTACTGTTTTCCGAAGTTCTTGTATTTCTTTATGGAGATCGCCAATTTGGGGTAATTCTTGTGGTAGAGGAACCGCTGAAGAAGAGGGTTGTTGAATAGGTCGTCTTGCCGCTGAATGGCAACTACCACGTCGCGCTTGCGCTTTAGTACGAACCATATTTGGGTCTTTTTTTATGATTATAAAGGAGGTTGTTTTCTATGTAGTTGGGGGCACGGTCCATCCTGTTTATATAGGGAATTCAGCGACGACATAGCGACGAAAACGCGACGTACATGCATCGAAAGTGTAACAATCGGGCTGTGCCGAATAGCGACGACGTAGCGACGAACTCAGTGACGAAACACATCGTATGCGTCGCTGTGCGTCGCTAAGTCGTCGGTGTTTGTGTTTGTTTCTGGGATTTGTGTTTCTTGGTCGTCTCTAAGTCGTCGCGTGGTCGTCGGTATTTGTGTTTGTTTGTTGCCGGGATTCGTGTCTCATGGTCGTCGCTTAGCGTCGCTATATCGTCGCGAACACGTCGGTAATATTGCAGGCTGGGAACCATAAAACGCAGCTTTCTTCTCCACTCTTCTCCCATTCTTCTCCCATTTCAAACACAAAAATCATAACTTTTCTACGAAAATATAGAAGGAAGAAATCTTGTTGTGTGAAATTTTGATGTTTTCCACCACCGAGAAAAGATAGGTTATTTTGAAGGTATAGCGAGAAAATGGATCCGAGGAGGAGCGATAGAAAGTGGATGTACGAGAGAGTAAACAATGGGGAGTGGAGTTTTAGATTTGTTGAAGGTCTCGAAGAATTTATGGATTTTGCGACGAGTAATGAAAGTGGAACGCAGATTAGATGTCCGTGTAAGAAATGCAAGAACCGTAAATATATGCATCCGGGTGACGTGAGGGTTCACTTATTGAAACAAGGTTTCGTGCACAATTACCATACATGGTACTGCCACGGCGAATATGAGGGGGCGTCTACATCTGCAACTGTACACATCGAAGGAGGACCTGGTCAGGTTGATGCCGAAAAAATAGGCGAGGGATCTCACAGCCCATACGTGCAGATGGTGCAAGACGCAGCCGCCGGCGCATTTACGGGAGAGCAGTACTTACAAATGCAGGATCAGGATGAACAGCCGCGTGTATTCGTGGAGGAAGATCCGAACCCTCAAGCGAGACAGTTTTTTGAGATGCTGAACGCCGCCAACACGCCGCTGTATCCCGGTTGCGGTAGTCACACGCAGATGTCCATGATCGGTCGGATGACGAGCATGAAGACGGACCACCGCATGACGGAGAGATTGTATGATGGGATGTGTCAGCTGATGAGGGAATCTCTTCCCGAAGGGAACACAATGGTCGACAGTTTTTGTTCGACAAAGAAACAGCTGCAGGCGTTGGGACTGCCGGTTCAGAAGATCGATTGTTGTTCAGAGGGGTGCATCATATACTGGGGCATCGACGAGGATAAAGACAAGTGCAGGGTCTGTGGGACACGCAGGTGGAGAACGAACAAAAGAAACCGGAACGTGCCAAGAAAGCAATTCTACTATTTACCTCTCGCCCCTAGACTGCAGAGGCTCTACGCATTCGGTGCCACAGCTAGCCAGATGAGGTGGCACGTGGAGCACTACACGAAAGATGGTGAGATGTGCCATCCATCTGATGGCGAGGCTTGGAGGACGTTCGATGCGACACATCCGGGTTTTTCGTCGGAGACAAGGAACGTTAGGTTGGGTTTATGCACCGACGGGTTCAATCCGTTCGGACAGTCGGGAGAGCAGTATTCGTCGTGGCCTATAATCGTGACGCCGTACAATCTACCACCTTGGATGTGCATGAAGAAGCCGTACATGTTCTTGACTGTGATCGCACCGGGGCCTAGGAATCCGAAACAAAAGATCGACCTGTACCTGCAGCCATTGATACATGAGCTGAAGTGGTTGTGGGAGTTTGGCGTGGAGACGTTCGATGTATCGACCAAACAAAACTTCCAGCTACGTGCTGCGCTGATGTGGACCATCAGTGACTTTCCGGCTTATTCTATGTTGTCAGGTTGGAGCACATCGGGGAAATACGCTTGCCCTTGCTGCATGAAGCAAGCGAAGACGATGTCCTTGAAACATGGACGTAAGATTTGCTGGTTCGACAGCCATAGGAAGTTCCTGCCCAGACGTCATTTGTACAGAAAGAACATGACGTCGTTCATGCCTGGCATCGTCGAGAAGGACATGAAGCCCGAGCTTCTCACGGGTGCGGAGGTGTTGGATGAGATAGACAGTTGTGGATTCGTGGGGGTCGCTGATGATCCGGACGGCAGCCACAACGCAGACCTGGCCCGTTACTGTATCGGGTGGAAGAAGAGAAGCATATTCTGGGAGCTTTCGTATTGGAAGAGCAATATGATCCGACACAACCTGGATGTCATGCACATTGAGAAGAATGTGTTTGACAACATTTTCAATACGGTGCTGAATGTGCCTGGAAAAACGAAAGACAATTTGAAGGTACCACTTGATATGCGCGACCTGAATATGCGACCGGAGCTGCATCCCGTTGGCACATCCTACATGCCGAAGTCCTCTTACACGCTGAATGCGGAGCAGGTCAGTGCGTTGTTAGCGTGGCTGGGGACGGCTAGATTTCCTGACGGCCATGTTTCGAACCTGTCTAAGAACATCGACGTGAATAAACGCGGTTTGCACGGGATGAAGAGCCACGACTGTCACGTGTTCATGCAACGGTTGATGCCCATTGCATTCCGCGAGCTGCTTCCAACCAATGTATGGGAAGCACTTACCGAGATGAGTCTCTTCTTCAGATGTCTTACATCCACGAGACTCAGGGCGGATGATATGTCAAGGCTGGAGGGCGAAATCCCATTGATCATTTGCAAGCTGGAAACTGTATTCCCTCCGGCCTTCTTTGATTCAATGGAACACCTGCCAGTTCATCTACCATACGAGGCACGCGTTGGTGGTCCTGTTCAGTACAAGTGGATGTATCCGTTCGAGAGGTACTCTTATTTATTACGTGTCGTTCTTATGTGTTTAAGCGCAAGCATTTGAACAGATATTCCCTATATGAACAGATATCTCAGGCATTTGAAGCTGAACATCAAGAACAAGGCGAAAGTCGAGGCCTCGATGTGCAATGCCTACCTGACGGAGGAAGCCTCGACCTTCGTGTCTCATTACATCGATCCAGATGTCCCGTCGAGGTGCAGAGATGTTTCCCGGAACGACGACAGGCGAGCAAAGGTCATGTGATACGCATTTAAGTTTACATACGCATTAGATGCCAAGTTTGCTGATTGGTTCAGGTGGCATGTAAGTTTACATATTTGCCGGCTAGTGTACGTCATGTGATACGCATTTATTGCCCCGCTGATGTATACTTACTTGTCATTTTACAGGCGAGCAAAGGTCATCTGGCTGACGATGAGTACGGTTACATTCTGACACCAGTAGCCGAGGGTCCATTGAACAGAGTCACGCGCCACGATATATGTGTTTTGTCAACGGTTATAGATTCCACACAGTCTCCCATGCCAGCCGAAAATCATCGGAGAACAGCGGAGTGTGTGTCAAACGGTATGACAATAGCCCGGACGAGGATGACTTCTACGGCTACCTTACTGACATCATCGAGCTCGAATATCCCGTATTGCCTATAAAGCGGGTGGTGTTATTCAAATGCGAATGGTATGATCCAACTCGGGAAGGTTATCGCGCTGGCACAAAGGTTCACGACCGATATAAGTTGGTAGACATACACCAAGGGCGACGGTACAGAAAGTACGATCCATTCGTTTTGCCTAGTCAAGCGTCCCAGGTGTACTATCTATCGTATCCAACAATGAGGATGAATGCGAGCTCAAAAGACTGGCGAGCCGTGTGCAAAGTGAAATCGAGCAAGTTTGATGTCAGTATACAGACAGGTTCAGATGGCACGGATGCCGCATTTCAAGAAGAAAACCCGCCCGTTCTGGATACGACACATGTTGAACTGCACAACCTCCCTCTAAATGACCCCAACGGCGGTTTCATCGAAATTCATCTCAACATACAACCGCCTGACAATATTGAATATGTAGGCGAAGACGAATACGAGGATGAAGAGGACGACGAGCATGTAAATGAAGATGAAAATGAAGATGAAAATGAGGATGAAAATGAAGATGCGTATGAGGATGCGGATGACAATGAAGATTGAGGTTAGTCACAATTTTTTGTGTACCTCATTAGGCGAAAGTGTGTATGTGTTGCTGTACTTATACACATGTATATACATAATGTATGTCTGTAAGTACTTTATATTTTGTATTATTTTTTTTCCAATACTGATGTCACCGACAAATTACCGACGAAATCTTTCGTCGCAAATTTGAAATAACGACGACATATGAAATTAGCGACGACACAGTAATAGCGACGGACTTTCGTCGCTAGTTCGTCGCAAAATTTTCGACTAAAAACTGAAAACCCTTCTCTTCTTCCCCATTTCTTCCCCCCGCCTCTTCTTCCCACCCCCACGGCGAAATCCCCTCTCAGACCCCCGGCGAAATCCCCTCTCCTCCCCCGGCGAAATCTCCATTTCTTCTCCGGTGACCTCCCTTCTCCGGTTAGTTTTTCTTCCTATTTCGTTTTTAATGATTTTAATTAGTTATATTTTGTTTTTAACGTTTTTAATGATTTCTTCCCCATTTCCCTAGTTAGTTATATCGGATGTGGGCAGGGGTGGGCTGTGGCGGGGGTGTTTGTTGGCGGAGGTGGTGGCTATGGGCGGGGTTGCGGGCTGTGGTTAAGCCCGGGGTGCGGCTGGGGTGTGGCGGGGGTGCAGGGTGGGGCTATGGGGTGGGTCTGGGTGTGGTGGCGGTGCGGGCTGGGTGGCTTGTGGGGTGGGGCTGGGTGCGGCGGGGGTGCGGGAGTGGGGCTATGGGGTGGGCCTGGGTGTGGCGGGGGTGCGGCCTGGGTGGCTTGTGGGGTGGGGATGGGTGCAACGGGGGTGTGGGAGTGGGGCTGTGGGGTGGGCCTGGGTGTGGCGGGGGTACGGGCTGGGTGGCTTGTGGGGTGGGGCTGGGTGTGGAGGGGATGGCTGTTGGCTGTTGGCGCGGGTGGGGTTGGCGGCGCGGGGGGTGGCTGTTGGCGCGGGTGGGGTTAAGGAAATAGGGGTGGTTTTGGAATGAAAAGGGCATACGGTGGAGAGGGCTAAGGAAATAGGGGTGGTTTTGGCATGAAACGATAAATTATGTGGCGGTGGGGCGGTTGGCGAGAGTGGGTGGGGCGGGGGTGGCTGTTGGCGGGAGTGGTCTGTGTGCAGGGTGGTCCGGGTGGGGCGGGTTCGGCTGGATGGGGCGGAGGTGGGGCGGTTTATATATGTATTATATATATATATACATATATACATATATATACACATATATATACATATATATATACATATATATACACATATATTTATATATAGATATATATATATACATACATATATATATATATATACATACATATATATATATACATACATATATATATATATATACATACATATATATATATATATATACATACATATATATATATATATACATATATATATATATATATATTCGGCCATTAAGTAATTTTTGGCTTAATTGACTTTAATTTATCAATTAGTAGAAATGTGGTGTGCTTGGCCAATGAATGATGCATGTACAAACTGTTTTGTAAGAGGTTTGCATATGATTTTCGGTATGATACTAGTTCAAGGTGTTTACTACGCTCGAGAGCTGGACATACATTTGTCTTTGGAGAGGCCATTAAGGCCGGGAAACCTCCGATAAACCAATAGGTCAAGCCGAAATTTTCAAAATTATTAATATCTTGCATTAAATGTATGCAAACACTTGTCATTTTTGGACATATTATTTGTCTGGCCAACCGGTGTCCTAAACTCGTTGAATGTGCCTTTTAAATTTTTCACCCTTGCAGATCTGATGGCTAGTGAGGGTTTTCCGACTCGATCTACACATGACATGTCAGGAGAGATTGATAGGTTCCTCTCTCAGCATGAGCAGCTTGGGTCGGTTTCGACCGCAGCTCTTGCTGCGGACGCAGACCTTTTAGGGTCTGCCGAGAGGTCCGCACCCCCCTGATCTACGCCACCACCCACACCCACCGGTTCAGCACCTCATCCGGCGTCTGATGCGGCATCGGACGAGGATGTCATACAAGGACGTCGTGCCCTCCCTTGGTCATATGATACCCATACGTAAGTAATAATTTCTTTTTTTAACAC
The DNA here is from genome assembly GCA_036186865.1 of Eustoma russellianum. Taxonomy (NCBI): domain Eukaryota; kingdom Viridiplantae; phylum Streptophyta; class Magnoliopsida; order Gentianales; family Gentianaceae; genus Eustoma; species Eustoma russellianum. The sequence continues at coordinate 33,222,181 of AP025059.1, read as the reverse complement.
GTTTTCAAATATATTTCACGCGTTATTTTTTCTTAACAATTTCACCTCTTTCAGGTTTGCAGCGGACTCGGGCCAGATTTCCGGTTGTATCACTCGGTCCTTCCACCTGAGGCAGGACCCAGCTGGATACCGCTGGTCCCTTGTCACCATGCATACACGTAGATTCTACTGGGATGAGTTTCAGGTATTCAAATTTGGTGAATTTCACTTTTTGATACGTAATCAATCATTACTTTTCTAACCACGTTTTTACTTTTCCTCCGTATAATAATTACAGAAGGCGTACAGCTGGCCAGCTGACATCGCCCATGACGTGGAGCAGGCCTGGCGGAATAGGGCCGCCACACGCTACAGGGACTTCATCAACTCGCACAAGACCAAGTGGGAGCGTGACCCCAATTATGCCAGGCCTGCCTACATATCCGAGGCCACCTGGGCGGGGTGGATAGCAGGTTGGATGGACCCTGCTACCCAAGCCCGCAGCGCCCGGAACGCGGCGAACCGGTGCAGCGGCAATGTACAGGGCCCAGCACCTGCCACACACTCAGGTGGGCCAGTTTCACACGCCACCACGATGCGTTCTACGGTAAGTATTTTAATATTGGATTATTTAGATTCATTGATTTCATTGAATTATTTAGATTCATTGACTTAAGTGTATTATTTACATTCATTGACTTAAGTGGATTATTTATATTCATTGATTTCTTATGTTGCGCTGTTGTTTTTTTGGTATTCGTATATGGTTAATTTAAGTAGTATACCATTTCATTTGCCTTTTTCTTTTTATTTTTGCTTTGACTTGGGAGAGGCCTTTAAGGCCGGGATACCTCCAATAAACGAATAGGTCATGCCGAAATTTTTAAAATTATGGATTTCACTAACATATTTTATTTCATTCTTTCAGCAGGAGGAGACGGGGGAGTGGCCAGCCTCCTACGATCTCTTCTACAAGACGCATCAAAAGAAAGCCTCCGATGGAACGGAGGACTGGATCACGGCGAAGGCGCGCGACATCAGTGTAAGTAGACTACGATATCATTTGTTTTTTCCTTATTTGTTTTATTTTATTGCTAAACCCTAAACCCTAACAATTCTTATTCTCATTTCAGGACGAGTACAACAGACTACTCGCACTTAGGAGAGAAGAGGCCGACAAGAACCGCGCTTATTGGGATGCGGTTCGGACCGTCGGCCCTCAGAATAAGAAGAAGAGGGAGGTGTACGGGGTCGGATCAGCAGCGCCGCGATTCTTTCCCGAAGTTCTGCATGCAGGTGCTTCCTCTGAGGCCAGCACCTCCGCGCCTTCTACGGCCCCAGAGAGTCTTTCGCGCCTGGAATCAGAGCATGCGGCGCTGCAGCATGAGGTGGAGACCATCAGGGCACAGCATGAAGAGAGCGTACGAGCACTGCGGTCGCAGCTGACTCAGACCCAGCAGGAGCTGCAGCAGTTGCTTCAGCAGGCGATTCAACAGGTGCTTGAGCATGCGCAGCAGCAGACGATGCAGGTGCAGCAGCAGACGATGCAAGTGCAGGAGCAGACGAACCAGCAAATCTCGCAGCTATCGCATCTCATCATCTCTATGATTTCTGGCTCCTCGCAGTCTCAGCCTTCCCCTGATGGTCACTCTTCTCCGCATGATCCCCCCTCCATCTTCCTCTGCATAGTATTTCATTTATTGATTTTTCGTACAGTCTATTTCATTTATTGTATTGAGATATTCTTTGTACTTTTATATTTTATATGACATTTATACGGATTCTATTTCGTTTGTGTTGTTTACGAACTTCAATATGCAAGTACTGTATTTCGGTATAACATTCGTACAAATGATTTAATATACAAAATATTTTTATTATTATAAAAATTAAATAATAATAAAAACTATTTAATTAATAATATATTGTATTATTTATAAATTAAAAATATTTAATATTTAATATTAAATATTAAATTATAAAATAGCGACGAACCTGCGACGAAAACGAAATGTCGCAGACCGGAAATAAAAAATCAAAAATTTAAAAATAGCGACGAAAAAATATACCGACGAAACTTTGCGACGAAAAAATATGTCGCAGAAAGGAAATAAAAAAATAAAAAAATATAAAATAGCGACGAAAACATACACCGACGAAACAACGACGGCAGTATCTGGTCGCAGAACTGACAGTTTTTCGTCGCAATTGTGCGACGCAACACCGACGAAATTTTTCCGTCCCAATATAGCGACGCTTCACCGACGAAATTCACTTTGCGACAAGCCGTATCGCGACCAACTTTTTTTGTCGCTATTTCGTCGCTAAATGTCTGTAACGACGACATAGCGACGACTTTTGTCTGTCGCTATATGTCTTTTTTTTGTGGTGTCAGGTCGACAAGTGTGTAGTATCCGAAGATAATGGATTCTCCTCGCAAAAGGTTAGATTTCGATATATGGAAGGAACAAGTTCTCCAACCGTCAAGGATTGTGGGAGCTTGATACCATTGTACGATGCAAAAGATTTGGAGATTATTCATTCTAATATGGATGAAGCTATGATTCCGAAGGTTGGATTAGTGTTTAAGAATGACCAAGACCCATATGATTTTTATAATGCTTATGCAAAACATGTGGGGTTTGGTATTAAAAAGCTAAGTGGACACTATTTCGATGCTTCGAAAAGTATCCGTAATCATGTTTTAGCATGTAATGCCGAAGGAAGACATGAAAATCAGGAAATTGGAAGTGGATCTACAAGACTTCGACCGGAAAGTAGAGTCGGATGTGAAGCTAGATTGAGTGTGATTCGTAATGCGAGTAGATATTTAATGGTGCTGCTGTCAAGCTTAAGCATAACCACCGATTGGTAAGCCCCAACAAAATTCATATGATCCGGTCTCATAGAAAGATAAGACCGAATCAAGCTTTGGAGATTGAAATGTCGAATAGCGTGGGAATCGCTCCAAGGGCTGCACATGAACTAATGGCAGTGCAAGTCGGCGGGAGAGATGTTCTTGGATTTATCTCTCTTGATTATAGAAACTATCTACGAACAAAAAGGCAAAAGGATATGCAAGTGGGGGACATAGGTGGGGTTCTTGAATATTTACAAAGAATGCAGTCTAAGGACCCCAACTTCAGTTACGCTATTCAAGTAGATGAGTTAGATATGATGACAAATATTTTTTGGGCTGGCGCTAAAATGAAGGCGGATTTTGTTAATTTTGGGGATGTTGTTTGCTTCGACACAACATATGGAAAGAATAATGAGGGGCGGCCGATTGCATTGTTTGTAGGTGTGAATCATCATAGACAATCTATTTTGTTCGGGGTGGCGTTGTTATATGACGAGACAACGAAGTCATTCGAGTGGTTCTTCAATTCCTTTACTGCGTCCATGTCGGGTTCAAAGCCTAAAACCATTCTAACCGACCAAGATGCATCAATGTCTAAGGCATTAGCATCTATATGGCCTGAGACGCATCATCGTCTTTGCATATGGCATATTTATAAGAATATGGCCATTCATCTTAGCAATGTCATCTCTAGGTTTAAAGGTTTCAAGAAGGACTTCAAGAGATGTGTATACGAGTTCGAAGAGGAGGAGGATTTTTTAAGTGCATGGTCGACAATGTTAAACAAATATGATCTGAAAGATAATGAGTGGTTGAAGAAGACATTTCAGGTTCGAGAAAAATGGTCTTTGGTTTACGGTCATCATATGTTTTATGGGGACATGACCAGTATTGGAAGAGGTGAGAGCATGAATGCATTGCTAAAACAGTATGTGAGCTACAAGAACAAGTTTTTGGTCTTCTTCGATAACTTCGAGAGGATGCTTAAAGGTCGTCGATACAAAGAGTTGGAGGCCGAGCTCAAGGCATCCGTGTACACGCCGGCAATTCATACGTGGTTTGAGCAAGAAAGACTAAAGACACATGACTATTTTTGTGTAGAATGTGACCATGTTGATGGTTTTAAGCGTTACAAGATCAGTCCATACGGAAAGAATTATCATCACATGGTAACGCACAATGCTGAGAATGAAGCGTTTGATTGTAGTTGCAAAAAGTTTGTCTTTGCTGGGATTTTATGTTCTCATGTGATAGAGGTTTTCCTTACTATAGGTATTTTTAGAATACCTGATAAGTATTTCCTTAAACGATGGACACGCAAAGCAAAGGAAACGGCCGCTTGTATAAATGAATCAATTGTGAGTTGTAGTGGTGTGAATGATAATACATTGTGTCATATGAGATACAAAGACATATGCCAACTTAACTTGCAATTAGCTACCAAATGTTCTTTGATGGAAGAAACATGCACTGTTGCTCGGAATATGATTGTTGAGGCACTTGACAAAGTTGATGTTCTCTTCCAAACCACAAAGAAGACATCTGATACTACTTTGTCCTCAAATGCGTCAGGCGTCAATGACGAACGTGGTATCACAGTAAAGGGTGTAAAAAGCAAAGAAAAACCAACGACAGGAAAAAGATGCAAGAGTTGTTTGGAAACATCCTTCCAGAGAAAAACATGTCAAGCAAATGCTAGTAATCTGGTATTGTCACACCAGGTAATATATGTTGTATTTATTATTGCTTATTAGTAAATTTTTGTCGCTTATTCGTTGTTTTTCCTGATTGATACAGACTTGTCATGATTTTATTCCGATGTCAACTGCATTAGACGGGACCTCAGGCCAAACTGATTTGCAAGCCTATCATGCGACATACTTGCATCATTACCCACCTCCACAGGTACACCGTCCTTGATGTTATGTGCATCGATTTTTGCCAAACTGATTTTGTTGCTATGTACATTTGATGTTATGTGTATTGATTTTGCCCTGCATATTTATTTTCACAGGTTCATTTGAATCCAACGTATCAGTGACCAATATCATTTCACAAATTTTCACAACATGATGGAGATGTTAACATGACATTTTCTTTTTCACAATCTTCACAGATGCAAGGTTCTTCTAGTAGTGGCTGTTGTCTCAGGTACAAAAACTCAGATTTATTAGAGAATGAAACTGACATTCTGTAAAGCACAAGGATGAGCTGAAGTGCCATCACAGTGATGGGCCGAGATGAATAGCCGAGGTCATCCCAGTGATGAACCGAAGTGTCATCACAGGGATGAGCCGAGATGAATGGCCGAGGTCATCCTAGTGATGAGCCGAAGTGGCATCACAGGGATGAGCCGAGATGAAAGGTCGAGGTCATCCCAGTGATGAGCCGAAGTGTCATCACAGAGATGAGCCGAGATGAAAGGCCGAGGTCATCACAGTGATGAGCCAAAGTGCCATCACAGGGATGAGCCGAGATAAAAGGCCGAGGTCATCCCAGTGATGAGCCAAATTGCCATCACAGGGATGAGCCGAGATGAAATGCCGAGGTCATCCCAGTGATGAGCCGAAGTGTCATCACAGGGATGAGCCGAGATAAAAGGCCGAGGTCATCCCAGTGATGAGCCAAATTACCATCACAGGGATGAGCCGAGATGAAAGTCCGAGGTCATCCCAGTGATGAGCCGAATTGCCATCACAGGGATGGGCCGAGATGAAAGTCCGAGGTCATCCCAGTGATGAGCCGAAGTGTCATCACAGGGATGAGCCGAGATGAATGGCCGAGGTCATCCCAGTGATGAGCCGAAGTGGCATCACAGGGATGAGCCTAGATGAAAGGCCGAGGTCATCCCAGTGATGAGCCGAAGTGTCATCACAGGGATGAGCCGAGATGAAAGGCCGAGGTCATCCCAGTGATGAGCCAAATTGCCATCACTGGGATGAGCCGAGATGAAAGTCCGAGGTCATCCCAGTGATGAGTCGAACCGATGAGCTCAACACAAAGATGAGCTCAACACAGAGACGAGCTCAACACAGGGATGAGCTCAACATAGGGACCGAGGCGAGTCCAGGACTCTGTCCTTAAGAAGAATTGCTCCGGAATACTGTGCCCAACCGAAAATTTGCAAACGTCTCCCAGGATACAACGGCTAACAGTTCATACAAGTGGCACTACTACGTAAGAACTCCACGAACCTGACAAATGTTCTGACTTCCTCAAATGGATGAAATGCAGCAGCAGTGTATGTAGTATGCAGTAATGGATTATGCAGTAGGAGAAGAGAAGGAAAATTTCTGTGTCTGCAGAAGCACTGCACTGCCTTTATTTATAGAGGGAATTGTGTGGCACTTTCTAGGTCTTCCCTCCGGTCAAAAACTTCTCATGCCCTTAGGGTACATATAAAGTGCCTCTCCTAGCACTATATTTGGTGGCATTTTCCCTTCACTTTGCCAATGTGGTGTATTTGCAAAAAGGTGATGTGTCTTCTTCTCATGAAGCCACATCACCAATTTTCTAATTTGCAACCAATTTTTGTTCCTACTTTGAGCATTAATTTCTCATTCACCCGATATCGAAATTGAGTGATTCAAAAGACTAAAATCATCTACTCATCACGTAGATAATTTAGGATTCATTAGTTTTCATTTTTTGATTAACGAAGACTAATCTTAATTAAGCTCAAAGTATGTTGCTCACCAACTTTGGACAAACCCATTTATAAATTTTCCTCCAACAATCCCCCACATGAATGGAAATTAATGCAAATGCAAATGCAGACTCTAACGAGAAGTCAGACAAGAAAATATTGCATCGGAAGAGGTAGCTTCTGGCTTTGAACCTTTCGTAGTGATGTACCATCAAATTCACTCGGCTAAGTAGTGACTTGAAGTCTTGAACTAGTCAGCCTTTGCTGTGAACCTAGACAACTCACACAACATTTTCTTTAACACTCTTTTGGTTCTCATGGTTGTGTTCGTTTTGGCCATGAACAACCTGGTTTCAGAAAGTGTTTTAGAGATTTCTTTGCCTCACAGAATTCTCATAGAAGCGGCCTCACTTCACACTTACATAGGTGATTCCTATCAGGAGCATTCTGCCATACCCCACTTGATGAATCAAGATATAGGACATCATTAAAAGCTTTAGCTTACCCTAAAAATTCTCTGCAGAAAGCACTTTTATATAGCGGAATGAGTAAGTGCTAAACTGAACCTTCATAACTTGGTTGTCCCATTGAACCAAGATCCTGGGATCTCCAGTAAACAAGGTTGGGTTACCGTTACAAAGACTCTTGCGTAGTAGGCTTAAGTCCCATTCCATTTGTCAATTTTGACATCTGATCTCTAGGCAAGCCTTTTGTAAGTGGATCCGCAAGATTCTCCTTTGATTTTATGAAATCAATGGAAATCACACCATTAGAGATCAATTGATTAATGGTATTATGTCTCCGACGTATGTGTCGAGACTTACCATTGTAGATGCTGCTTTGTGCCCGTCCTATAGCAGACTGACTATCACAGTGTATGCTGATAGGAGCGATTGGCTTAGGCCAACATGGAACATCTTCTAGAAACTTTCGAAGCCATTCAGCCTCTTCTCCAGCTTTATCTAGTGCTATAAACTCGGCTTCCATAGTGGACCGAGCTATGCACGTTTGTTTTGTAGATTTCCATGACACAGCACCTCCACCAACAGTGAATAGGTATCCACTGGTGGACTTATAGTCCTTGCTATCTGATATCCAATTCGCATCACAATATCTTCCAATACTGCTGGATATCTTGTATAGTGTAATCTAAGGTTCATTGTGTACTTCAAGTACCTCATCACTCAATTTAGAGCTTTCCAATGATCTTCACTTGGATTACTCGTAAACCTGCTCAATTTGTTTACTGAGCAGGCTAAGTCTGGTCTTGTACAGTTTGTTATGTACATCAGACTTCCTATTACCTGTGAGTACTTCAATTGAGCTACAGGTTCACCTCGGTTCTTTCTTAAGTGTACACTTAAGTCTAGCGGGGTCTTTATTGGTTTTGTATCAAACATATTGAATCGTTTGAGAACAGATTCAATATAATGAGTTTGTAACATAACGAGGCCTTCAGTCATCCGAGAAATTTTAATTCCTAGAATAATATTGGCAACCCCCATATCTTTCATATCAAAATTTCGTGTTAACATCTTCTTGGTATTCAAGATGATGTCACGAGTACTGCCTATGATGAGCATGTCATCTACATATAGACACAATATCACATAGGCGTCTGGTGTGTTTTTAATGTACACACACTTGTCACACTCGTTGATCCTGAAGCCATTTAACAACATTGCCTCATCAAACTTCAAATGCCACTGTTTGAGTGCTTGTTTAAGTCCGTACAAAGACTTGACAAGTTTACACACCTTTTTCTCTTGTCCTGGTACAGAAAACCCTTCAGGTTGCTCTATATAAATTTCTTCTTCTAACTCACCGTTCAGGAAGGCAGTCTTCACATCCATCCGATGTATTTCTAAGTCGTAGACTGCAGCGATAGTAAATAGCATTCTTATTGAAGTGATCCTAGTTACCGGTGAGTAGGTATCAAAAAAGTCAAAGTCTTCCTTTTGTCGATAGCCTTTAGCTACCAACCGGGCCTTTTATTTGTCAATAGACCTATCTTCTTTCAGCTTTTTCTTAAAGATCCACTTGCATCCGAGAGGTTTACTTCCTGGTGGAAGATCAACCAGCTCCCAAGTGTGATTTTGAAGAATCGATTCTATCTCACTATTTACTGTCTCTTTCCAGAAGGGAGCTTCTGGAGTTGAAATCGCTTCAGAAAAGGTTCTTGGATCGTTTTCTACCAAGTATGTTAGAAAATCTGGTCCAAAAGATGTTGGTATTCTAGTTCGTTTGCTTTGACGCAGTTCCTCAATTTCTTGAGGAGTTGTCTCACGCACTCGCTTACTAGTGCTTGCTTCTTCGTTGTTTTCGTCTTTCTTTGGAAAGACATCTTCAAAGAACACTGCATTTCTTGATTCCATGACAACATTCTCATGTATGTCAGGAATGTCTGACTTGTGCACCAAGAATCGATATGCACTACTGTTAGTTGCATATCCTATGAATATGCAATCAATTGTTTTAGGCCCAATTCTAACTCGTCTTGGTTTGGGTACTGCAACCTTCGCCAGACACCCCCACACTTTCAAGTATTTGTAACTAGGCTTATGACCTTTCCAAAGCTCGTATGGGGTTTCATCCATCTTCTTCGATGGAATTCTATTTAAAATGACGTTGGCTGAGAGAATTGCTTCCCCCCACAAGTTCTGAGGTAAACCCGAACTTATCAACATAGCATCCATCATCTCTTTTAGAGTACGGTTTTTGCGTTCAGCAATACCATTCGATTGAGGTGAATATGGTGCAGTCGTTTGATGAATAATGCCATGTTCTGAACAGAATTCATTAAACGGTGCATCATATTCGCCACCTCTATCACTACGAATTGTCTTAATTCGTTTGCTAAGTTGATTCTCAACTTCATTTTTATAGTCCTTGAAAGCATCAAGGGCCTTGTCTTTGCTACTTAGCAAAGAGACATAACAGTATCGTGTGCAATCATCGATAAAAGTTACATAATATTTTTTACCACCTCTTGTTTGTACAAATTTTAGATCACACACATCAGTATGAATTAAATCCAAAAGTTCAGCTTTCCTTTCTATTGAAGGAAATGGCGTCTTTGACATTTTTGCTTCAACACATACTTGGCATTTTTCTTTATTAATGTTCAGTTTGGGTAATAAGTCAAGATTAATCATCCTTTGTATTGACTTATAATTAACATGTCCCAAACAAAAATGTCATAAACAAGAAGACTCAAGCATATAAGCAGAAGTAGAAGCATTCTTATTGGCCTCTTTGGGCAAAGTTTTCTTGGGTACAATAGTCATCACACTAAGTTTGAACATGTTGTCGGTCAAGTACCCCTTCCCCAGAAATACCCCATTCTTACTCAGAATAAATTTATTACAATCAAATACCAGTCTAAAACCATGACTGACTAGTAAAGCTCCAGAAACTAAGTTCTTGCGGATGTCAGAAACGTTCAATACATCTCGCAAAGTCAATTCCTTTCTTGAAGTCATCTTCAGAATCACATTGCCCGAACCTTCTATCTTCGAGCTATCAGAGTTCCCCATGTACAGCTTTTCATTATTCTTTACCGGAGAATAGTCTCTGAACATCGCCCTATTTGCATAGACATGTCGAGTGGCTCCAGTGTCCACCCACCATTCACGAGGATTTCCAACTGCGTTGCATTCAGAAACAACAGCGCACAAATCCAGATCATCCATCTGACTGACAAGGTTGGCTTTCGCTTTTTCTTGTTTTTCTTTGGCTTACGGCAGTCAACACTGCGGTGCCCCTGAGTTCCACAGTTATAACATTTTCTGGTGAACTTTTTGGCAACTTTCTTGCCTTTAGGGTTCACTCCGACAGGATTTCTCTTTTTCTTTTTCGTCGCCTCTGCGACATGAGCTTTAACATGACCAGAACTCGAACTTGGCCTTTTTTCGGATCTACGATTGTCCTCCTCTATACGGAGTCGAACAATCAGATCCTCCAATGTCATTTCCTTTCGCTTGTGTTTGAGATAGCTTCTAAATTCCCTCCACGAAAGAGGTAGCTTCTCAATCACAGCCGCCACTATGAAAGATTCACTGAGCGACATACCCTCTTCTTCCATTTCGGCCACCAGCATCTGTAATTCCTCAATCTGAGAAACAACAGTCTTGGAATCTGACATTTTAAAATCAAGAAATTTGCCAATGACAAACTTCTTTGTACCGGCATCCTCCGTGCGGTACTTCTTATCTAAGGCCATCCACAATGAATTTACAGTTTTATAAGTACAGTAAAGTCCATACAATGAATTATCTAAACAACTCAAAATATGACTCAAGCATACATAATTGTTAAAATTCCATGCTTCATCCATCAAATGGTTCTGCATGTTCAGATTCGGATCTTCAACCGGAACCACCTCCGGAGGATCCTCATTCAGCATCTTTGTTAAGCCCAATGTTGTCAAGAAAAACAGCATCTTTTGCTGCCAGCGTTTGAAGAAACTGCCTCCAAACTTCTCATGATTCTCAACCTGTCCAGCAGCAGGAACATGTGCAGGAATGGGTGCAGCAACAGTAGGTGCGATTGGAACAGCAGTGTTCTGTTCCTCAGCGCCGATGTGCGAGTTAGAGCTTTCGTTCTCCATCTCGTTTCAATTTCTGACAAATCATGAAACAAGAAGTCAGTATACCAACAGAATACTGTAAATAAATCGGTACAAAACTGAGATAAGAACAGAAGTTCGTCTTAAGTTTGTTGTCTCAGGTACAAAAACTCAGATTTATTAGAGAACGAAACTGACATTCTGTAAAGCACAAGGATGAGCCGAAGTGCCATCACAGTGATAGGCCGAGATGAATAGCCGAGGTCATCCTAGTGATGAACCGAAGTGCCATCACAGAGATGAGCCGAGATGAATGGCTGAGGTCATCCCAGTGATGAGCCAAAGTGGCATCACAGGGATGAGCCGAGATGAAAGGCCGAGGTCATCCCAGTGATGAGCCGAAGTGTCATCACAGGGACGAGCCGAGATGAAAGGCCGAGATCATCCTAGTGATGAGCCAAATTGCTATCACAGGGATGAGCTGAGATAAAAGGCCGAGGTCATCCCAGTGATGAGCCAAATTGCCATCACAGGGATGAGCCTAGATGAAATGCTGAGGTCATCCCAGTGATGAGCCGAAGTGTCATCACAGGGATGAGCCGAGATAAAAGGCCGAGGTCATCCCAGTGATGAGCCAAATTGCCATCACAGGAATGAGCCGAGATGAAAGTCCGAGGTCATCTCAGTGATGAGCCAAATTGCCATCACAGGGATGGGTTGAGATGAAAGTCCGAGGTCATCCCAGTGATGAGCCGAAGTGTCATCATAGGGATGAGCCGAGATGAATGGCCGAGGTCATCCCAATGATGAGCCGAAGTGCCATCACAGGGATGAGCCGAGATGAATGGCCGAGGTCATCCCAGTGATGAGCCGAAGTGTCATCACAGGGATGAGCCGAGATGAAAGGCCGAGGTCATCCCAGTGATGAGCCGAAGTGTCATCACAGGGATGAGCCGAGATGAAAGGCCGAGGTCATTCCAGTGATGAGCCAAATTGCCATCACTGGGATGAGCCGAGATGAAAGTCCGAGGTCATCCCAGTGATGAGCCGAACCGATGAGCTCAACACAAAGATGAGCTCAACATAGGAAGAGCTCAACACAGAGACGAGCTCAACACAGGGATGAGCTCAACATAGGGACCGAGTCGAGTCCAGGACTCTGTCCTTAAGACGAATTGCTCTGGTATACTGTGCCCAACCAAAAATTTGCAAACGTCTCCCAGGATACAACGGCTAACAGTTCATACGAGTGGCACTAATAAGTAAGAACTGCACGAACCTGACAAATGTTCTGACTTCCTCAAATGAATGAAATGCAGCAGCAGTGTATACAGTATGCAGCAATGGATAATGCAGTAGGAGAAGAGAAGGAAAATTTCTGTGTCTGCAGAAGCAGTGCACTGCCTCTATTTATAGAGGAAATTCTTGGAGGTTACGGCAACCTACGACCGCACTGATCGGCTAGTAACCCCACGTTCACCACGCACCCCACGACTGTCTCAGCTCGGCCATTATCCCACGACTGGGAGGAATCAGTCAATTGAAACTGTCAGCTCAATCTGAGCCGTTAGATCGTAGGATTAAATCATAACCGTAGGATCAAGTAAATTATTTTCTGGAAAAGTTTAAAAGAAAATTTATCCAAAAAGATAAGAACCGGGCGGGCGAGCCACGAGCCACGAGCCCCGAGCCCGAGCCCGAGCACGAGCCGAGCCGGCCGGACGGGTGGGCGGGCAGCGCGCGCGTGTGCGCGCGTGTGGCACTTTCTAGGTCTTCCCTCCGGTCAAAAACTTCTCATGCCCTTAGGGTGCATATAAAGTGCCTCTCATAGCACTATATTTGGTGGCATTTTCCCTTCACTTTGCCAATCTGGTATATTTGCAAAAAGGTGATGTGTCTTCTTCTCATGAAGCCACATCACCAATTTTCTAATTTGCAACCAATTTTTATTCCTACTTTGAGCATTAATTTCTCATTCACCCGATATCGAAATTGAGTGATTCAAAAGACTAAAATCATCTACTCATCACGTAGATAATTTAGGATTCATTAGTTTTCATTTTTTGATTAACGAAAACTAATCTTAATTAAGCTCAAAGTATGTTGCTCACCAACTTTGGACAAACCCATTTATAAATTTTCCTCCAACAGTGGCATTGTAGGTGTCGAGTGCACGTGTGTACCTCGATGTATGGAAGGTGTATTTTGTCCTTCATCTAACTTGTTCATGTGATCACTTTTCTTACGTATATGGTACGTACTTGTTAGGAGTATTTGCTTATGGTTTTACCTTTATGGGCTAAGATTGAGTTAATTTGAAACATTTTATTATGCACAGAAAGACCAGATTCTGGCCGCCATGCTTAGGAAATCTACGCTGGATACAGCTGAGAAACAATTGATTCTGCAGGAGATGAGAAGCATTCCCTCCGGAGCATGTTATCTGCGAAATTTGATGCCTTATGTAAGCAAAAAGTCATCATTATTTTCTTGTACTTTCAGCCATATTTAAATATAGGGTATTTTGCTGTTGTAATTTAGCAGTTTACAAGGTTTATGATGTTTTCTGTATATGTTTGCAGCCCAGCAGGACACAATCCTTGACAAATATTTTGCTTATGAATTCTATTGTAGAAACTCCTCTTGCATAAGGCTCAAAGCACTGTGATGAAAGTGGAAATCCCAGTACCTTGAAATACACATATGATAGAGATATATAAAATTTTGGTACCTCTTCTTTATGCATTGGTTCTTTCTCATAATAAGAAAATATTCATAGAGAAAAGAAAAAATATTATGTGTCATTTCCATCGAACATTACATCACTATTGTCAAGTAAAGCAAAAGAAAAAAAATAAGGTCTTTGTCATTTTGTAAGACATTGCAGCCACTGTATCAAGACATTAAAAGGAGGATCAAACTAAATAAAGATTACCTAATCGACATGAAAAAATGTAACCTTTCCACTTATATAACGGTTCTTTAAAGTAATCATTGGATTATAAATTCAATTCTAAAATGACCATAAAGTTCAACAATAGGAAAAGTGTATTAAAATCGTATGTACATGACGAAGAGGTAATGCTGATTTGTTTCTAGACCAGCTGAGCAAAAGTAATGCGAGGAAACAAGTGAGTTCTGCCATTTCCTCCTGTTTAAGCCGAGGAGATGAATGTTATAGATGTCTGAATATTTTTATGCTTTCAAGAAAAATTTGTTGGGGCGGGGGGGGGGGGGGGGGGGCGGGGGGTGGTTGGGAGGTTTTGTTGTGGATAAATAAAGTAACATTCGAAACGAAAGGGCTGTCAATTATCAAACTACAGAAGTACAGAATCTTAGTCATGACAGCTGAGAAACAATTAACTCAAACACCATCTGCAAGCTTCACCACTGCATCTGCAATTTACAAACTTCACAATCATACAGCATAAAAAACCAACACAATGCCGTGTCCAACACTTGAAAGATAGTTACAAACCACAAATTCTACATATCAACATAGTCTAATGCCTTACGATCATTTGCTAGTATGAATTAAACACAAATACAATACTTGCGATGAGGATTAATATTACACACGAAGTTAAAAACTTTGTGCATCTTCTGCTCTTTATTTTCTTAGGTTTCTTTTCTTCTTTCAAAGCCTTCTTTTCTCTTTTCCGAGCCTGGTAATATCTTGTCACGAATTCGATTTCACCTTTCAGAACTTCATTTTCTCTCTTCAGCGCCATGTTTTCACCTCCAACGACTGGTATTCTTCCTTCAGATTCTCATATTCTCCAATTTGTGTTTCATGCTCATTGTGTTTCCGTAGCAAACCATGAATAATATGACGAGATCTTTCACACAACTGATCATCCATCTATACAAACACATTATATCTTCTATTAACAAAAGAACGAAACCTACGTCCCACATTGTCTTTTTTCCATGCCATTTGTTCTTTTAACAACAAACCACACTCGCATTGTCTGGAATATCTCTACATGAAATAGTCGATGAAGATGCCATGTGTGATATTGTGTAATGTTTGTAATCTGCAACATAATGCAAATACACAACTCAAAATTCAAAAATGAAAAAATGCAACAAAATGCAAATTCACAATACACTGCCAAGCAATCAATACCAAATCCAGCCAATCAGATAGAAATGTCCTGTGCAAACTATATCATGTATTTCTTACGCCTTTACCCTTCTTTAATATCATCCACTGTTAACATACTTGGTCCCAAATTTCAAACTTGAACATTTTGTAAACCTACCTCATCGTAGTGCACAGGTTAATTAAGGTATGAAACCTCTGAGCATAAAAAACAAGAAGAAACTGAAGGTGTATACAGAGTATTATACACTTACAACACAGCTTTCCATGGGGTTGCAGCACAACTTAGAGAAAAAGAATTGGAGGAATTGCAAGAAAAAGACGGAGTCATGGCTTTTTCCCCAGAAAACATCTATCGATTACACACCACAAGAAGTCCAATGTTTCTTGGGCTAGAATTAGCCAATGGGAAAACGTCTTGCCTGATGAACCATTTTCAAAAGATGTTGTTGTGGGTGTGCTAGACACAGGAATTTGGCCAGAAAGCAGGAGCTTTCATTATACAGGAATGGGGGCTGTGCCGGCTCATGGTAAAGGAATGTGTGAAACAGGGCATGGCTTTTGAAGACTCCATTGTAACTTCACTCTCGCCATATCTCACTTTTAGCCTCATTTTCATTAATCTTCAACAGTGTCTTCGAATTTTAGAGGCTCCAAGACGACGACAGAAAACTCCGAAATACATACAAATAATCTTCATAAAATGAATATAGAAAATACTAAAGTAATAGGGTTTCACCTGTTTGTTTTGACGATGGTGACTGTTGCAGAAAAATGGTGGCTTCCGCGTCTTGAGGATGCTGATTTGCCGCCGAAGAATGGAATTGCCGCCGGAGAAGATGATGCGCTGAAGATAAAAGGAGAAAAGGAAGAACTTTTCACTGGAGAAGATGATGCGAAGGAGATAAACTTTTCGCCGGAGAAAATAGTTAGGGATTAGGGAATGCGTTCGATTTGGGGAAGAAGGTAAAGGGTAAACGGTTGAAATCCTTGGACGGGGGACATTTTTGTTTGTGGTGATACGTGTCACGTTTCTATTGATCAGCTTTAAAAAGGCAGAATGAACACGTGGCGTTAGACTTGTCAAAATTTACCAGATATCCGACATCCGAATTCGAATTCGGCTGTCCGAATCGAATATGGTAAGAGCTGTACATTCGTTTCACCGTATTCGAATTCGTATCCGAATAGTATTAGAAAAACAAATACGAATATTGTATAGTCATTACCGTATCCGAATATCCGTATCCGAATAGATATTTTTAAAATTAAATAAAAATATATAATAAAATATATAATAATATATAAAAAAATATGTAAAAATATTTATTTTTAAAATTTTAAAAAAATATATATGAAAACACTGTTGTAAATTTGCTGATTTCGAATTCGGATATCCGGATTCGGATATTCGAACAAATTTAAAATAGATATAATACGGATTCGGATATCCGGCACCGAATTCGAATCCGAACAAATTCGAATTCGGATGACTTCCTAAATATCCGTCCGGATTCGGATACGAATTCGGATATAGTTAGACAAAAACGAATTCGAATACGGATACTGTGTTACCGTATTCGTTTTATCCGTTTGACATCCCTACGTGGCGTGCTGTGATAAGCGGCCTCATTTTTGGCCTAAGATTCAACCTGCCCTAATCATATCCGACTAGTTATGCATAAGTTTGTTTTTTTAATAATTACACAGTCTCACTTATTGAAAAAAAAGAAAAAAGAATAGACAGACTCAAATACGAACATTGGGTAGAAAACACTCGTTACATAGAGAAAGGTTGTTTCTGGTTAAACACGGATTAAAAGTGGCATGAAAGTTATTCAACTGGAATCTAGCGTTACTAGCCAAACACTTATGAGACATCCAGCACAAGAAGGACTCTCTCTAGATTCAATAAAAATCATCAAACATATCTAAGTCGAGTTCGATAATATGTAACCTGATTCAAATTGAGTTTACACATGTGAATTATACTCAAGTAGAACTGATTTTTTTTAATATAGTCGATTCGATAAAAAATACTTGACTCGACTCAACTCGTTTATACGGCTAGCATGGGTGTTTGTACGCGTGGACATGGTATATTTGTTAGGTTGAAGTTTTCTAGTCATCAAAGGAGTAAGACTTCATTGTTGCTGACATGTCTAGGCTTTATTGGTGGCTCCACGCTGGATCCACGAGAACTTGAGCTTGCGTGGATTGCTTAGTTGTGAAGGATAACAAATTTATACTCAAATGACTAAATTAACCTAAAGCTAGAAATTTCCCTGATGTTTGTCAATTTATTTTAGGTCAACCAATAAACCAATGGCCTACGGTTTCTACCTCTTTTTTTACTTTTATAAAATCCTATACATCTACCTCTTGTTAGAACCACTTAAAAAAACATATATATTTTAGCAAATTTAAATATATACCGTCATGGTTTAATACCACCGTAAATGTCTCGTAACAAAATTGAATTTTCAATAAACTTATGGTTCTTCAAAAAGCCTTTTTCGTGGAATTTCTTATGTTTTGAAAATCTTTTAGTTTCCTGTTCAAAGTGTCAGCTCGGTAAGATCAATAACAAATATATTCTCGAAAATAAGAGGATGTTTAAACTATAAAAAGAAATCAAATATTCTTCTGTTTTAAAACATTGTTCTGATTTTTATTTAGTTTGTCTTAAAATATTATATAATTTCTAAAGTTTTCGTACTTCATTTAATTGATACTCATGATTCTAATTTATATTAACTAAAAACTAATGATAATTTAATTTTTGTAAACTATTCTTAAGATAAATTAAAATAATATTTTTAAAAGAGAGGAGGTGCAATAAAATATAAACGTCATAAAACTTATCAAGTAAAATTCACTGATGTATTATCTTTGCGCGGATAATAAAAGACCTTTCTAGTAATTTCATGAAGCATCCTATCGGATTTGCGTTCTCTCACAGCCGTATATCGACGGGTCTTCAGCAGATTTTTTTCACCCGACTATAAATCTGATCCGCGAGCCAGTTATCTCGTCAATTGTTTGAAAATTTGCGATCGGTGAAATCAATACTAGCAAGAAAGAGATATTCCATATAGTAGAGAAGACATGGAAGGGTTCGCTTCGTTCTTCGAATCGCAATCGGCTGCCGGAAGCCGATGGAGTTACGATTCCCTTAAAAATTTCCGCCAGATCTCTCCTGCTGTTCAAAATCATCTCAAGCAGGTCCGTTAATTATACTTTTTCTTATTTAATGTTTGTTTTGTCTTTGATCTGTGTTTTGTAATTAAGTATTTGGTCTTGTTATTTCTGGTTCGGATTATTTGTATTTAGGTGAAAACTCGTAAGAGTTGTTTCTTGGGGAAAGCGCTAGTTTAGGTTAATCGTTGAGAGCAAATGATGAATTTGCAATTGATCAGGGCGATATTTTCTTCTTTTGGTCATCTTTGGTTACTTTTATGGTACTTTTATATCTATTTTGTGCTTGTCTTGGTTATTATTAGGTAGTTTTCTTTTTTATTTTTTTTATTTGCAATGCATAATGCCTTCTATATTGTGGAGTTGTTAGCTGAAATTCCAAGAGCTAAAGATAGGAAAATTTGTTCAGATGCATGATGAATTGGGTGTGATTTATGTGAAACTTTATTTGGGTTGTGCTTTTATGTTGTTATAGCTTCTGTTTTCTCTGACTTTTTGTTTTCAATTCTTTTCGATGTTTTCTATTTTCTACATTAAGCTCCCTCCAGTAGATTGCCAGGAGATCGGACTGAATAGAGCTTTGAAACTTTTGGTCATCTTTGGTCTCTTGTTTTTGTTCTTTCTTGTCTTGTGGGTTATTAGATGCTCTTTTCAACAAATTACATTTGCAGATTATCCTACCTGGTCTTATTAGAGGAGTGCAATAATGTTATTCTTGCTCATTGCAGGTTTATCTCACACTATGTTGTGCATTGATATCATCTGCTATTGGGGCTTATCTACACATATTGTGGAACATTGGAGGGTTTTTGACAACAGTTGGATCAATTGGAAGCATGATGTGGCTACTCTCAACACCCCCTTACCATGAGGTAACTTGTCTTCTTCTCCGTCGTCTTTTCACATTCATTTTATGATTATGATAATGATAATAATGTCAAGTGCTTTTGTTGACTTTTATTTTCTCTATCATACTCGTTGGATAAATTTGAATGCAATGCAGCAAAAGAGGCTTTCACTTTTGGTGGCAGCAGCAGCTTTTCAAGGGGCAACAGTGGGGCCTCTTATTGAATTGGCCATCGCCTTTGATCCAAGGTACTTTTGTATGTGGAAGATGTGTTGTATATGGTCATTGTTCCTTGTATAATTTTTTGTTCTAGCTATCGTGGCCGTTTGCAGCCTTTTGCATTCTTTGGAATTCTTGTTTTCCGATGGGTTTTTGCACTCTGTCGTACCTTCCTCAACCCTCTCTCTCCCCTCCACACCCCTCCAAACGGAAAAAAGAAGAAGGAAAAAGAAATAGAGGAACGCCGGAGAAAAGCCGATCCTCACTTTGAAAAAAAATTAATAATAAAAAGTAAGAAAGCCGTTCTTCCTAATTATCAATTCTTTCAGCTGCCCAGTACCAGTTTTGTTAGTAAAGGCTACGTGCTTGTATGTCTTTTGTTTTTGGTGTTGGATGGTTGGGCTAAGTAGCGGATATGCTTCATTGTTAAACCAAATTGGCCTCTAATTGGTCAAAAGCAATGCTGAAGATGGCCTTTATGGATTTCTCGTGATGGGTTGAACTCTGAAATATTTCGTCAAATGATATCCCCTTTTCTGGAGGTCTTTTCTGGTTTTTAGCTATATTGGCACCAACAATGTGCAAGTACATTGGTCTGTCCTTATGATTTGGTTTTGCATGCAAGTTGAAAGGTGTTGGGTTGTGCATTCACAATGCAGATACCTTGAGCATGAAAGTTCTACCTGTTGTGAAGGAAGATTCTGATTCATAATCCTTCTTGCAGCTTACTATTTAGTGCTTTTGTTGGTTGTGCCGTGGCCTTTGGTTGTTTCTCTGGAGCTGCCATGGTGGCTAGGCGCAGGGAGTACCTATACTTGGCTGGCCTGCTTTCTTCTGGTGTCTCCATTCTTTTCTGGCTGCACTTTGCCTCCACGGTCTTTGGAGGGTCAACTGCCTTGTTCAAGTTCGAGGTATCTTCTGGAGTTCTGGAGTTCTTTCTTTGATTATCAATTTTTAAATGAGAGACCTTGTATGAAATGTACACAATACATCTTACCTTCTGCTTCCTCTTTTGCAGTTGTATTTTGGGCTACTGGTTTTTGTTGGGTACATTGTTGTGGACACACAGGATATAATTGAGAAGGCACACTTTGGTGATCTGGATTATGTGAAGCACTCCTTGACCCTTTTCACTGACTTTGTTGCTGTATTTGTTAGGATTCTGATCATAATGGTACCCCTTAATTCCCTTTTTGGGCTAGTCACGTTGACAAATAATTCTTCTTCCAATGCTTAGTAGTTTCTAACATCTCTCTTGTTTCCCATCTTCTTGAACAGTTGAAAAATGCATCAGAGAAGGAAGAAAGAGAGAAGAAGAAGAAAAGAAGATCTTAGAATCTTGTAGCTAACTGATGCTCTCCTGTCAACAGAAGCATTTGTGGGTCTAAGTAGTTTTCTATCACTTCATATGTGTGAGATATTGAAAGTTGTTATGTGGATGTATAGTTTTGGTTACTGAACGGCGATCGATCTTAAATGATACCATCGGTTGATTGTTTGGCATCTTCCTCAAACCCCTGACCTGTGAGTATAATTATTAGCTTGGATGATGGCTGAACGTTCTTACCCTTATCAATTTTTCCTTCTGCATTCCTGTTGCTTCATGTTTTCCCTATATATTTTTACTGTTCGACTTCACAGTCTAGACAAAAACAACTTCACTTTCTAGTCTGAAACAAGATCTTTCTGGTGAAATGCGGGGAAAGTTTGATGAAATGTAGTAGTGAAATTTGATTGTGATACTAAATGTGAAAATGCTGCAGATTGTAGTATGATTGTGAAATAAACTAAATTGGAGACCATGTATTCTATTAAAGAGAGCCCTTCTCGTAAATTGCTTGATGCAATTCTGCATCTGTGTGGCACCTCTCTCTGTTTTAGCATGTTCACCTCTCTTTCCTACATTCGACAGTTTCCTTTAAAGCCCAACACTTCTATTTCTCAAATGGGTATGCACAAATTCTCAGACAAAGGTTTCAACTTAATCTTTATACTTATACTGCTGTTTCCTGGGACTTTAAGATATGAGCTCAGTGGTTCTTCTCTTGATTTCTGAAACTGTGCAGCAGAAGAGGTTCGAACCCCCAAAAGTAAAGGGTGAATGATACTAAGATTATTCATTCCAACGTATATCCTGGAGTTTTCCTTTTGTTGCAGGAAAGTTGATCTTTTTCTTGGTTCTCTCATCTTTCGGATGTCTTCTTCCTTCATTATATTTGTTGCTTTTGGCTCCATTCCCTTCTTTAGTTCTTTACCTTTTCGGCTGGTTTTCTTCTTCCCTTTTGGTTCTATCCTTGTCCTTCATCGTCTCAGAATGAGCCCATGGCATTTAACAGAGCACAAGCAGTGTCAACTGGCAAAGATGCTCAAATCAATCCCACCGATTGTGCAATCAATCATGAATGAATTAATGGATTTCAATAGGGCTCACAGACACAACGATAAACGAAAATAAAAAGGCACTCTAACCCATAATCAAATCTCATTTGACGATAACATGGTATGTATATCAACAGGAAGTTAAAAGTAAAATGCGATAACACCACCGGAAATCGGCTGAAAGGAACAGCACCGTCGCTAATACCGCATCACCGCCATTCACTGGTCAGAACTGCTATGATTGGCTCTCTTCTAAAGATTCCAAGAGGAGATGAATCTCTTCCGGAGTTGCCAGATGAGAGGGCACCATGGTGGGTCTTTGGTCTGGGGAGTAGCGGCGAAGGTTTTATGTGTGCGCAAGGGAGGCGAGGAGAGCAAAGAGAAAAGAGGAGGACAGGAGAAGGGGAAAATTTTTAGGGTAATTATTATACCAACATCATCGTCATCATCCGAACCCAGTATATCCTAACGACAGCAAAATCTATCGTTAGGGTCTGGAGAGAGTAAATGTAGGCAGACAATACCTCTATCCCAAGAGATAGAGAGTCTATTTCCAGTAAAACCCTCAGATCTATATGTACCTACATAAATGACATAATAATAGAGATATTCTGTGCTAGTGTGTTAGTGAGGAAATTCAAAGAATAAAAAAACAAGACTTTCTATATTACAATATATATACACACACGTGTATATATACTCTTTGTGTTTGGATAATATATATATTCTCCCTTGAAATATTTCTGACTGTAGTATTTTCTTTTTTGAGATGCCCTAAATATTAATGAGTTCTCATACTAATTACATTATTAATAAAACTAAAGTTATAATATAAAAGAATAATACTTACTTCTATATGGGCAATAAAACAGATATAAAAATGAAAATTGTTGTAGTTTTATTGTTTCAAGGTCTCCGATTAATTCCAAAATTTCGAAATTAAACTAGTGGACTGAGCAAAAGTATGTGTGCACATACATATATGTAATGTGAATATATATGTATACATATATTAATATGTGTATATTTATATCTACAAATATGTATGTACACACACAGATATATACACATACAAACACATACATGTGTGATACTTGTATTTGTCATGCGGTAAAGTTTATACTCATGGACTTACGAGATTACATAAAATTTTATAGTTATATACTTATATATATATATATATATATATATATATATATATATATATATACTTGCATAGTTATATATCTATGTCAAGTATACTTATGTATTAGGATAATATATATGTGTATCTACCCATTTTGTATCGTATGAGGTTTGGACATATATGTGTATGTATATATATTTCTTATATTTGGTAAGTATATATAACTATATAAATATATGGCTACATAAGTATACAAGTATATGCCTATGTAAGTATATAAAGATATACTACCTATTTCTTATAAGGTTACGTATATACTTATGTACCTAGATGATCATATACAATTGTACACTTATACACTTGTCCTGATATGTACTATACATATATACACATGCTTATGGGTAAGACATATACACTTATAGAATTATATATGCTTGTATAGTTATATACTTATGTTTATATGTAATATACAAGTATATATACTTATACTCGTATATAATGTATCATATATACTTATGTACATAAGATTATGTAAACTTGTCTGTTTATATACTTATGTAATTAGAGGATTATATAAATATACTTACATACTTGTGCTTATAATCATGATTGACATTCTTATATTTACATAATATCACCTTTCTCAAAAAATGGTCACAAAATCTGCGACAGTCTTTGGAAAGGTCACAAGAACAGACGTTTAGCTATGGCCGTTTTTGCTTATGGTCACAAATTTGTCGTCGTTTTTGAGATAATCGCAAATTTACGAGCATGTTTGGGATAGTCACATAAACATGCGCTAAGTTGCGACCATTTTTTTTATAAGGGTTGCAAATTTGCTAACGTTTTTGATACGGTCGCAAATTAGCGGCGATATTCAGGATGGTCACAAAGACAATCACTAAGTTGCGACTATTTTCTATAACGGCCGCAAATTTATGACCGTTTTTGAGACAATTGCAAATTTGCTACTGGCTTTTGGGACGACCACAAAAAGGGTCACAAATTTACAACCGTTTATGGTCGCAAAAACGGATGCTAAGTTGGGAGCATTTTTTATAACGGTCGCAAAATTGCGACCATTTTAGAGGCGGTCACAAATGTAAGACAGTTTTCTGGACAGTCGCAAAAACAGACGTTAAGTTGCAACCTTTTTTTTTAAATAAAGGTCGTATATTTGTCACTGTTTTTGAGATGGTTGCAAATTTGTGACTGTATTCGGGACAGTCACAAAAACGGTAGCTAAGTTGTGACCTTTTTTTTGTAACAGCTGTAAATTCACGATCAATTTTGTGACGATCATAAATTAGTGTCTGTTTTCAAGATGGTCACAAAAACGGTCACTTAATTGCGATCATTTTTGATTACGGTCACAAGTTTGCGAATGTTTTTGAATTTTACGGTTGTTTTTGGAACGGTCGCAAAAACGATTGTTAAGTTACGACCATTATAAATTTACGACCATTTTAGGACGGTCGCAAAAATAGATACTAAGTTACGAGCGTTTTTGATAATAGTCGCAAATGGTTGCAAAATTGCGACCATTTCGGAGACGGTCGTGAATGTGAGACTGTTTTCGAGACTGCTGCATAAACGGTATGAAGCTTTGGATGAGTTCAGACTTGAAGAGACTTGAATGGCTTCGGCCGAAAAAGCTCTTATTTATAGCTGTTGAAGCTGAAGGCTGCGTGGCCTAGAGCAAGACGGTGATAATACCTGGCTGTCCTTGTGACAATTCTTGTTTGCATGGCCGCCACGCGGCAACTTATGGTTGTGGTGCTGGAAATTCTCTTCTGCATGGTTGACATGTGGAGATAAATGGATGCGCTGCTGGCAGTCCCGGTCTGCATAAAGGCTAAGTGTCACTACGTGTCGGGCCGAGAGGCCAAGCTTGCTAAGTGACAGGACTCTGCTTAAATATACAATAACCAAGCCGAGATGCTTCATGTGCAATTCGTCTAGGAAGGTGAGGCAAGGATAGCAAGAAGCTCTGCCGAGCTGAGCTGAGCAGGCTAATCAGAGTAGGCTAAACTCTTTGTATGTACTTTGATCCGACTTCTGGCCGAGCTGACGTGAGGCCGGGGCTGAGCTTAAGCCTTGGCCTTGCGATCCTGTCTGGGAACTTCTCAAGGAGAACTGGGTTTACCGGTCAAAGTCTGACATTGAGATGAACCTCTGGAGTGGGCCTAAGTCAGCCGAGCTTGACTTGCGTTGACAATTATTGACTAACGTGGAAGTACTTTGTCGTATTCAGCTGCTGAGTTCTGGTTTCATCAAAACAAAACTACTTTTAAAAGATAATTAGAACATCAAAAAAAGTTCGAGTGTTGCACGTCTAGAGCATGCATCATCTAAATTTTATTGATTTTTTTATATAAAGCGGAGAAAGAGCGTGGTTACATTTATAAATACAAAATGCAAAAAACAAAACAAAATTTGAAAAGATCTTTGAGGAATTTAATATATATGGATTCATGGTGGATTGCTGCTAGGGCTATAAACGAGCCGAACGAGCCGAGCGTTGCGTGTTCAAGCTCGGTTTATTTAACTTAGCGAACGAGCCGAGCTTGTTTGTTTATTTAAACGAGCATATTTAATTGTTCAAGCTTGGTTCGTTTAACTCACGAACAACATTAACGAGCCGAACACCTTAAACGAACGATGCCACTTACCGAGTTCGAACAGAAAAAAGGTGTTCAAGCTCTGTTCATTAACCTTTTATCCGAGCCAAGATCGAGCTCGACTTCGAACCAAACGAGCCGAACAACCGAACGGCTTGTTTCATTTACAACCCTAATTGCTGCTAGGCATGATGGTAGACAAATAAACGATTTCTTAGATTTTAGCCTTTATAAATTTTCTATTTGGAATTCTTGCGGACCTATATGTCAGGGTCGCCGGAAACCACCTTCGTGTGTTTCTAACACATAGGTATAGTTGGGTACATCTGACCTCTCATACCCCGCCATAGGCGGAAACTTCTAAGGTAATAGGATAATGTTGTTGTTGTTTTGCAACCTTAGCAGCTAGTTGATCAAGTCACTGCAACCTCAATTTTGCCTCTGATTAAGAACAAACAAAAATGAGCAGTACTTTTACCTTATTTTATCATCATGAAATTTACAACCTCACCTAGATTATAATAGTTATGACAGTTTTGATAATTAATGGTTAGAAAATTCATACTTTTAACTTTACATAATTATTTTCTATATATAACTAAACATGACATAATGTTCAATTTTCAAACTTAACGTAACTTACAAATAAATGTGTCTTAATTTTTAGTTTTCATTGTTTATATTTCATTTTCTTAATCAGTAAAATTATTCAATTTGATTATGAGATATGGTTGAGATGCGAACAAAGTAGTGACACTTGTAGAAGTATTGATCTAATTGCTATTTCAATTTCTAGAATCTTAAAATTTTTCTAATTTCATTACATGCAGTGAATTTATGCTGTTCGGATATAGGGAGGCGGGTGAGTCAAAATATGAAGCCTTCAATCACGCGGCATCACGTGTAAAAACTGGTCAGCAGTTTAATATTTTCTTTTTTAAAAAAGAGCAGTTTTTATAAGTGCCGGTGCGTGATTGGAGAACTCATATTTTGTTTCACTCACTGGTTCTCAAGATCTGAACCAGAATAGAGCATATATATTGTCGGAAAATCTTTGAATGCTGCAACCCTTGGACGTAGGAAGCCTGTTCAACTTCTTGAAGAGGAAATAATCAGCAAATTACTTTTAGCAAAACTAACTTCCCTGAATATATGCTCACATTCAAGTGAAATCAGGTGAGAATATCATGGAGTCAATCAGCATATTTCTGCAAGAAAAAAAGAGGCAAAATTTGGTCTGCGTGCATTATATAAGCCGTGGTTATTATCACTAAGATTTCAATAACTCAAACACAATTTGCAATAGAATCATGGGAATCTATGCTTTTCTTTTAATCTCTAATCTTCTTTTTCTGGCACTAAACTCTTTCACTTGCACTGCTGCCCAAGCTTCGCTCTCCACTGAGTACAAGTGTGCCTGTACGAACCACATGACCCGCAAATCTTTCCCTTCTTATTTCCAGTTTGGCGCGGGTAGCTCTGCTTATCAGGTGACGGTTTTTGGCTCACTACTAAGCTATCAAATCGTTTTAGTTAAAATAGCACGAAAAATTCGATAAATTAGCGATAGTTTATTCGAAGGTAATGCTTGCAGTTTGGAAAATAATCGAATAGCTGACATCTAAGCTTATAATAGTTCGTAAAGTCAATGGAAAGAAGAATGAAGATGGATTGATGTTTAAATAAGCAAGATTTGCTTGGCACATGACATGGATCGATTCATGTCTCAGATGGATCGATCCATGTGGCTTGAAAATGAAGCTGAGTATTCTGTTAGACATAGATCGATCACATTGATCGATTAAAATTCACAAAGATCGATGACTTCGATCGATCGATGTACCTTGAGTGCAAAGTTGAAGTACATTGTACAACATAGATCGATCATATGGATCGATCAATGTGACTTCGATCGATACATAGATCAATCGAAGTAGCTTGGTTGAAAGACTGGAGCACATTGTGAGACATCGATCGATATTTCGATCGATGTGGCTTGGATGAAAATTTGGAGCTTATTGTGAGATATCGGTCGATGACATCGATCAATCGATGTGCTCAACAGAAGTGACTTTTCATCTAAGTTGCAACTTATGCACCAAGTGACATGCCCAATCATCATGCAACAGCTAAAAACGTCTGATGTGATGTTCAAGATCCTATAAAAAGACTATTGCAACACATTTCAAGACATCATAAACACAAGCTAATTCTTGCAATTAAAATTCTTCTTACTACTCTAAACATTCTCAAATTTGAAAATTCATTTGGTTTCTTTCTTATTGCTGAGTTTAGAAACTTGTTGGCTGTTGTATGTTAAGAAGAAATTTGTCTATAACCCTGCAGCAACTAGTACGAGCAAATATTCCTTACATATGGTGTTTATACACGTCTCAAGCCGTAAAACTTATTCTATTCCTCGTTCTTGTATTCATTTTCTTCCCAATTTATTCAGCGTTGCAACGCTAAATCTCAAAATCTCATAGGATCGTGACAACCCTTCACGTACTTTTTTCTTGTAATTTCAGGTAGAAGGCGCTTGGAATGTCTCTGGTAAAGGACCAAGCATTTGGGACACATTTGCTCACCTTCATCCAGGTGTGTGTGTGTTAATATATATATATATATATATATATATATATATATATATATATATATATATATATATATATATGTTCGCAGTATCTACCCTTATCTGTGCTAAGGTTTTACATGAGGCTGGTAAAATAACATCAGACCAGGATTAATTTTGAGGGAAAAATAGCACATATATTTGTGTTGAGTTACCGACGTTTCATGATTGATACAACAACTATATCACGGAATTTGTTTTGCTATTATTGCAGAGAAAATAGCGGATGGCAGTAATGCTGATGTGGCCACTGATTCTTATCATAAGTATAAGGTAGTTAGTTATACGTAACATTTGTGTTTTCCAACATGGGAAAAGTTCACTTTTATAAATTTTTTTTGGTCACATTGATTCATGATTAATCGAATTTAACATTGCAGGAAGATGTGCGCGCGGCAAAAGAGTTGAATCTTGACACTTACAGATTCTCCATTTCTTGGTCTAGACTATTGCCTCGTACGTGGTGAATTACTCCATATACATTTATTACTCCTCGAATGCAAAATAAATTAATTTTAACACGTTCAGGACAAGAAAACAACGACAACAACGTTACCCCAACACATAGAATTGGACTTAATTTAGACGGCTGGGTTTTTTTACATTAAGTATGCTTGTTTCAATAATTTAAAGATTTGCATGTATTTTTGTAATTTAAAAAACCTGAATAGCACGTACACAGTTAAGCATGCAGATATCCGCCGTGTCTAATTACATAAATCATGTTCAAATGTTTTGGTTATAGCTTAATGTTCCTTATTAATTTTTTTTTTTTCTGCAATGTGTATTTCTTAGATGGGAAGGTGAGCATGGGTATCAATCCAGATGGTGTTAGATACTACAACAAGCTCATTGACGAACTTTTAGACTACGGTACTGCATTAAATTTATGCATTTTTTTTCATTTTGCATCTACATCTTATATATATTTTGCATAACATATACATATATATATATATGTATATATATATATATATATATATAAAATTTTCTAATTATTGGCACGTTCGAAATAAACCCGTTAAAGTTTTCATTGCATTATACAGGGATTCAGCCTTGTGTGACACTCTTCCATTTTGATACTCCCCAAGCTCTTGAAGATCTCTATGGTGGTTTTCTGAGCCCTCAAATAGTGTACGTAATTTAGAACTGTCTCTTTTCTCCTCCATCCCACTGACAAAGATTCTATATATAGAACAGGAACACTATGATTATACATAAAATTTCAACATGGAAAAGGGCATAAATAATGTCGACTAACAAAGAAAAGATAGAGTGTACAAATAGTTAACCTGTCTTTGCATCATCGGTCTACATGATTTACGTTTTTACTTCCACGCTAGAATTTCATGTTACCATTTTGAAGAAGACATTTTTTTGACTTCAGAATAGGATAGATTAAAGCAAAACAACTCACTAAATTAGCGATTCGTATATTATGAGTTGCAGTTGATCGATACATCTTGGCGCAATTTTTATTATTGGTCCTTGGAAACAACGTCGGTGTGTTTTTAAGGCATGTGTATGGTTGTGTACATCCGACCCCCCATTCTCAGCCATAGACGGAAGCCTCTAAGGCAATAGGTAATAGAATATGATAGAATAAAGCAAAACAATTCACTAAATTAGCGTTTCTTATATTATGAAGTAGCAGTTGATCGACAGATCTTGACGCAATTTTTATTATTGGTCATGGGAAATATAATCTCTGTGTGTTTCTAACACATGTGTATGGTTGCGTACATCCGACCTCCATTCCCCCTATAGACATAAGCCTCTAAGTCAATAGGGTAAGGTTGTTGTCGTACTTCCATGTTAGAATTTCACGCTAAGAAAAACATTATTTATAACAAAAATTAACAATAATTTCGTTCAAATGAAACAGGGAGGACTTTGTTGCCTATGCTGATGTAGCATTTAGTCTGTTTGGTGATCGTGTGACAATGTGGACTACTATCAATGAACCATTAAGCTTGAGTTACCTGGGACATGGAACCGGACAATTAGCTCCAGGAAGGTGTAGTTTCTGGTACGACAGTAGTTGCAGTGGAGGAGACGCTGCAACAGAACCATACATTGTGACTCATAACCAACTCCTGGCTCATGCTGCTGCTGTTCGATTATATCGCGAAAAATACAAGGTTGAATGCCTCTATGACACTTGTAATTTTATTACAGAAACATACATGTTTTACATGCATGTCATTTCATGCTACTATTGTTGCAATTGCAACAACAACAACAACCATTTCCATATTTTTTCTTGACTTTGGAATATGATGGAATAAAGCAAAATGAATCACTAAATTGGCTGTGCTATGAAGTAGCAGTTGATCGATACATTTTGAATCACTTTTCATTATGGGTACATCCGACGCCCCATACTCCGCCATAGGTGGGAGCCTCAAAGTCAATAGAGTAATGTGGTTATTGTAGGTTGAAATTGCAACATTCAGTCCTTGCCTTTAGTTATGGTAGCATTAATATCATTATATTCTGATCTAATTTTGTTTTGTTTAATGAAGCCGAAACAAAATGGGACAATTGGAATTTCGCTCGTTACACACTGGTTCTTACCGTTTGATGAGAGACGCCCCGATGATGCATCAAGTGTAGCACTTGATTTCGAATTCGGATGGTAAGCACCCCATTTGTTTCCTTTCTAATTACCATTGATTAATAGTTAATTTGATATGAACAAAGGCTAATTTCTTGAGCACAATTAGTAATGACCTAGTAAATATACACAAATTTTATAACTAATTAATGGAAAATTACGAGACAATTCCAAGCTATTATAACATGCCCAACTTGATTTTATGAGTATGACTCAGAAACCCATGAACCTGATTAAGCATTTTTAATCTTTTTTGTTCTTATTTCCAATAGAATCAATGACACACTATTTCTTGATTTTGGAATATGATGGAATAAAGCAAAATGACTCATTAAATTGGCTACGCTTCTTATATTATGAAGTATCAGTTGATCGACACAACTTGACGTAATTTTCATTATAGGTCATTGAGAAACAACCTCTGTGTGTTTCCACCACATGGATATGGTTGCGTACATTCGACTCCCTATACTCTGTCATAGGCGGGAGCCTCTAAGGCAATGAACTAATGTTGTTGTAATCTTTTTTTGTTCTCAATATGTGATTCTCTTAACAAAACAAATTATCAAATATTTTAACAATGGGGGCTTATGGTTGTTGTTGTTTTTTTTTTTACTTTTGCAGGTTCATGGATCCTCTTGTCTTTGGAGATTATCCCCAGACCATGAGAAAGAAGGTGCAAGGGAGGCTGCCAACGTTTACAGAACAACAGAAAAAGCTTTTAAGACGATCTTTTGATTTTCTGGGATTAAATTACTATACTGGACAATTTGCCAGACATTTTCCACAAGGTTATGTACCACCGTATCCAAGCTATGATACAGATGGAGTAAACCGAACAAGTAAACAACTCTCTCCACAAAAATTGCGTTCTTATAGATTGAAACTTGTCACCATATTCATAACTATCCAATTTAATTTCTTGCACATTTTTTCCAGTGACTAACGTCCATGGACAATATCTGGGCGGAGGACCTGTAAGTCACGTTCCATAGTTCTAATATTACGTGACGATTAATCATATATATATATATATATATATATATATATATATATATGTATGTATATGTATGCATGTATACGTATGTATATATAGACACCCACTCATGTGAGGCTCATGTTACACTCATATAAGTGCGTATATCTGTATTCCGCAAGTGACGTGGACTGATGTCGGCATAAAATATGGTTTTCCAGGTTGATCACGGCGTGTGGGTTCAATTGTACCCCAAAGGATTACGTGAACTTCTAAAGCACATTAAGGATCGTTATAAGAACCCTCCTGTCTTCATCACAGAAAACGGTATAATTGAATATCTTGGAATTTTTTTTTGTTATTGTACTAAATCTTAATTAGCAATATCGTTTTGCCTGACAAAAAACAAGAGAGATGATAATGGAATGTATCTTTTAAACATTTTATTGTTATTTTTATAAGGTAAGCTATCTAATATATGGTTTAATACATCGGGTGATATTTTATCTTGATTATTAGGGATGTACACGAGTCAGTATAAATCGCCGCTCCACTCGATCGTGGATACTAACAGAGTGAAATACATAAGTCAACACCTGTGTTGTCTGAAGACTGCAATCGAGTAAGTACATCAAAATTTAGTTTTCATTTCACTCGTGTAAAACAATATGATACCAGGTTTAAAAATGTGGACTCACACCTTGCCTGATTTATAATTGGCCATTTATTGTCTCGTTTCATTCAAGTCCATATGCTCATGCATAGTTTGTGGGTTGTGATTGAGAACGGGTTATAAGGCGCATGTGTATATCAAGCTATTTTGCCACGTAATGGCGGGTGTTGAGAATATTGTCCCACATCGTCCACTTTGAGATAAAATACATGACTTATATAGGATGAGCTACCACCACCTATTGCATTAAGGTTTTGAGTGGATATAAGTCTCACCTCATGTAAGCCCAAGATTCGACACAATACACTCAAACTTTATTTGATTAGTTTAATTCCTCAAAAATTTGGCACCTCTAGCTTGGTGATTTATAAATATATGAAAAAATTGGATGTTCTATGTACGCTTTTGACATATGCATATTAATTGTCCTATGATGTTTCTGTTCATATCAAATTTTCTGTTAAAAAATGGTGTTGAAGTTTTCATGTTTGGATTGCAGCGAAGGGTCAGACGTTCGTGGGATAATATTTTGGTCACTGCTAGACAATTATGAATGGTGGCAAGGTTACACACATAGGTTTGGGAGTTATTACGTTGACTTCTCCACCGAAGAATTGAAAAGAGTTCCCAAAACTTCAGCTAGATGGCTCAGTGCAATTCTCAGCCGGAAAAGCCATGGAAGACAAGACGCCACCAAGGGCATGATCGATTTTCCGGTGGCTGGTACCGATGAGTCCAACCATACAAAATTATTTGTAGATTCATGAGTTTATTTAGAGTATAATAAGTCAACGGCCTGCATAGTTTGCAGATGAGCATCCTTGGTTAAAAGGATGGATTGTCAATCGGTTTTGTTTGTTGAGTCCCAATTTTGATAATAAGAACTTGTCGGATGTTAAATACGAGACAAAATGTTTCTTATTTACACACACATATATGCCTACATATATACATATATTGTGAAAATTACGTCGGCTAACAAAAAAATAGAAATGATCACAAGACTTAAACTCATACAAGAGATAACAAACACATAAGCAGTAGAAATAGAAGAAATACTCAAGAATAGCACGAGAGAAAGCAGAGAGAATTCGTTGGATTCTATTGAAATTGAGAGGAGAAAATTATGCAGAAACTTGGCGGTTACAACGATATTCAAAGCAAGAAGAAGCATGTGAAAAGACTATAATGCAAATTAACTCATGTTATAACTATGATAGTCAGAGTATATTCGTCATTTCTCCTGTTTTAAACACTCTCACCTAAATTCCTTCTTCTTCTTCTTTGCTGCCTGCACCAAGATGGTGACACACCCTCAGATATTTACGGGTTCATATTCTTCCTGAAGTCTCCACTCTCCACTAACTAAGTTAACACAACAACTAAATGTTTTAATCATTGATTGCAATTCTAATCTGGTGGTGCAGACTTAATCTTCCTTAGATTACACCTCGGATCACCAACAATATCTTCATCGCCAGCTTTGACACCCCCCACAAGCTTAGCTTGACATAAAGATTATGAACTCCAAGTGAATTAACAAGCTGCATTATTAGGCTAGAATCCAAATCTTTAGTGAGT
Source organism: Eustoma russellianum (assembly GCA_036186865.1). Classification (NCBI taxonomy): domain Eukaryota; kingdom Viridiplantae; phylum Streptophyta; class Magnoliopsida; order Gentianales; family Gentianaceae; genus Eustoma; species Eustoma russellianum. Next base: position 33,188,155 of record AP025059.1, on the reverse strand, counting down.
AGATCAGTTAGCTGCAACTCTGTACGTATGAGCATCAATTTTATCGCACCTTCCTATACTTTGTCTATCATCACATGAAAATCAATTTCTATATGTTTTGTTCTCTCATGAAATATAGGATTCTCTGCAGTATAGATTTCACTCTTGTAATCACAAAACACTTCCACTGGTTTTTGACCTTCAAGTCCCAAATCTCTTATAAACAAGCCACTGAATTTCACAGGTCACCATTGCAATGGCTCTATATTCAGTTTCTGGTGATGATCTAGAGACTGTTGTTTGCTTCTTAGCCTTCCAAGAAACCAGAGCATCTCAAAACAAAACACAATAACCAGTTACTGATCGCCTAGTCTCATGGCACCCTCCCCAATCAGCATCCACAAAGGCTTTCACCTTCAAGCTGCCCATCCTAGATAAGAATAATTCCTGACCTACTATACCTTTGATATATCTGAGGACTTTATGTGCAGCCTTCAAGGAATTCTCAGTAGGGCAATCAAAAAACTGACTAAGTTGTTTGACTGGAAATGCAATGTCAGGCCTAGTAATAGTGAGATATATAAGCTTCCCTATTAACCTTCTATAGTGTGTGACGTATGTCAATACTGGAGAATCTTAGTATGTCAGGCTAGTATGACTCTCCTGGGATTCTTTGCTGGTTTGGCCTCTAAAAAACCAGCTTGTTCCAAAAGGTCCAAGGTATACTTCCTCTGTTTGATGTGAATCTCCCTTTAGCCTAAGCCACCTCAATGCCTAGGAAAAACTTCAATTGGCCTAAATCTTTGATCTGAAACACATGTTGCAAGGACTGTTTAATGTCAGCTATGGCTCTCTCATCGTTACAAGTTACAATGATGTTATCAACATACACCAAAAGAATCAAAAAAGAAGTCCCAACAGTCTTAATGAATAGTGTAGTCACACTTGGACTGACTGAAACCTATAGACATAAAAAATTTGGTAAGAATAGCATTCCACTCTCTGCTTGCCTGTTTCAAGCCATAAAGGGACTTCCGTAATTTGCAAACCATGTTAGGATCAGAAACTGAAAGACCAGGAGGAGGCAGCATATAAATCTTCATGGAGATAACCATGAAGGAAGGCATTATTGACATAGAGTTGGTGAAGATGCCATTGAAATCTGGCTGCCAGTGCCAAAACTATCCTAACTGTGGTCATCTTTGCAACTGGAGAGAAAGTGTCTTGATAATCTATGCCATACTGCTGGGTGTAATCCTTAGCTACCGGCCTTGCTTTGTGCCTTTCTATTGTCCTACCAGCCTTAAGCTTCACTTTGCAATCCCACTTACATCCAATTGCCTGTTTGTCTGGGGGTAAAGGCACCATGCTCCATGTGTTGTTCGCTTCTAATGCTGCCAATTCAGTAGCCATAGCTGCCTGTCAGACATGTAAACTAGCAGCCTCTATATAAATGTTGGGCTCAGTATGTACACTTAAACTCAAGGCATATGCTTTGTATTGCGGAGCTAGTGATACATAAATCATGACCCTGTGTAGTGAATAAGGGGAAGTGTGAACTGGGACTTTAGAGGGTAAGGTGATGGCATTGTAGTGGCACTCTTGTAGATAGATGGGCATCCGTTTGGTTCTATAAGGTCTAAATTTAAGAGATGTTTCAGAGATAGGAGGCCGGTCTATGACAATATTGACACCAGGTAAAGAGATGTTAGGGGTATCAAGAAGTACAGAAGCAGGATTAGGTGAATGCATATATGAATGAGCATCAAGAGAGGATTGTGAAGTAAGTGTAGGCATGAGTGGGAATTGACTATTGTTAGTGGAAAAAGTAAGTGTAGGCATGAGTGCATGTAGATTGGTATGTCGTTCTACAAGTAGGGCTATTGTATGGGATACATCCCTTTGATGTCTTGACATTTGAATAATCTAAATTTGCATTTTACCCAAAAAACAGTAGCCAGACCTGAGACTTTTTGTTTTATCAAACATCCTCTAAACTAATCATTGATTTAGAAAATCATATGCAAATTCAGAGGACAAGTGTGCTAATACCTGGAGAACCAAAACATTACTCCTGAAAACCCTCTCCCCGCATGACTCTTCTCCAAGATTTTCAGAAGCACCCATTAAGACGACGCCGTCACCGAGAAAGCCGCTTGACCCCTAACGTCACCCATGCATGAAGATAAGTCATTTGCCAATGTATTGATGGAACCACAAGAACCAGTCTCCATGGCTATCAAGGAACCAAAGGGTTTACAGTGGTAAAACCGCAGTTGTGTTTGCGAAGGAGATTGACTTGCTTGTTGAACTCTACCACTATGCACTTGTTGTAAAATTCTCCAAGGGGAAGCCATCAATGAATAATGCCTGCCATTACTTTGCCTCTATATATTGAAAGGAGCCTACGCAGTTCTTATAGATGAGAAACATATACTCCTCACATTGTCCTTGAAAAAAGATATTGTTTAGAAGTGGCTAAAATAGATTTGGTACATTTCTTGAGCCCCAATGAGGTTGATTTGTAGAATTTAGCTCAGTCAAAGTGCACCGACTTGCGCAGAATAATTGCTGAAAAAGAGGAAGAATTAGAAAGGACTAAAGTCAGTCTGTTTAGTTGAGGTAAAGATAGGAGTGGCATACCTGAGCTGAACTAACGAAGTACTACTGCTGAGCTGAGATGATCAAGGCAGAAAAGGAATAGCTGAGGTGAAGGATGCAAAAGCAGAGCTGGAATGAAGAAAGGGTGTTGAGCTAGGGTGACGAAGTGAAGCACCATTCACACAATAGACCTAAGGCAGACCTGCAATACTTAGTCATGTAAATACCCTTAGGAACTTTACTGTACATATGGCTGAGCTACGCTGGTAACTAGCCGTTAGCATTGTAAACGTTAGAAAACGCTGTAGATAAACAGTAACCACTGTACAAGTAGAAAAATAAAATCGTTTGGCAGAAAAAGACCCCTATAAAAGGGGAATAACCCCATAAATTTATTTTAACTCGAACAAATTCTTGAATTCTTCAATCTCAACATAGTACTTGAGCAAATCTGATTCATTACTACTGCCTACTGCATACTATTTTTCTGCAAATCCTAAAATTTCTTCAACATGACGACACCCTTCAGCTCAGTTGAATACACAGAGGCCACATCCACTTTGGATCAAGCATCAGGAGTTGTCTGTGGTCCTCAAATCTTTGATGATTCCTCCATTGCCATCACCAGCCACAAGCTCAATGGAGATAACTACCTCTTTTGGCCTCGGAGCGTAGCGATATTCATAACAGGCAAAGGCAAAGAGGAATACCTATATGGAACAGTCGCTGTTCCATCTGAAATTGATGCAAACTACCTGCTGTGGAAGTCGAAGAACAACTTGATTATGTCATAGTTGATACACTCCATACAACCTGACATTTGTGATGATTTTATGATGTACAATAATGCAGCATAAATCTGGGCTGCAGTCAAGAGGATGTATTCTAAGCAGTACAATATCTCAGTACTCTATGAAATTGAAGCTCATTTGCATGAGCTTAAACAATGCAATCTGGCTATGCACAAATATTATACTTTACTAACAAAGGCACGACAACAGATTGATTCCTTCGAAAAACATCAGTGGTCTTGTATCACTGATGCTGGATTGTATAAAGAAATAACAATAAAGGAAGAGAGTTTTTCGCCTCCTAACTGTACTAAACCCAAGATTTACAAAACCACTGCCGACCTTGAAGGTTGACTTCGCCGAAATCAAGCACGAAGAAAGCTGGAAAAAGGTCATGATGGGAGGTATTGCAAATTTAGAGACTTAGCTCTGCACACTAAACAACCAGCGAAAGCATCTGAGCTGGCTGCTAAATGATAGTTTACTTTAGCTGGACATAAACTGTGCAAATGCTATAAGAATGAAGCTCATAGAGTTGATGACCATTGGAAGTTGTAGGAAAAAATGGTACGAGAAGGGAAACTACCTCAGAAGTCCATCAATGCACCACAGAGGCCTCAACCAAAACCATTCACTACTGGACAAAGCGTTGCACATCAGGTCGCCAGCACAGCATAGCTTGGTGCAGCACGACAAAAGATAACATACCTCAGCCCAGCTCAAGTAGCTAAAGCTGAGGTCCCTACCAAGGATCAGATTGGTACTCTAATCAAGTAGCTAAAGCTGAGAAGACAACATGCCCAAGCTGATCATACCAAGCTACAATTATACTAAAAAGTAACGTGGGTCTACCTGCTATAAAGCAAAAATGAAGTTGGACAAAATTTTATGAGATACTTCACACTTGTTAAAAATCAGTTGGCTGCACCATGAAAACACTAAGGTCAGATAATGGGTCAGAATATTTAGTTAATACAATTCGAACTTTATGCTAGAAAATGAGTATGTATCATCAAATTTCATGTACTTATACCTCTCAACAAAATGGTATAACAGAGAGAAAAAATAGACACCTCCTTGAAGTCACCCAAGCCATTATGTTTGCAATGAATGTACCTAAACAATATTGGGGTGAAGCTCTGCTGATGGCCACATAATTGATAAATAGGATGCCATCCAAGACCTTATCTTTCAAATCTCCTAGAGAAATACTCTTCAGATGCTTCTCACACTCTTAACTACTTTCTGAATTGCCATTCAAACTGTTTGGCTGTGTAGCCTATGTACAGATTCAACCCAGTCTTAGGAGCAAACTAGATCCTAGATATATTAAGTGCATTTTCTTAAGATACTCGAATTCACAAAAGGATGCAAGTGTTACTGTCCAGCTAAGAGACGAATCTTTGTAACACTTGACGTCACATTTGATAAAAAACATACATTTTATAGATCCATAAGAGAAACAGAAGAATCGAGGCACAACGAGTATGAGGAAGCTATAAAAAGTATAGACAAAAGCCAGTCTAGATCACTATTACAAAATCAGTCGAGCTCAACTACTCATCGAAGCTGTGCACCACAGCTTGGCAACTGGGTACCTCAGGTCAGCACAACCAACTCCCAGTCTAGAGCTAATTTTCCTATCACTTTCCGATGATCAGGAAGGTTTAGGATGTGGCAGCCGACATGATACGCCGAACAACCACATATGACTACAGTAAAGAAGGGCCCTTTGGAAGAAACTACTGAATATGAACATGTCACCCAAATAGATGTCACACCAATAACACTAAGGAAAGGAACGAGAGAATGCACTAAGAACCCCTTTGGCACCAAATACCCTATATAAAAGTTTATATCCTATAATAGGTTGAATTCAAACTTTAAAACATTTGTATGCTCACTTGATAAACACATCATACCCAAAAAATATAGATGAAGCACCCAGCTGACATAAATGGAGAAATTCCATGCATGAAGAGATGAGTGCCTTAGAAAAAAATAAACTTGGGAGCTAACTCCCAGCTCGGTGACAATAAAACCAGTAGGATGTAGATGGATATTCACAGTTAAATACAATAATGATGGAACTGTGAATAAATATAAAGCAAGATTAGTAGCTAAAGGGTTCACACAAATATATGGAATAGATTACTTAGAAACATTCGCACCAGTTGCTGAACTAAATATCGTCAGAGTCATTTTCTCTATAGCGGTTAACCTTGACTGAAAGTTATACCAACTGGATGCAAAAAATGCATTTCTAAACGGAGAATTGACCGAGGAAGTTTGTATGTGTATACTACCAGGATTCAATAATGACTAATAAAGATAGGGTCTGCAAGTTAAAAAAGTCATTTATGGGCTAAAACAATCACCTCAGGCCTCATTTAAAACCTTGACTAAAACAGTGACAGACCTAGAATTTAAACAAAGCCATTGTGACTATACCATATTCACCAGAATTTCACCTTAGGGGGAGCTTAGTTCACCTTAGAGGGAGCTTACTATCTTGATAATGTATGTAGATGATACCATAATAATAAGGAACGATAATCATGGGATATATAATATTAAGGCAAAATTTCCCAACAATTGGAGATGAATGATCTAGGTAAACTAAGATATTTTTTAAGAATGGAGATTGATATGAGCAAAAAAGGGACGTATATATCCTAGAGAAAATATATACTAGAGCTTCTCAAGGAAACTGGTATGCTTGGATGCAGACCGGCAAGCACCCCAGTAGAGCCCAGGCATAAGCCTAGAGATCAGTGGGACACTACCCCAACTAATAAACTGAGTTGTCAAAAACTAGTTGAGAAATTAATCTATCTGTCACATACTCGACTTGACATTTATTATGCAGTAAGTTTTGTATTACAATTTATGCATATTTCAAATAACGAACACCACCAAGCTGCTCTAAGAATTCTCAGGTATCTTAAGTATACATCAGGACAAGGAATATGTTTCAAGTTGAAGAAAGGGCTAAAGGTGGGCTCGAGGAAGGAAGAAAATGAATTTAGAAATCCAGACCAAAGTATAAAGATTTTTACATATGCAGAGTGGGCTGGATCTAAGGTCGACATATGATCAACAACTAGCTAAGGAACCTTCCTATGGGGGAACTTAGTTACTTGCCGGATCAAAAAGCAACCAGTTGTGTCTAGAAGTAGTGGAAAGCAGAGTTGAGAGCACTTGTACTAAGAATCTGTGAAGGCATTTGGATCAGAAGACTCCTAGAAGACCTTCATATAAAGACAAATTTACCCATCAAAATCTTTTGTGACAATGTCTCTATAACAAGTATGGCAGAAAATCCAATTCAATATGATAAATCAAAACATGTAGAAATAGATGGTCACTTCATCCGTGAAAAGATTGAAAACAATGAGGCCAGCATAGAATATATTTATACAAAGGATCAAGCCGCAGATATCTTATCCAAGCATGTCTCAATAAAGATATTTTAATACTTAGTGTCCAAGCTTAGCTGTATAAATGTATACAACTAAGCTTGAGGGAGAGTGTATAAATGAACTCGGTCGAGGTGAACCAAGCTCAGCTGAGGTGCACCAGCTTGCGCAAAATAATAACTGAGCTAGGGGAAGAATTAGAATGGACTAAAGTCTGTCTGTCTAGCTGAGGTGAAAATAGGAGTGGTAAAGCTGAGCTAAACTAACAAAGTACTACTGCCGAACTGAGGTAATTAATGCAGAAAAGGCATAGCTGAAGTGAAGGACAGGAAAGCATAGTGGAATGAAGAAATGGTGATGAGCTAGGGTGAGTAAGTGACGCACCAGTAAGACAGCAGAGCTAAGGCAGAGCTGCAATACTTAGTCATATAATACCTTAGGAACTTTACTGTATATATGGCCAAGCTACGCTGGTAACTAGCAGTTATCATTGTAAACGTTCGGAAACAATGTAGATAAATATTAACCACTATACAAGTGAAAAAATAAAATAGTTAGGCAGAAAAAGACCTATATAAAAGGAGAACAACCCTGTAAATTTATTTTGACTTGAATGAATTCTTGAATTTTTCAATCTCAACATGTTTAAATGGACGAAGTCTCCAACCTAGTCTCTATTGGAGCCGTTATGGATTATTTTTCTATATCTACCTTTGCAGTCGTTTCATATTAGGGCTTTATTATAAACATGTATTTTATGAAAGAAGTTGTGTTTCATTGAATTGAATAAGATGCAATAGGACCTATTTATGGTTGAATTCAAATAACTATCTATGGTATATGCCAATTACATGATATGATTGGATTTTTGATATGACCATGATCTGATTGATTCATTGATTTGAGGCACATTATGATACTTTCAATCACTGCCCCTAGTGAGATCACCAATATTTAACTTATGTAACGTTGACTCAAACATCTTTCCAGCGACTGTCTTTGTGAATATGTTTGCAAGTTGGTCCTCAGATCGTTCAAACATGATCTGGATAACTTCATCATCAAGTTTTTCTTTAATAAAACAAATATCAGGTGATGTCTTTTCCACATTGAATCATTTGACGTTTTCATCCCTTTTCTTCAAAGACCTACCAGATCTAAAAACATATAATCAGAAAATTATCGAAATTTTTCCCTCGCATATGTAGCTAAACGTGCTCTCACAAAATAACTTATCACCAAATTCGTTAGAAGTAAAATTATGTATAAATTTATGACTTGTCAGTAATACTACGAACGCTAATGTAATAAGTTTTATGCTTCATTTAATTGAATTATTTTAGATATTATCAGAATTATCGTTGTCAAGCTTAGCATATGTTTGTGTATTTTGGTCTTTATGGAGTTTGCCATGCTTTCTTTAGTCTCTAACCACTTATATCGGACTTTTGTGTTCATGCAGGTCACGTGAGATGGACATCCATGGAAAAATGAAAGAAAATCTGAAGCAAAAGAACACATATACCTCAAGCAAAAAATATTTAGGTCTAGTATTGAATAACATTTTCTTTATTTTTAAGATTCGAGTTCGAGTCCTCCCACAAATTTTAAAAAACAAATAAGGAAAAAAAAAAAGATTCAGGTCTCAAGAGAATCTGAAAGATGACTAACGATCTTCTAGAATTGGTGATCGAATGAACGATTGTTTATCGATGGAAGAAATGAGTCTTAATTATGGTTTCATGTTCTCGTTAAACAGAGGTTTTATATTGCTCCGGCCGGGAGCAAGTAAGAGCAACTAATATCACAATACGATGATATCACGTAAGATTTATCTATATAATAAATAAGAAAGTGATTGATCGAACAAGAAACCTACGTATATCATATACATTTTATTGAATAAGCAGCCACTAATTCTACTTGTGGCTATACCATTTTTAAATTCGCCCCTGTCAAATGTCATCTTAAAAACGGGATGAGATCTACTCACCTCCAAAACCTTCACCTTCCTTCCTACCGTCCGCCATGTGGCAGCTATCCCCTCTTATATACTACTTCATCTTCATCCTCTCATCTAGCCTCACCATCTTCTGTTACCACGTGGCGAAAGGTGAGAAAAGGGGTGAGGGATTTGGGGATGAAAAGATCTCATCCCCTTAAAGACTACAAGGGATCCGATTGGCTGCGTTTGTCAAAACTTATGGCCGAGTTTAGATCTGTATATCTCCGAAATTTAATTTTTCTTGAATACCAAGGCAAGAGCTCCATGTTTTCTATTCAAGATGATCTTCTTTATCTTCATGCATTTGTATTAAACTCATGAAAGTCTAACCTTCAAATTTTCTCTAGATAGTGAATTATTTTACCTCTTCTAGATGAATCTATTTTCGGCGATCCTTTAAAATGTTGATGGGTAATTAAATAATGATAACAATTGTTAATTATTGATCTTTCTTAGGTTAGATCAGTTGTCAAGAGAAGTTAAAGGTTAAAATTTACCAAATTTAGGGGTTTTATTGAAATCTGCTTCCTCTATTTAATCCTATCCTTAGATTAATATCTCACTCGAATTGGTTTAAGGAATAGAGACAGTGGTGTCACTGACAAGGCTGTTTTCGTATTTGTTTCTTAGTCTTTTATTTGAGCTTTTATAGGAATAAATGTCATGGTTTTGGTCATTCAATATGCCTTAGAAAATTTTAGTACTTGTTTAGAGTACTTTATGTGAATCCTTATAGGAATAAATGGCATTATTTGATAGGCTTTGGAAATTTTGAGTGTTTTTTTAAATCTTATTTTGTTAGTTTTTAGTAAGTTCTTTGGTATTCTTTTGGGGTCCTATGGGCCATATATGCTTGGAGATAAATAACACAACAACAACATCACCCCATTGTCTTAGAGGCTTTCGTCTATGGCGAGGTATGGGGGGATCGGATGTACGCAACCATACTCATGTGTTACAAACACATAGAGGTTGTTTTCGGATGATCCATAATGATGCGTCAAGCTATGTCGATCAACTGCTACTTCACAATATAAGAAGCGCAACCAATTTAATGAGTCATTTTGCTTTATTCCATTATATTCCAAAGTTAAGGAAGAGTGTGTTCTTGACAGTATTGGAAATGGAACTGCGAGAAGGGGAGGATGCTCCTAAATTCTGTTATGGGTGACCATCAGATAGGGCGGACACTCGCACAAAAATATATCACTCATTTCATCTCAAAATATAATTTCATGTCAAAATGAATATGGATAAATTGGTGAAAAGACTTAATTTTGTCCATGATAAGTTAGTTGACTGTTTTAGATGTATGCATTTAATAAAGACAAACTAACAAAATATCTCATTTCTCTCACCATTTATAATCTCAGACATATTTTAGTACATCTCAAATGAAAACATAAACTTAAATTTTGGGATTAAAACAATACTAAAATCATATTTTATTTATTTTAGTGCGGACCTTAGAGTAAATAGTAAGGTTGCTGCCTTGTAAACTTGAGGTCACGGGTTCGAGCAGCGGAAACAGTCTCTTGCGTAAAGTATAAGGTAAGACTGCGTACATCAGACCGCGAAACGATCCAGCTCCTCCTCGAACCCTATGCAAATGCGTGAATTTAGTACACCGAAAATATTTTTTTTTATTGGCTAAGCCCAACAAGTTCTATTAGCTAGCTTTCGGCCTAATTGTAAACAATATAACTACCACCTTTTGAGGCTTGCAGCTATAAGATTAGCTTTTCTCTTAGAGTTTAGGGATAACACCTCTCTCCTTTCCCTTAAAGATGTCTTTTATTTTCTTTCTTCTTGCAATTTGAGTTAAGATAATAGCTTTAAGGTTTTACAGTATTTTGACATTTAGACAAAAACAATAAGTGCAAAGAAGTGTAAAATCAACTTAAAATGTAGAGAGTATCTAAGTCCCTAATTATTCTCTATTTGCTAAGTAAATGTCCATAAAAGGTTCCACTAAAAAGAAAGATTATTTAATCACGATATCTGTAACCGGTTTTAACGAAGTTAAAAAAATAAGTGATGCATTCTTAAATGATCAAAGTGTGTAAACCAGTAAACATCCTCAAGCTATAACACAATATTAATTTTAGTAGTCAGGCTAGTTTTTAATACTAGATCGATTATATAGTTAAAGTCGGGATCCTATACTCAGATCAAGAATCCGGTTGAAGGAAAAGTAAATTAATATAGATTGAATTCTTTTCAATTTTCATCCCCAAGTTGTCAACCTTGCTTTTGCACCTTTAGTTCGTTGAAAAGGGGCGTTCTCGGTGTACCGGACTTCCGTGTTTACTCAGGGTCTAAAAAAAGGCCGAATTACTTTGCGATCTCATGTAAGCAGCTTACCTTACATTTTTTTGTGCAAGAGGTTGTTTTTGTTGGAAAATTTGGCCAATATGGCCACAAAACATCGAGTATGATAATAGGACAAATTCGTCCAAGAACACCATTGTTATGTTAGGGAACATAAAATGAATCTGTAACAAAGGGTTCTAGGAAATGATGTATTTTATTGACAATTTGATACGGAATCAATAGAAAGAACAACAAAAACAACAAATCAAAATATCTGAGCGTGACGGAATGTCACTGTCCTTAAAGCAATTTTGCCAATACCATTGAGCAAGGTATTCTTCAGACAAATGCTTTCCAGGATATAACGACTTGCTTTCTTTCTACTGCTCTTAGAGAGAAAGTATTAAATTTGTTTATAGAAGTGAGTGATAGTGGAGGATTGAAGAAGATGAAGTGCTGCAGAAATTTTCACAAGTTTGAATAAGTTTTCCAAGTATATGTTGAAGATAGAAAAGCCTACTATTATAGGTTTTGAATTCACAAACTACAAGTTCAAAAGACCCTTTTTCTGCAGATTATTCCCCTTGGATCGGTTATGGACGTTCAATATGAAAGGAGATGCCATTTGGTGCAGAAGTTGCATCTTTTATGAACAGACGGGACACTTCAGGCGTCTCATGTAGGCGTTCGAAGTGTCCAAGCGTTCGAAGTGTTCTGGAAGCTTGCTGGACACTTCGAACGCCTACATCAGGAGCTTCATGTCACTTCGAATGCCTACATCAGGCGCTTTATGTGACATCGAACGCCTATACAAGGCGTTTGAAGTGTTCTGGAAGTGTTCCAGAACACTTCCAACGCCTACATTAGGCGCTTCATGTGTTTAGAACAATCTCATTTCCTTCCATTGTTCATAAAACACTCCACACTTCACTCAATCTCCTATCAATAGGTCATATAACATTATACAAGGTTGGATCACAAGATTTAAAGTACTTTTAAGTACTTTTCCAACAATTCCCCACATGATCCAAGTTTGTATAGTCTCAAACTAACAAACATAAACCGATCTTTCCACTATCAAACGAAGACAATGACACATAACAGAGCAGTGACAAACATCTTGAACTGGTCGATAGTACAATTTGTAGTTATATATACGGAAATAGGGTGACAACAGTCTTGAACCACATATTTCACTACTGTTTATATGAACACACGAATGACATGCTATTATCTAACTTCTTACAACTTTGTGATGTGGTGCATTAAAGGCCCTGCACCCAATCCCAGGATTCATAAGCGCTCTAGAGAGTTTTTCAGGCTCTCATAAGAAGTGGCCCCATTTTCACACTTATATAGGTTATATTTATCAAGTGTGTACTGCAACACACCACCATCTTTGATGGCTATGAATTGTCCATTAAGAGATTTACATCACACCATCAAACTTGCAGTGAGTACTATCCTCGAACATCAACATAGGAAGGGACATGTATGATAGTACTTAACAAAACTCTTCTATGACGTGTTTTTACCACATTGAACTCCGTTTGTAGGATCTCTACTAATAGTGAGTTGGGTTCCTGTCATAGAGAGTTCACATCAAATGGAATTAGTCCCATTCCTCTCGATGTTACGTTGAGTCTCTCTTATATACCTCGCACTGGCTATATTTTACCCAAGGAAACTCATGATAGTGCACAATCTCATGAGAAATCCTTTCATTGATTTTCTTCAACGAATCACTCAACATAACATGATGATTTTTCAACAAGCAAATCACCAAACTTAAGATGATTTTCAGCAAGTAAATTATTAAACTTAAGATAATTTTTCCGTCAATAAATCATCAAACTTAGATGATTCACCACCAAGCAAATTATCAAACTTAGGGTGATTTTTGTCAAGCAAATCATCAAAGTTTGGATGATTTTTGTCAAGCAAATGATCAAACTTAGGATGATTTTTATCAAGCAAATCATCAAACTTGTTCCTACAAACTGACTCTTACAAGCATGATCAAAAGTATCATGAACAACTTTATCCAAGATTCAGTTTTACCATCAACAAATAGCCAAGCATGATGAACTCATCAAAACATTACACTAGTTAACTGCATTCATATGCTTGCAACTATTCTTCAATCACCACAATACATTATGATCATCAATTTCCAATATAAGCATCAAGCAAGCTTAACAAGCTTACAAACACGCAACCTTTTTTTTATTACCAAACCACATGAATATTATCATGGTGCGTCATAAACAGCAAGCAAGCCTATAACCCTTATAGACATGGAAAATTAATCATCAAACGACTACAACAACATAATGACCATTACTTTGATGTTTAAGAAACACAAGTTATTTACATGCTTAGCATTCACATGTTATAATAACTTTGTTCTTAAATGAAAGTATTGAAGGGATAGACCCCCACATTTCACCTTAATCTATATTAATCACATACCACATTTTTATTCATCATCGACAATTACTTCAACATTCATCTTTAACTGCTCACATAGTAACAAACAACTAGCTATAGTATAGATTAATTCAAAAAGCTTTCAACAATGAACATAGACTCAAGTCTCTATGTCACTTTAGAGTAAACTCCAACAATCTTCTTATGAACCAGAATTCATAAGGAACAAGTCATTTTAATCCTAAAAGCATACCTAATTTCAACAATATGCTTTTCCAAAAGCTAACAACTAAAGCTTAAAATCCAACATTCATGATTTCTAGGTTTTTGTTTTCACATAGCACATTAGCTAGTTTTACCACAGAGAGCAAATGACTAAGACTAGGAAATTTTATTTTTGTAAGTTTATCTTCATCATAAACAACTAGTCTCAGTCAAACCATTTTCAACAAGAAACTTTATTCATGAAAAATGAAAGCAATCTATCTAATCTTCCCTCTTAGATTTCTTATTCTTTACTATAGAATGTTTTTATTATACACAAACAGCATGCTTCATATTTCAACTTCTAGACCGATTTTTCTTTTCATGAAACTCTAAATTGAAATGCAAAACAAATTACACACATGAAAACATATATTTAACACCATATTTAAATGGGATTAAATACATGCGTCTATTTCTTCACAAACCATACAAAACATATTTCTCATGTCTTTAGTATTTTCCTTCATTTTCTCAATAGATTGGGAAGACTCATGTTCTTGTTTTTCATCGTGCATAATACATGAATCAATTTCACATAGACTAGATGCAAATTTGTTAAGACTCACAAATCACATATGCAGTGCAAAACAGACATTAAAACCTTGTTTGATATCAACTCAGAAATCATTCGTACATGTGTAAGAATATCACAGATATTGCCAATTCCAATTTTTATAGACAAAGTTAACTTTAAGTGCACCTTCTACTATCCAAAGTGTTGGATTTTATAGTGCATCATTAAAGAAACTAAGCTACCTTTCTACTGGTTGTAATAAACTTGATATACATAATCTATCATTTTTCTCAAGTACTAACAACAAGATTACCTCATAAAAGACCGTTGTGATCTCCTTATCCTCCATCATGTTGATACTCCAAGCAACTTCTCTTCTTCATCAGTCACCAACAATCATGTTGATAATTCTCTTGTTTCCTTGTATCCTTGAGCTTTCTTTGGTTGACACCAAATAAACTTTATTCTTGTAATGCTTGATTCCACTTATATACCGCTATCTCCACCTTGTTAGTCTTCACCTTCCATCATAGTGTAAGAGTTGTCTGTCCATGTCCTCCTATGGAGTTTCTTCATTTGACGTCGAGCATGAAGACAACATTGAATGACATCCACCCCTACAGGCTGAACAAAATTGAAATGATATCACGTTCATCCCATTATGAAAATAATGATTTCCTAAGATATTTTCATCAATGATTCAACCCCCACACTTTGCTGGAAATGAGATTGAAGAATGACAAAGGAACAAGACTTCCTTGTAAAACTTGTTTCTTTGTGTGGATCAAACTTGAACATATTGAAATCCAAGAACTTTTTAGGAAACATATCAACTACAAATTGCTTTAAGATTGTTGGAAACTTTGGCCAATATGGTCACCAAACATTGAATATGATAATAGGACAAATTCGTTCAAGAACACCATTGTTATGTTAGGGAACACAAAATGAATCTGTAACAAAGGGTTCTAGGAAATGATGTATTTCATTGACAATTTGATACAGAATCAATAGAAAGAACAACAAGAACAACAAATCAAAATAGCCAAGACGTGACGGAATGTCGCTGTCCTTAAAGAAATTTTGCCTATACCGTTGAGCAAGGTATTCTTCGGACAAATTTTTCCCAGGATATAACAACTTACTTTCTTTCTATTGCTCTTAGAGAGAAAGTATTGAACTTGTTTATAGAAGTGAATGATATTTGAGGATTGAAGAAGATGAAGTGCTGCAGAAATTTTCACAAGTTTGAAGAAGTTTTCCAAGTATATGTTGAAGATGGCAAAGCCTGCTATTTATAGGTTTTGAGTTCACAAGCTACAAGTTCAAAAGACCCTGTTTCTGCAGATTTTTTCCCCTTGGATCGGTTATGGACGTCCAATATGAAAGGAGATGTCATTTGGTGCAGAAGTTGCATCTTCTATGAACAGACGAGACACTTCAGGTGCCTTATGTAGGCATTCGAAGTGTTCTGAAAGCTTGCTGGAACACTTCGAACGTCTACATCAGGAGCTTCATGTCACTTTGAACGCCTACATTAGGCGCTTCATGTGTTTGGAACGCTCTCATTTCCTTCCATTCTTCATAAAACACTCCAAACTCCACCCAATCTTCTATCAATAGGTCATATAACAGTATACAAGGTTGGATCACAAGATTTAAAATATTTTTAAGGACCTTTCCAACAGTTTTTGCGGCTCCGGCTCAAACTAATAAAAAATCTTTGACATCCTTGAAACGGGATTTTACTTTTACATGCATTATTCAGTTCAGAAGGAGAGGACGCCTATTTCCACAATTTAGTGATGCATTCGACATTATCAAACTATTAAAAAAAAAAAAGAGGGCGGGGGAGGAAGAGGCCAGAAGTCTGTAGATGTTCGAAAGCCGATTCTCCCAGCAATGGATAAAGAATCCAGAAAGTCATATAGTTTGTCATTTATGTATAAAGAATTCCACTTTAAGAAAATATATATATTTCCCAAAGCTGCTTTTGATCTTAGTTTGTACTGGATAAGATTCAAAGTTACATTTCCATGCAGAACTAGTTCAAGATTTTCTCTACAGCAAACGCTCAATCTGAAATCCTACAAAAATGGGGTCTTTTTAGTTACCTTTTTATCTTTAATATCTTTCTCTTCAATCTCTATATTGCTTCTGGTACCTTTGCCGACCATTCATCTATTTATACATGTAATTGTACTCTAAAACCCATATGTTCTGAATTTTCAAACAATTTCGTGTTTGGCCTCATGTCAGGTGGTTGGGATGTCGAAATACTAATAAGTCCAACTGTTATGAAATTTCTAAATTCATAACCAACAATTTGATATCACTCATGAGGGTTATTGAATGCTTGTCCTGTTAGGTCCCTTAGAACACACTAGAAGGGGGGGTTGAATAGTGTGTTCACCAAGTATGGATATTATGTGGCTATTTTTCGTTTTTGAGTGCAATCAATACTTGGATGTGTTCTTTAGAAAGAATAAAACTTAAAAGACAGTAAAGAACACGAGTATGTATAGAGGTTCAAGTCAAGAGACTCTACTCCTCTACCTTCTTGATGTTTCACAAGAAGGATTTTGAAATGGGGATTGTTATTTCTTTTGGGGGAAACAACAATCAAAACAAAATCAAGAGAATACAAAACTAGGCACCTTGCCTAGACCAACAACCAAGAATTCTAACCCTTTGAAGTTTAGCCTCCAAAGATCTTCTTTGCCCTCAAAGAAATCTTATAGGGAGAATAGTGCACCACACACTATCAACTAACCCTTCAAAGTCTAGAAAACTTAAACAAAGAGCACCCTTGCTCCTTGACCAACAATCTACCCAATCTCTCACAGAATAATCTC
This sequence comes from Eustoma russellianum, assembly GCA_036186865.1. Lineage (NCBI taxonomy): Eukaryota > Viridiplantae > Streptophyta > Magnoliopsida > Gentianales > Gentianaceae > Eustoma > Eustoma russellianum. Next base: position 33,170,981 of record AP025059.1, on the reverse strand, counting down.
ACCAAGAAGAAGACTCTTCTTCTTACAATAATAACTCTCAACAATAAAGTAAAGATGTACAAAGATTACAAGTATTTTGAGAGCTTGAGCTTGAGAGAACTTGAGAGCTTGCAATGTAGAAAGTTGGAGAAGAGAATGAAGAAAACCCTTCTTTTATCATTCTTCAAAATTCTTCCTGTTTGAAACCCTCTGCACTGACATTAATGGGTTTTGGCATCATGTGTTGGTGAGTCCTCATCATTGGAGATCTCCCTTTGGCATGTAGCAACACTCTTTGAGAGATTTCAAAGTGAATGCCAAGAAAGGAAACCTGAAAAACTCAACAGAGAGGAGCCTGCAAAAAAGACACTAAAAAGAGAGGGTACAAAGAGTCAACTGATGTTAAAAAGTGAAGTTCAAGACCTTTGTAACGTTAGTCACATGAAGCGCCTAATGTGCAAAAGCACAGGCGTTCGAAGTGACATTGAGCGCTTGATGTAAAAATGAACAGTCGTTCGAAGTCACATCAAGCGCCTAATGTGGGCTTCTTAAGTCGTTCGAAGTCACATGAAGCGCTTAATGTGTCACTTCATGCTTGTTCGAACTAACTCTGACTTTTACTCAGAGAAAGTACTTAGGAGTACGTGCCCAGCCAGGGGAAAAGTACTTTTGGCATAGTGGACTGCATAAAGCGCCTAAAGAGGCGTTCAAAGTGTTCGCACTTTTCAACCGGTCACATAAAGCGCCTAATTAGGCGTTCAAGGTGTCCAGTTTTTCAAACACTCACATGAAGCGCCTAATCTAGGCGTTCGAAGTGTTCGCAGATCCAGACACTTCACATAAAGCGCCTAATCTAGGCGTTCGAAGTGTACTGGACTCCACCAAGGTACATTAAGCGCCTAATGTAGGCGTTCGAAGTATACTGACTTCAAACAACATACATGAAGCGCCTAATCCCTTGTTCAATGTGCCAAAATGTGCAAATCATCAAAACTCAACATATTCTAACATTCTCCCTTTTTTTGATGATTTCACAACATGCATAGCTTATCAAAGCTCCCCCTTAACATATGCTCCCCCTCACTAGGTGCAACGAAAAACATAACTTGAACAAAATAAGGTGATGAGACAATTTAATGAACATCAACAATAAAATCAAGTTATAAAATTTCATTAACCACTAGCATGAAAAATTCTCCACCAACAACAATAAGAAAATTTACATAGCACCACCACTTGGTGGTGTAAAGCCACTAAAGCCAAAACCTACACTAGCGGCAAAATCAGTGAATCCACCCATGGATCCTCCAACATCTTCCGAGCCACCAGCATCACCACCACCACCAGCACCGCCACTGCCACCAGCACCACCACTTTCTCCCCCTAAATCATCAAAATTAGGAGGAAGAGCCCATGGACAGACTTGCATGAGTGCATTGCGAAATGCAGTCATGCGCAGTTCATTACGCTCATTACGAGCTTCATTCTGGACATGCCGAGCTTCATGCTCGGCATCACAAAGATGCAATTGTTGAACAGTCTGTTCAAGGGCAGCAATGCGTGACAGCAATTCCGAAGAATTACTACCACTAGCAGCATCTTGAGGTCCCTCCGCGACCTCATCTTCATCAGGAATGGTGGTGGCCTTCCGTTTCTGCGAGTCAACAGCCTGAGCGATGTTGTAGTGATCATAGACTTCAGATTTAGCAACTGGGGTCAGGTCATCATCAGAAATTTCAACGCCTTTTGATTTTAACAATATTGTGACAATATTGGCAAAAGGCAAAGCTTTTGACCCTTTTCAGAGAGCTGCAAACATGACTTCTATGAAAATCCAGGCGAGATTCAGCTGGGTCAGATGTTTGAGACGGTAAGAGACATAGAAATCCATGTTGCTTGGATTTCTAGTGGCCTTACCATTGATGCAGTAGGTGACCACCGCTAGCAGAATGCGATCCACCAAGGGCATGTTCTGAGTCTTTTTGGAGGGGAAATACCCCAAATCGAATTTAACGTCCTGCTCAAGGACGCCGTATTTGGCACTCCAGTCAAATACAGAAAAATCAGTCAATCCCTCGTTTCGGATTCTCAGGACTTCACAGATTTCAGGAATAGTGAAGCTGAGAGAAGTACCATCAATAACAGAGTTGAGGGAAAATGATTGAGACTCAGATTGTGGGGTGACCCACAAGTTTGAATAGAAAAGCCGGGTGTGCTCGCGGGAGTATTTTTGCATGTCAGGTCTGGACCAAAGAGATGTCCAGCCCTGATGTTCCAACAGAGGAACAATTTCAAAGGCAGTGCTCGTCTCAGGAAGATTGCTGAGATTGAGTAGTTTCAAAGGTATGACAAGACGACTGGATGCTATCCATTCTCGGAATAGCATCCCGGAGTAGTAGGAGAGATGGGCACCTTTGTCAATGGTGCGAGGAGGCTTTTTGATATCGGGATCAAATTTCTTCAGCCAAGGAAAGTTATCCTTGGTGAGCCCCTCTCGAATGGCTGTGATTTCAGGTGGCTCGACAATGCCTTGTCCAGCCGTTTGTTTTCGCTTTTGTGTTCTTGGGCGTTTAGAAGGACCAGCGGAAGCCATTGGAGAAGGAGTTGGAAGAGGAGAGGTTTTGAAGATTTTAGGGGAAATGATGAAGATAAGAGGGAAGAAGAAGGAAGGAGAAGGTTGGATTTTAAGGGATGAAAGAAGGAAGAGGAAGAGATAGTGGAGTAATGATGAGAGAGAGAATTAAAGAAGGAGTGGGAGAGTGGGAGAGAGGATAGAGGAAGAAGAGGAAGAGTTTGAGTGAATGGGGAAGAGGAAGTGGCAGAACGTGGGAAAGGGGGAAGAGAAAGAGGCGGCTGGTGAATTGATGGTCCTTGAATGGCGCGAAAAACTGAAAGGGCGGCGAAAAGACAGTGTAGGAATAGGGTTGAAGCGCCTCAAGAGACTTCGAACGACTTCATACAAACGGATGAAGCGCTTGAAGCCACATTGAACGGGTGTGGAAATCCAGATTAAGCGCTTAAAGTCACATCGAACGAGTGAACATTTTGGGATAAAGCGCTTGATGTCACTTTAAACAAGTGACATCCTTAACATCAGGCGCTTGATGTAACATCGAACGCCTTAACAGTTTGAGATGAAGCGCTTAATGTCCACTGATCTTGAAAATTTTTGAAATTTTCATGCTCAAAACTCAAGATGGTTTTATCAACCCATATTGAGCAACCCCAACCTACTTCTTATGGATAAAAATACATCGCTAGGCAAGGGTTTCGTGAAAATGTCCGCAAGTTGGTCATGTGTAGGAATAAATTCTACACTTACCAAGTTCTTTTGTACACAATCACGGATGAAATGATACCTCACTTCAATGTGCTTGGTCCGACTATGTTGGACGGGATTTTGTGCAATATTTATGGCGGACGTGTTATCACACAAAATTGGCACCTTTGAGAAGTGAATGTTATAATCATTTAACGTGTTAGTCATCCATAACAATTGTGCACAACACGAGGCGGCCGACACATATTCGGATTCCGCCGTAGAGAGAGACACACTGTTTTGTTTCTTGGAGAACCAAGAAACGAGACAATCTCCAAGAAACTGACAAGTTCCGGAGGTGCTCTTTCTATCAACTAGATTCCCCGCATAATCGGAGTCACAATAACCTCTTAAATCAAAACATGAATTCTTAGGATAAAATAAACCAAATTTCAAAGTACTTCTAAGGTATCTAAGGATGCGTTTTACCGCAATAAAATGCATCTCCCTAGGATCACTTTGAAATCTAGCACATAAGCATACCGCATGTAAGATATCGGGTCTACTAGCCGTCAAGTAAAGTAGACTACCTATAATGCCACGATACAAGGTTACCTCGACATGCTTTCCCTTTTCATCCTTGTCAAGCTTTGCACTTGTGCTCATAGGAGTGTTCACCTCTCTTCCTTCACCAAAGTTGTACTTTTTGAGCAAATCTCTTGTGTATTTGGCTTGGGAAATGTACACACCATCTTTGATTTGCTTGATTTGTAATCCAAGGAAATAATTTAGCTCTCCCATCATGCTCATCTCGAACTCACCTTGCATAAGACTAGCAAATTGCTCACAAAGACAATTGTTAGTAGCACCAAAAATAATATCATCAACATATACTTGAACAATTAAATGATTCCTACCTTGTTCTTTTATGAACAAAGTAGTGTCAACTTTACCTCTTGAAAAACCATTATTAAGAAGAAAAGTACTTAACCTCTCGTACCAAGCTCTTGGAGCTTGTTTGAGGCCGTAAAGAGCCTTTTTAAGTTTGAAGACATGATGTGGTGAATCATGACATTCAAACCCGGGAGGTTGTGCAACATAACGCGGATTTAACATCCATTTGGTAAAGTGTAAAATCTCTATAACAAGCATATGCTAATAACATTCTAATAGCTTCAAGCCGTGCTACGGGTGCAAATGTCTCATCAAAATCAATACCTTCTTCTTGACGGTATCCTTGAGCAACTAACCTAGCCTTGTTTCTAGTGACATTACCTTGATCATCCATCTTGTTACGAAAAACCCATTTCGTACCAATAATAGGATGATCGTTTGGTTTGGGAACTAACTCCCAAACATCACTTCTTTCAAATTGGTTTAATTCTTCTTGCATAGCCAAGATCCAATTTTCATCAAGAAGTGCGTCTTTAATATTTTTAGGCTCTATAAGAGAGACAAATGCATTGTCTCTATATTGCCTTCGTGTGGTGATACCTCTATTTAAATCACCTATGACTAACTCTTGAGGGTGAGAACTTTTGTGCTTAAATGATCTAGGAAGATTGGATACATCACTTCCAACTTCCTCTTGATCATGTTCCGGAAGAGATGAACCTTCATCATTATCATGAACCTCATGTTCCGGAAAGTGTGATGCATTTTCTACATTTTGTGAATCAACATGAGTAGAAGAGACATTTTTACTTGACTCACTAAGTTCATTTACACAAGGTGGAGTGCCTTCAAGAGGTTCAACTCTCAAATCAACGAAGATGTTTCCATTTGGAGGATCATCAACGATCTCTCGTTGAGGAACAACCATAGGAACATCCTCAAGAATTTCTTCTTGAGGAGTCACATCTTCATCCTCTTCACAATCCTCATTAAGTTTAGGTTCATCATTAAGTGACTCATTAAACTTAACATGGATTGATTCTTCCACCTTTTGACTCCTTTTGTCGAAAACACGAAATGCTTTACTATTTGAGGCATAACCTAAAAAGATACCTTCATCCGCTTTGAGGTCAAGTTTGTCCAAAGTGTCTTTGGTATTAAGTATAAAACACTTGCAACCAAAGACTTTGAAATACCCAATGTTGGGAACTTTTCCATTCCAAAGCTCATAGGGTGTCACATTTAGATATGGTCTCAAATAGACACGATTGATCACATGGCAAGCGGCATTAACCGCTTCGGCCCAAAAATACTTGGGCAAACCGAACTCATTCAACATTGCTCTACACATTTCTTGTAGAGTTCTATTCTTTCGTTCGGCCACACCATTTTGTTGAGGAGTTCTAGGTGCCGAAAGGTCATGAGAGTATCCTTTGGATACACAAAACCTTTCGAAATCACCATCGAACTCACCACCATGATCACTACGGATGGTTTTGATGGTGTCACCCACATGATTTTCCAATCGTTTACTTAGACTTATAAACTCACTACATGCATCACTTTTCTTAGCAAGAAACATCACCCATGTATAACGAGTATAGTCATCTACTACCACGAAGGTATAATGTTTACCATCCAAGCTTCTTGTTCCAACATCCCCATACAAATCCATGTGAAGCAATTGTAGGGGCTTGGAGGTGGAAATATTTGTCTTGGGTTTGAAACTTGTTTTTACAAGTTTCGCCTTTTGACAAGTGTCACACAAGTCATTGTTTTCGAAACTTATTTTTGGAAGGCCTCGGACTTTATCATTTTCGCAAATAAATTTAAATGTTTTGAAACATACATGTCTGAGACGTCTATGCCATAGTTGCGTCAAATCATTCTTAGCAACTAAACACGATACATTTTGAGAAACCAAATCATTGATGCTAACTTTGTAAATATTTTTGAAACGCAAAGCCTCAAATAAAATCTTTTCTTCCTTTTTCACAACACACTTTGCTTTCAAAAACGTTACCTCATAGTTAGCATCACAAAGTTGACTGACACTTATCAAGTTAAACTTAAGACCTACAACATATAAGACATCACTAAGAGAGAAGGAATCGTTACCCACAATACCATGTCCTTTGATTTGGCCTTTGCTACCGCCAAAGTGGACAACTCCTCCGTCTTGCATAGTGAGTCTATGGAAGAGACGTTTGTCTCCCGTCATATGGTTGGAACACCCACTGTCCACGACCCATTTGACCTTCTTGTCTTCGCTTTCTCCATTGAGTGCTAGGGCCTACAAAAGAACCATATGAAAGTGGTATCCTTTTTGTTTTGGGTCCTTGAAGGTTAGTTACCTTCACTTCGCCTTTCGGCACCCACACAAGACTCTTATTATTTTTGACTCTACACACTCTCTCTACATGGCCCTTTCTATTGCAATAAAAACATGTGGGAATGTGTTTGTGTGTAAAAGAGTGTTGATTGTTTTTAGCTCTACACACTCTTTCAATATGACCCTTTTTATTACAATAAAAACATGTAGGTATATGTTTGTGTGAATAAGAGTGTTTATCGTTTTTAGTTTTGCACATTCTTTCTACATGACCCTTTTTATTGCAAACAAAACATGTAGGAATGTGTTTGTGTGGATAATGATGATAATCATGCTTGTGTGTTAACACGTTCCGTGATTCCCGTTTAGGGACAACATTCTTTGGCATCAAAGAAGGATTATTTTTCACGGAATCAACACAAGACTTAGGCACTTTGGTTTGCTTTGCCTTGCTTTTAGGCATGTGCGTTTGCATTTTCAAGGGAGCTTGAGACTCCTTGAAGTGTGATGCTTGTTCATTTGTTTTTCCCTTTTTAGATGCATACAAAACGCTAGATTTAACCTTAGGTTTCATACTCGATGAGGATGCATCTTTGACTATCATAGTTTTATTTGCACTTTTCTTTTGAGAATTCTTATTCTCAACGGTTTTATGAGAGATGCTTGATTTTATCAAATCATGCTTCTCCTCTAGTGCAATCATATGCATAGTTAGCAAAATTTCATGCTCGAGTTGTAATGCAATATGATTTTCTACCGTGTCATTGTATTCGTATATACATGCTTTAAATTCCTTTTTGACACGAGTATATTTTAGTTCTAAGAGGTCAATTTCTTGCACTAAGTCATCTTTTTCATCTATTAATCTATAATGTGAGGATGTAGTGCATACCTCCATGCCGTCTTTGATGGCCATAAGAGAATAAAACTCCTTGTTGAGATCATCGTCACTGATCTCCGTGAGAGTTAGATTCTCATGATCATCGCAATCGCTTTCGGATCCAGACAATAAGCATTCCCAATGATCTATTTCTTCTTGTAGAACCTTCTTCTTTTGGTAGAAGGCTTTCTTGTCATTTAGGAAGCTCACATGGTCAAACGTGGGTACTTTGACCTGTACACTTGAGATAGAAGGGAGTAGTGACTCTAGTCTTCTTCTTCTAGAAGCATCACTACTTGGAGAACTTGCATCAACAAATCTGAAGGGATTCATACTATGAAGATCAAATCTTGTATTTGGACTCAAATAGACAAGATCCCGCTCTGATACCAATTGTTAGGTCCCTTAGAACACACTAGAAGGGGGGGTTGAATAGTGTGTTTACCAAGTATGGATATTATGTGGCTATTTTTCATTTTTGAGTGCAATCAATACTTGGATGTGTTCTTTAGAAAGAATAAAACTTAAAAGACAGTAAAGAACACGAGTATGTATAGAGGTTCAAGTCAAGAGACTCTACTCCTCTACCTTCTTGATGTTTCACAAGAAGGATTTTGAAATGGGGATTGTTATTTCTTTTGGGGGAAACAACAATCAAAACAAAATCAAGAGAATACAAAACTAGGCACCTTGCCTAGACCAACAACCAAGAATTCTAACCCTTTGAAGTTTAGCATCCAAAGATCTTCTTTGCCCTCAAAGAAATCTTGTAGGGAGAATAGTGCACCACACACTATCAACTAACCCTTCAAAGTCTAGAAAACTTAAACAAAGAGCACCCTTGCTCCTTGACCAACAATCTACCCAATCTCTCACAGAATAATCTCACCAAGAAGAAGACTCTTCTTCTTACAATAATAACTCTCAACAATAAAGTAAAGATGTACAAAGATTACAAGTATTTTGAGAGCTTGAGCTTGAGAGAACTTGAGAGCTTGCAATGTAGAAAGTTGGAGAAGAGAATGAAGAAAACCCTTCTTTTATCATTCTTCAAAATTCTTCCCGTTTGAAACCCTCTGCACTGACATTAATGGGTTTTGGCATCATGTGTTGGTGAGTCCTCATTATTGGAGATCTCCCTTTGGCATGTAGCAACACTCTTTGAGAGATTTCAAAGTGAATGCCAAGAAAGGAAACCTGAAAAACTCAACAGAGAGGAGCCTGCAAAAAAGACACTAAAAAGAGAGGGTACAAAGAGTCAACTGATGTTAAAAAGTGAAGTTCAAGACCTTTGTAACGTTAGTCACATGAAGCGCCTAATGTGCAAAAGCACAGGCGTTCGAAGTGACATTGAGCGCTTGATGTAAAAATGAACAGTCGTTCGAAGTCACATCAAGCGCCTAATGTGGGCTTCTTAAGTCGTTCGAAGTCACATGAAGCGCTTAATGTGTCACTTCATGCTTGTTCGAACTAACTCTGACTTTTACTCAGAGAAAGTACTTAGGAGTACGTGCCCAGCCAGGGGAAAAGTACTTTTGGCATAGTGGACTGCATAAAGCGCCTAAAGAGGCGTTCAAAGTGTTCGCACTTTTCAACCGGTCACATAAAGCGCCTAATTAGGCGTTCAAGGTGTCCAGTTTTTCAAACACTCACATGAAGCGCCTAATCTAGGCGTTCGAAGTGTTCGCAGATCCAGACACTTCACATAAAGCGCCTAATCTAGGCGTTCGAAGTGTACTGGACTCCACCAAGGTACATTAAGCGCCTAATGTAGGCGTTCGAAGTATACTGACTTCAAACAACACACATGAAGCGCCTAATCCCTTGTTCAATGTGCCAAAATGTGCAAATCATCAAAACTCAACATATTCTAACATGTTCATCGTCATACTAGTTATTATTCTCAATAAGAATTTGATGAGTAGAACAGGCGACGTACATGACGCTCTTCTTATTTTAAACATATGTCCCCGAATGAACGTTTTCTTATTTGTCGATAACTAACTGTTAGGATGCTTGAATATTTGAGTACCAATATTTGTATGTGGTTTTATGTTTCAAGCTTCCTGTTAGGAAACATATAGTATAAGATGTGTATTGGAATATAAAATGTTTTGATGAAGTTTAAAGATGTTTGAAAAAGAGTTGAAAAGATTTTTATACTTTAGAAATAACACAAAATTGAAACTACAATGTTCAACATCATACTCTCAAGATAGATACGATCTATGTATACATCAGTATCTAAAATTGAGACAGAGATTGATCTATGTAGGTAAGATGCAAATTTGAAACCATAATATCCATTATCATACCCTCAACCTAGATCAATCTACGTACATATCAATGTCTAAAATTGAGATATATATCGACTGATATAGATAACGTGTGAAATTGAAACAACACTGTCTAAAGGGAATACACCAAGAATCCTTCACCACTGGAATGTCGCCGATGGATGGCGTCTCTTGCTCAGCGTTAAGGGCATACACCAATAATCCTTTGTTCCCTTTCCTCAGTGTATTGTAGGCTCTTGCTGTAGTCAGATAGATAATACAAGCCAGCTTCTGTACTTTGGTGTTTTCCTGAAAAGTAAATTCCTCCTTCGTGGATCCTTGAACACCACCTGTTTCTTTGGACAATCGATATGAGCATGATATCGAGCCAATCAATCCATACCCAAGATGACATCAAAGTCGCTCATCTGGATTGGTATAAGTGCAGCGTCAAACTCACGATCTACAAACTCCAGTTTACAGTTCCTGCATAAATGGTGAGAGACAATCACTTGGTCTGCATCTACTAGCACACGATAAGGAGTGTCTAGCCATTCGGGGCAGCTTTGGAGGTTCTTGACAGACCTCTTAGAGAGAAATGAGTGGCTCGCACAACTATCGAATAACACATTTGTTGGGACCTTATTGATCATTATTGCACCTAAGGGTTTAGGGGTTCAACCGTAAAGTTACGCAAGTACAGGTATTATTAATTCAAAATGCAAAATTAAATATACATGTGACCACTTCGTTAGAGCCTTGGAAACCAGTCTCTTTCATAGCATGGACCCGGGCGTTAGGCCGTGGCTGGTGGCAACCTTTGAGGCTCAGGGCAAACTCGTTGTATGTGGCCCACCTTGCCACAATTGAAATATGTGCCCGCCTTACTCCAGCACTCACCAGCATGCGGTCGGCTGCAAATAGGACAGGGTGGCGTCATAGTCGGTTGACTACTCCATGGTTGCGGCAGCTGCTGAGTCTGCGGACGCTGCTGCTGCAGCCGCTGTGGTCCCATCACTTCCCTCCGGGGCAACTTGACCCACCTGCCGGGTCGACCTTCTGTCTCCTCACGATGCCGCTTGACCCTAAACTCCTCATCCCGCCTCTGTATGTCACTCTCTAGACGGTAACATGCGTTGAACAACTCTGCAAAGTCTCGGGCATTGGCATTCATCACAGTGGAGCGAATGCGACTATTAAGGCCTCTCTCAAACTTCACCATCCACAACTGCATGTCTCCGATCACGGCTGGCACAAACCTCCCCAGGGCATTGAAACAATTTGCATAGTCGGCTATGGACATCCATGAACCTTGTCTCAAAGATTCAAATGCAGCAATCTTCTGCAGAGTAACCGCGAGTGGGGTATAAAATCTGCGGAACTCCTGTCTGAACTGTGTCGAACTGATAGGGTGTGGTAGATCCATCAAGACTGACGCCCACCACTTATCCGCCTCCCCAATCAGAAAGGGGGCGGATCACCTACGTCTGCATCCCCTCTGGTATCTACGGAAGTGTGAAGTTATTCTCAACCTCGCTCAACCATTTCTATGCGCTGTATAGTCCAACGTCCCCCTATCGAATGTCGGGACATGAACCCTCTTCATCCTGCCGTAGCGTGTCTCCTGTTGTTGTCGCTGTGGAACCACCCTATTCACCGCATCGCCAATCTATATGAGGGCATCTACTAGTGCCTGAGGTAGAGCATCCTGGTTACTACCGTTGTCGTTACCATTGTTGTTGTTGTCTCTTCGAGACGGCATCATGCTGTAATGTAACAATTTTACCCAGTTTGTAATTTATATAGAAAAAACTGAGAAACAAAGGATCGGGTGTGAGGGTATATGTAAAAGCGGAAATTACTTAAGTGCAGCAATAAATAAAATGGTTTAGTGTATACTAAGCGCACACATCCCCCACCCGATCATCACTTTAGTATAAAATCATATCTTAAGAGCAAAATCATGACCTAGTTCTAAAACTATGGCCTAAATCTACGTTTCCACCGTGGATCTAGAGCCATGCTCTGATACCACCTGTAGCGACCCGTCTCGAGCTTTAATACTCGAAACGACTCACCTGCCGTATTTTGCTAAGAAAAATATAAGACATCGATAGGATTCAATTATACGTCAGCATAATAACGTAAATCGATATCAGCAGAAGCTATACAAATTAAAACCTCGAAATAAATATTTATCCGTAAATCTCAAAAATCAATGTATTACAAAGTCGAAATAGGAAAACGATATACTAAGTCAAAATCAAATCAATAAAACAAGGTCTCAACTAAAAACCCTCGCAAATCTCCTCATCAAGCCTCAAGCATCAATAGCTTCACTCCTGATCATCCTCAACATAAACTAAATCGAAATCCTGGGGATCTACAAAAAAATGATAAAGTGTAGTACGAGCGACACGTCACCTAACAAATAACCTGACTATATTTACCATGGGATCATACACGGAGAACCAAGTGTGATAAGATACATAAATAACGAAATAGAAAATAGATTGCTTCTCTTCAAATAGAATTTACCTTTTTACCCCTATACCAATCAAGCAACAAAGTCACACACAACTAAGTCAGCAACACACAAGTGTTAGTGCAACCAAAACCATGATGCAACTTTTCAAATCAATGCGATGCAAAAGGATACGATATCCAATACGATACGATTTTCGATATGATACAATTTCTGATATGATACAAATTCCAACACAATACAATTTCCAATACAATCCTCAATGCAATGCAATGGTCGTGGCGCTTACCTTACAAGTGACTTATATTGCAATATTTACGGAGTTGGTCCCCCAATGGTCGATGTGTCTAGTCGGCCTATCTCAATATATTTTTATGTGCCTAGACGGCCCAAATGACGGTCTTATGTGTCCGATCGGCCTATATCAATATAGTCATTTGTGCCCGGACGGCTCGTTAGTTTGGAACCAATCTAGCTTCGCAATATATTTCCTTTGCAAAGGTGACTTTCAAAATATGCAATGATCGATTTCCAAATAATTTTCAAAATGATTTCGACTTTCCAAAACGATTTCCAATGTTCGATAATTTCCAACAAGCAATTTCGATCACAAACACAAATATCAAATACCATCACGTATATGATTTATGATTACGATGTTTTATCCAACACCACTCACGTACACGTATATACGGGTACATGACCACACCCATACATGTGTATATACATGCATATACATACACCTATCTCCCTTGACCCACTTTTCCTCCAACCCACTACCCAACCCACCTCACCCTCACCTTCTTCCCCCCGGCCCCTTCACTGTCCTCAGCCCAGCAACTCTCCCCACCCCAGCTCCCTCAGCCCAGCCCTCATTTCCCCCACCAAAACCCTAATTTATCTCCCCTCACACCTAACTCACCTCGGCCCTGACTTACTTTTTGCACCACACATATTTTCTCACATCTAACCCCATAGACATCAAGTACAGTTCACGCCTAACACATTGCCACAAAAATCTCGGCCAAAATCCTCCCCACGCGCCCTCACGTGCCGCCTAAAGGGCAGTCATGTGCTGCCTTTGGCCGACGTGAAAATTCCTACTTTTCAAAATTTATTTTCTTCGATTTCGATGCCAAAAATCGTAATTTGCTAATACCAATAATCTTACAATTCACCCCACACGTATTCATCACCATTAACATCATACAAACCCTGATAGTCGAGCACCTCCCATTTTTCGGCCATAGCCCTTTCGATTTCATCAAAATAATTCTATATAACATAAACTTAATTACAATGAACAACACATATAATAATACTTAGTATTATATCATGCACAATATTTACATATATACCATAACTTGGCCGTTGCCCTAGGGGCGGTCGACCTTCCCCCTGCGGCATAAACAAGAAAAAGGAAGCAAAGATAGATCAATCTCATAGATATACATACATAATTAATATAAAATCACTCATCTATGCAACCAAAAATACGAACATGATGTTATAATATGTTAAGTTTTGAAGATTTGCACAATTGACACTTAGAACGTCTGCATAAGGCGCCTAATGGGAAGTGTCTGAAGGTCAATACACTTCAAATGCCTACATAAGGCGCCTAATCTGAAATGTTTGAATATCAGTACACTCTGAACGCCTACATAAGGGGCTTCGTGTGAAGTGTCTAGAGCACAATGCACTTCGAAAGCCTACATTAGGCGCTTCATGTGCCAAACTGTGTAACAACACACTTTGAACGCCTAAACAGGCGCTTCATGTGTGTTAAAAAGTCAAACGGGCAGTTCCCCCCTCCCCCCCCCCCCCAAAATAGGCACGAATATCAAGTTACTTTTGGAAAAATCAGAATTACTTCGAACAAGTATGAAGCCTGAGATCATGCGCTTCATACGACTTCGAACGAGTTTTGCTGCCCACAACAAGCGCTTCATGTGACATTGAACAAGTGCTTCTTACTCACTTAAGGCGCTTCATGTCACATTGAACACCAGTTCAAAAACACTTTAGGCGCTCCATGTCATATTGAACTCCTGGCCATAGAACACATAAGGCGCTTTATGTGACCCAGCGTTACAAATGTTTTATGCTGCACTTTCTAATGTTGCTTGACATTTATACCCTCCTTTTTAGTGTAACATCGCAGCTCTTTCTCTCACTTTGGAGAATGCTTTCTTTTTTCTTTGAGCTTTCAATAAGAAGCTTCCTCAAGAAGTTTTCATTCATCCAAGAGAAGATCTACAAAGATGAAGACATGTCATCAAAATAGACAATTATTGGCTCCTGCAACCACACAAACGGCTAGGAGGTGATAAAACAAGGGTTTCATCTCACTTTCACCTTCAACTTTCTACCAAGAGCTCTCAAGTTTCTCTCAATCTTTTACTCTCAAAATAGTTGTATTATTGTGGATTTTAATTTATTTGTGAGAGTGTGATTTGTAAAGAAGAAGAGTCTTCTTCTTGAGTGAAGATTGTGAGAGGCTAAGTGTAGATCGTTGGTCAAGAAGAAAGGGTGATTCTTGTTTAAAGAAAGGTCTGAGGGTTAGTTGATGGTGTTGTGATGCACCATACTCCCTATAAGAATTCTTTGAAGAGCAAGGAAGTTCTTTGGAGGCTAGACTTCAAAGGGTTGGTATTTCTTGGTTGTGGTCTAGGCGTGTGGCCTAGTTTTACATTGTTTGGATTTTTTTTGATTGTTGTTTCCTCAGAATAAAATAACAATCCTCATTCAAAATCCTTCTTGTGACAAATTAAGAAGGTAGAGGACTAGAGTTATTTGACTTGAACCTTTATACATCTCGTGTCCTTTACGCTTCTGCAAGTTTATTCATTTTTAAGGAACACACCCAAGTATAGATTTCTACTCATACACAAAAAATATCTGAGAAAATATCCATACTTGGTGAACACACTATTCAACCCCCCTTCTACTGTGTTCTAAGGGACTTAGCAATTGGTATCAGAACGAAATCTTGAGTATTTGAGTTCAAATAGCAAGATTTGATCTTTTGAAGTATGGATCCCTTTAGTTTTGATGATGTCGGTTCTCCAAGCGGTGACTCTTCTAGAAGAAGAAGACAAGAGTCACTAATCCCTTCTATTTCAAATGTTCATGTCAAAGTACCCATGTTTGACCCTCTAAACTACCCACTATGGAAATCCAACATGGAAACATATTTACGTTCTTGTGGGTATCGTATATGGAGGGAGGTGTCAAAAGGTTCCACTATTCTTTTTGATGTTGATGATCCTACGCCAGAAGAGGAGTTGCAATTTGCCATAAATAGCAAAGCTCTTGCTATTTTGAATAGCTCTCTATCACCAAATAAGAGAGCTCAAATACAAGGCGTCCAATCCGCCCATGAAGCTTGGACAAAGTTGGAGATGATCCATGAGGGAACATATCAAGTGAGGAAGGCAAAGAGGAGACAACTAATAAAACAATCCTATAATTTCAATGTCCGCAAAGGTGAAAAGATTAAAGGTCTATTCAACAGTTCACCAAGCTTATCAATCTACTCACAGCGGTTGGTAAAAAGATAGAGCAAGAAGATCTAAACTATTGCTTCCTAAATAGCTTAGAAGAGAATGGAATGCAAAAATGACGGCCATTGAGGAGTAAAAGGATCTAGAGACTATCACCCTAGATGAGCTTTATGGGAATCTCATCACTTATGAGATTCATTTTGAAGCTCAAGAAAAAAATGATCCCATCAGAAGTTCATCAAAGGCACTTGCATGTGAATCGAAGGAGTCGCACGATGAAGTTGGTCTTCTCGTTCGAAGGTTTAGAAGATTTGCAAGGAAGAACAAAGATGAAGCCAAGAGGTTTATCAAAGAAAAATTCTCCAAGGATAAAGATAAGTTGAAGGACCAAGATGATAAATGCTATAAATGCGGAATACGGTCACTTCATGAAAGATTTTCGAGTGAAAGACCCGCATCCAAAAGATAAGAAAGTCAACTACCAATGGAAGAAGGCTTTGCAAGTGGAAGTAGCTCTTTGGGAGAGTGTCTTATTCGGATCTGAGAGCGAAAATGAAAATAACGAGAATCTAGCTCTCATGGGAATTTTTAATGATGATCTTGACAAGGAATTTCATTCCCTTATGGCCATCGAGGACGACATAAAGGTATGCACTACATCCTCACATTATCGATTACAAGATGAAAAGGATGACTTAGTGCAAGAAAATGGTTTGTTAGAAATGAAATACGAACATGTCAAGAAAGACTTTAGAGCATGCATATATAAATATAATGACACGTTAGAAAATCATATTGCATTACAACTTGAGCATGATATTTTATTGAACATGCATGTGACCGCACTAAAGGAGAAGCATGATGTAGTAAAATCAAGCATTCCTCCTCAAAACCTTTTGAAAAAAAACCGTTCAAAAGGAAAGTGCTAATAAAATTAAGGTAGTCAAAGACGCACCCATACAAAGCATGAAACCAACATTAAATCTAGTGTCAATGTATGCGTCCAAGAAAAGAAAATCGAATGAGAAGGCATCATTTATCAAGGAGTCTAAGACCTCCTTGAATAAGCAAAGGCACATGCATAAGGGTAAGACAAATTCATCAAAGGTGTCAAAACCTTTAGTTGAATCCATGAAAAACGCCTCTTCCTTGATTCCAATGAATGTCATACAAAAATGGGAACCACGGAATGTGCCATTGCACAAGCATGATAAACACCCTTACCCACACAAACACATTCCTACATGTTTTTATTGTAATAAAAAGGGTCATGTAGAAAGAGTATGTAGAGCTAAGAATAATAAGAATCTTGTGTGGCTGTCCAAAGGCAAAGTGAAGGTAACTAACCTTCAAGGACCCAAAATAAAAAGGGTACCAATATCATATGGTTCTTTTGTAGGCCCTAGCGCTAAATGGAGAAAGCAAAGACAAGAAGGTCAAATGGGTTGTGGACAGTGGGTGTTCCAACCATATGACGGGAGACAAAAGTCTATTCCATAGACTCACTATACAAGATGAAGGAGTTGTTCACTTTGAAGGTAGCAAAAACCAAATCAAAGGGCATGGTATTGTGGGTAACAATTCCTTCTCTCTTAGTGATGTTCTATATGCTATTCGATTAAAGTTTAACTTGATAAGTGTCAATCAACTATGTAATGCTAATTATGAAGTTACGTTTTTGAAAAGAAAGTGCATTGTGAAAAAGGATAACATTATTTTATTTGAGGCTTTGAGATTCAAAAACATTTACAAACTTAGCATCAATGATTTGGTTTCACAAAATATATCTTGCCTAGTTACCAGGAATGATTTGACACAACTATGGCATATACGCCTCGGACACGTATGTTTTCAAAACTTTTATGTTCATTTGCAAAAACAAAAAGGTCCGAGGCATTCCAAAAACGAGTTTCGAAAACCAAGACTTATGTGACACTTGTCAAAAGGCAAAGCTTGTGAAAACAAGGTTTAAACCAAAAACAAACATATCCACCTCCAAACCCCTACTATTACTACATATGGATTTGTATGGAGATGTTGGAACAAAAAGTTTGGGTGGTAAACATTACACCTTCGTGGGCCGAAGCGGTGGATGCCGTTTGTTATGTGATAAATCGCGTATATTTGAGACCTTACCTAAATGTGACACTTTATGAGCTTTGGAATGGTAAAGTTCCCAATATTGGGTATTTCAAAGTGTTTGGGTGTAAGTGTTTCATACTTAACACTAAGGACACTTTGGACAAACTTGACCTCAAAGCGGATGAAGGTATGTTTTTAGGTTATGCTTCAAATAGTAAAGCATTTCATGTTTTCAACAAAAGGAGTCAAAAGTGGAAGAATGAATCCGTGTTATGTTTATTGAGTCACTTAATGACAAATCTAAACTTAATGAGGATTGTGAAGAGAATGAAGGTGTTGCTCCTCAAGAAGAAATTCTTGAAGACATTCCAACGATTGCTCATTAACAAGAAATTGTTGATAAGTCTCCAAATGGAAACATCTTCATTGATTTAAGAGTAGAACCTATTGAAGGTACTCCTCCACCAAGTATTCATGAAATTAGTGAGTTAAAAAGAAATATTTCTCATACTCATCTTGTTGATACACAAAATGTTGAAATGTTCCGGAAAATGATGATCATTTGAATCATAAGGATTTGTCTCTTCTGGAAAGTGATCATGAAGAAGTTGGAGGAGATGTCTCCAATCTTCCTAGATCATTCAATCATAAAAGCTCTCATCCACACGAATTGGTCATAGATGATTTAAATATAGGTATCACTACACGAAGGCAATATCGAGAGAGCGCATTCGTTTCTCTCATAGAGCCTAAAAATGCTAAGGATGCACTTCTTGATGAAGATTAGATCTTGTCTATGCAAGAAGAATTAAATCAATTTGAAAGAAGTGATGTTTGGGAGTTATTTCCCAAACCACTTGACCATCCCATAATTGGTACGAAATGAGTATTTTGTAACAAGATAGATGATCAAGGAAATGTCACTAGAAATAAAACTAGATTAATTTCTCAAGAATACTGTCAAGAAGAAGGTATTGACTTTGATGAGACATTTGCACCCGTAGCACGGCTTAAAGCCATTAGAATGTTGTTGGCATATGCTTACTATAAAGATTTTAAACTTTACCAAATGGATGTTAAATCCACATTTTTGAATGGTGTTATTCAAGAAGAGGTGTATGTTGCACAACCTCCTGGGTTCGAATGTCATGACTTACCACATCATGTATTCAAACTTAAAAAAGGCTCTTTATGGCCTTTAACAAGCTCCAAGAGCTTGGTACGAGAGGTTAAGTAATTTTCTTCTAAATAATGGATTCTCAAGTGGTAAATTTGACACCACTTTGTTTATTAAAGAACAAAGTAAAAAAATCAATTAATTGTACAAGTATATGTTGATGATATTATTTTAGGTGCTACTAACAATTGTCTTTGTGAGCAATTTGCAAGCTTAATGCAAGGTGAATTCGAGATGAGCATGATGGGGGAGCTTACTTATTTTTTCGGACTTCAAATCAAGCAAATTCAAGAAGGTGTGTATATTTCTCAAACCAAATACACAAAGGATTTGCTCAAAAAGTATAATTTTGGTGAAGGAAGACAAGTAAATACTCCAATGAGCACAAGTGTGAAGCTTGACAAAGATGAGAAAGGAAAGCATATCGAGGTAACCTTGTATCCTGGTATTATAGGAAGTCTACTTTACTTGACTGCAAGTAGACCGAATATATTACATGCACTATGCTTATGTGCCAGATTTCAAAGTGATCCTAGGAAAATGCATCTAGCGGTAAAACATATTCTTAGATACCTTAGGTGTACTGTGAAATTTGGATTATTTTATCTCAAGAATGCATGTTTTGATTTAAGAGGCCATTATGACTCCAATTATGCGACGAGTCCTGTTGATAGAAAGAGCACATACGGGACTTGTCAATTTCTCGGTGATTGTCTTGTCTCTTGGTTTTCCAAGAAACAAAACAGTGTTTCTCTTTCTACGGCGGAATCCGAATATGTGTCGGCTGCCTCTGGTTGTGCACAATTGTTATAGATGACCAACACTTTAAATGATTATAATATTCACTTCTCCAAAGTGCCTATTTTGTGTGATAACATGTCTGCTATCAATATTGCACAAAATCCAGTCCACCATAGTTGGACTAAGCACATTGAAGTGAGATATGATTTCATCCATGATTGTGTATAAAAGAACTTGGTTAGTGTGAAATTTGTTCCAACACATGACCAATTAGCAGACATCTTTACAAAATCCTTGCCTAGGGATGTATTTGCATCTATAAGAAGCAGGTTAGGGTTACTTAACATGGGTTGAAATTAACCCATCATGAGTTGGAGCAAGAAAATTTTCAAATTTTCAGGCTCAGTACACATAAAGCGTTTTATCTGAATTAGTTCAGGTGTTTCAATGTCACATTAAGCGTCCAACCTGAAGAATGTCACTCATTCGAAGCGACATTAAGCGCTTTATGTTGTTAAAACATTCGTTTGAAGTAGCATTAAGCACTTTATACAAACTGTATCACTTGTTCAAAGTGATTTTAAGCGCTTAATCTCTTCAACCACAACCGTTCCAAGTCACCTTAAGCGTGTCATCCCTATTTATGAAGTCGTTCGAAGTGACATAAGGCGCCTAAAACCTAGTTCTTCCTTTGTCAATCCAAGTGACTCTTCACTTTTTGCACTAATTGAGTGACATTGACTCACTGCCGCCGTTTCATTCCCTCTTTTCCACGTCCATCAACCTTCTTCCCATGTTTCCCCATTCAATCCCACTTCCCCATTTCCACTTTAATCTCCCACCTCTTCATCTTCTCCACTTTCCAATCCACCTTTTTCATCTTCCCACCTTTTCATCTTCCCCATTCAATTTCCACTCTCCCCACTATCCATGTTTCTCCTGCCCTTCCTCTTCTTATCTTTTCCTCTTTTTCCTCTTCTCCTTAAATTCAACCTTTTTCCTCTCCTAACCTCCACATAACTTCTACATTCTATCTCAAATCACTCTTCATCAACCCACAAATTATCCTCTCTGTTCGAAAATGGCTTCACAAGGACATGGCGGTGCAAGCTCTTCAAAGCTTGTCCCAAGAGGACATAAAAGAAAACAAACGGCTGGCATTGTCGAATCTGAAAATCTCACATCCATCTGCCAAGGGCTCTCCAAGGATAACTTTCCTTGGATGATAAAGAAATGTGGTTCTGACGTCAAAATTCCACCTCTTCATGTTGTTAAAGGTACCCATCTGTCACTCCATTCTCACATGCTTTATGAAGAATGGAGGAGCAACAATCGACCCGTAGTGCCCCTCAAACTGATTTGCATTAGTGATTTCACTAAGGCTCATAATGCGAATCAAGTCATCACACTCTTGGATTGTCAAGGCTGAACCCCTCTTTGGTCTAGACGTGACATGCAATCTTTCTCCAGAAACTACACCAGAATGTCCTATGCAAACATGTGGATCACTCCACAATCTGAGACTCAAGAGTTCTCCTTGCACGCCGTTGTCGCTGGTACGCCCCTTGATTTCTCAATACAGGAAATTTGTGATGCCCTAAAAGTAAGAAATAAAGGCCTAAGTGAGTTCTCCGTATTTGACTGGAGTGACAAATACGGAGTACGTGAGCAGGATATCAAGTTTCATCTGGAATATTTTCCAACAAAGAAAACTCAGAACATGCCATTGGTAAATAGAATTCTGTTGGTTGTGGTGGCTTACAGTGTCAACGGTAAGGCAACTAGAAATCCAAGCAATACGGACTTCTACGTTACTTACCGTCTCAAGCATAAGACACAGTTAAACTTGGGCTGGATAATGGTGGCAGTGATGATGGCTGCTCTCCAGAAGGGCTCAAAGGCCCTGCCCTTTGCCAAGGTTGTCAATATTTCGGTGAAGTCTAAAGGTACTGAGATACCTGATGGAGAAATGACAAAGATGGGAAAGACGAAATACTATTATAATTTTAATATTGCCCAAGTGGTTGATTCACAACAGAGGAAAGTCATCACAGTTCCTGACACTGTGGATAAGGTCGACGAAGGACCTCAATATAGTGAAGGTGGTAGCAATGACCCTGAATTGCTATCACGAATTCATTCACTGGAACAAACTGTTCAACAGTTGGAGCTTCACGATGCAGAGCACGAGGCTTGGCATACACGTAACGAATACCGTATGACAATCATCAAGAATGCCATCTTGCAGCTGAATTCTTGGTCGCAATTCCCCTCTGGTTTTGATGATTTAGGGGGGACAAAGTGGTGATGGTGATGCTGGTGGTAGTGGTGCTGGTGGTGATTCTGATGTTGCTGGTGGTCCAACTAGTGGTTTTGCAGATTTTGCAACTGGTGGATTTGGCTTTGGTAGTTTTTCATCCGGTGGTGGAGATTTATGTGCTAGCGGTGCATGAGGCGCACAGTGATAGCCAATTTTTTTGCCCTTTTTTTAAATGAAAATTTTTCTGTTAATGATTATCTGAGTTTTTTGTGATAAATTAAGTCCGATTGTCATTGTCTATTATGAAATGTGATGATGTTGATTCATTGTTAAAATTTTTATATTTCATCATATGTATCTAGACAAACCTTTAGGCACAATGTGAGGGGGAACATAAGTTAAGGGGGAGCTAACTTTCGAAGTTATGCTAATTGTGAAATCATCAAAAAGAGGGAGAATGTTAGAATATGTAAAGTTTTGATAATTTGCACAATTGACACTTAGAACGCCTAGATAAGACGCCCAATGGGAAGTGTCTCAAGGTCAGTACACTTTGAATGCCTACATAAGGCGCTTAATCTGAAATTTCTGAAGACCAATACACTTCGAATGCCTACATAAGGGGCTTCATGTGAAGTGTCTGAAGTCCAATACACTTCGAACACCTACATTAGGCGCTTCATGTTACAAACTGTGTAACAGCACACTTTGAACGCCTAAACAGGCGCTTCATGTGTGTTACAAAATCAAATGGGCAGTTCCCCCCCCCCCCTAAATGGGCACAAATATCAAGTTACTTTTGAAAAAAGTCAAAATTACTTCGAGCAAGTATGAAGGCTGAGATCAGGCGCTTCATGCGACTTAGAACGAGTTTTGTTGCCCACAACAGGCGCTTCATGTGACATTGAACAAGTGCTTCTTATTCACTTAAGGCGATTCATGTCACATTGAACGCAGTTCAAAAACACTTTAGATACTCCGTGTCACATTGAACGCCTGTTCATAGAACACATAAGGCGCTTCATGTGACCCAACGTTACAAATATTTTATGTTGCACTTTCTAATGTTTACTTGACATTTGTACCCTCTTTTTTAGTGTAAGATCGCAGCTCTTTATCTCACTTTGGAGAATACTGTCTTTCCTCTTTGAGCTTTCAACAAGAAGCTTCCTCAAGAAGTTTTCGTTTATCCAAGAAAAGATCTCCAAAGATGAATACATGTCATCAAAAGAGACAATTATTGGCTCCTGCAACCACACAAACGGCTAGGAGGTGATAAAACAAGGGTTTTATCTCACTTTCACCTTCAACTTTCTACCAAGAGATCTCAAGTTTCTCTCAAGCTTTTACTCTCAAAATAGTTGTATTATTGTGGATTTTACTTTATTTGTGAGAGTGTGATTTTTAAAGAAGAAGAGTCTTCTTCTTGAGCGAAGATTGCGAGAGGCCAAGTTTAGATCGTTGGTCAAGAAGCAAGGGGTGCTTCTTGTTTGAAGAAATCCAAACCTTGGAGGGTTAGTTGATGGAGTTGTGGTACACCATACTCCCTACAAGAATTCTTTGAGGAGCAAGGAAGTTCTTTGGAAGCTAGACTTCAAGGGGTTGGTATTTCTTGGTTGTGGTCTAGGCGTGTGGCCTAGTTTTACATTGTTTGGATTTTTGTTTTGATTGTTGTTTCCCCAGAATGAAATAACAATCCCACATTCAAAATCCTTCTTGTGAAAAGCTAAGAAGGTAGAGGAGTGGAATCATTTGACTTGAACCTCTATACATCTCGTGTTCTTTACGCTTCCGCAAGTTTATTCATTTTTAAAGAACACACTCAAGTATAGATTTGTACTCATACACGAAAAATATCCGAGAAAATATTCATACTTGGTGAACACACTATTTAATCACCCTTCTAGTGTGTTCTAAGGAACCTAACACATGCATGATCTGGTTTTACTATGAAAATAGAGCCAGAAGTTATGCAAAATCCTAGCAAATTGTAGCGTCCCGCTCCCGAACCCTAGCATCGAGAACGGTGCACCCGCCATATCTCACTAAAGAGAATACAAAGCGTCGAATCAACTTTCTACATGTCTGAAAATACGTAGCATTTTTCCTCTCGGAAACGAAATTCCATAACATGAAATTAATTGAATAAAATAAAATCCTCATTAGAATAAGAGATAAGACATGACAAGAACGCCAACATGCTAACATCTAGAATCTATCGAACTATACAAGTTGATGTCTGATGGAAACCCCAATGAACCAATAACGGACGGTCGCAAGGTCCCCTCGTATCCTAGGTGCGACCGTCAGTATGCCCATACTACCGTGTCAGCTCCGTCCTCAACAAAGATATAGTCGTACTCTTCCTCGTGCTCACCTGGTGGGGGGAAGTAGGGGTGAGTGACGGGGAAATCACTCAGTACGCACCTGCCTCCAAGTAGTATAAGACGAGCATCCAAGAATGATATAACATATAGCACATCAACATGATATCACATAAGCGTATGAAAGAATGCGGAAGAGTAAATCACTCTAGGTAAATAATACGCAACATCATGATGCATGTCCAACTATCCATGTCACACGCAACAAAGTCATGTCATACAGAATGCTGATATCCATACCATGCAATGCATGAACTCGGATCCTATTGAGTGGCTGCAGGTCGTACACCCCACAGTCGCCATACTGAGTGTGTGTGGCCGCGCCACCGTACACCAACCTGAGTGTCGTGGCCCCGCCACCGTACACCATCCTGAGCGCCCGTGACCCGTACGTCACGACCCATCATAATGCAATGCACGTGCCAGGAATACAAAAACACCATCGTCTGAGGCCCCTGGCCCATCCTCACCATCCTCCGGCACTCAATTCTAGATTCATTTATTATCCGAGTAGTGACTTAATGTTGTTTGATGTTAAACTTATTTTTCCATGGCTTGTATATATTTATTATGCATTTTCTATATTTTTCCTCATTTTTCCCTAATTTGTTTATATTTATTACCTAATTATCCAAATTAAATAAATTACCACAATAACCGAAATTTAATGAAGATAATTTAATTTCAGCATTTTATAATTTCTGAAATTTATTTACAATTTTCTGATATTTATTTATATTTTTCTTATAATTAATTCTATTTTAAATTAATTGAAATTACATTGGATTTCAGATATTTAAGATAATATATAAAATCCCTTGATGGGCTGGCCTTGTCGCCAGCCCTGTCCGCCAACTCCTTCAAGTCCGGGCCGTCAGCAACCGGCCCGCTGAACCTTCCTTCATGCTCTTCACAGATTAAACAACATGGTATAAATTTCAATAATCAAAGCAACAAAAACACATAATATACCACTAGAGCATGCTTGAATTTGTACCATTTGGAGGGAAAAAAAGGGAACCTACCTAATTGCAGACCAATTCACGATCAAACTAAACCCCTGTTGGCTTCCCTTTCCTTTTTTCCTTACTGTCGCCGCCCCATCTTCCCTCTCTTTCTCCATATATATATTTTTTGTTTTGTCGAATACTGCCATCAATGGCTTCTAGGGAGAAAAGCATATATTGGGGTTAGAATCTAGGAAAGAGAAAGAGAAATATGAGGGGTTTGTTATCCCCCAATGATCACGACACTTCCTCTTTCTTTTTTTTTCTTTTTTTTTGAATTCGATTTATCCTTATCCCTAATATTTTCAATTATATGCCATTTCTGTTGTATTATTTATATTTTATATTTTCTCTTTTTTTATTTAATTATCTTTATCCCCCAGCATCCTTTTTTTCGGCATTATGCATTTTTTTTAATAATTTTTTTTTCAATTACTTTATCCTTATCCTATAGTACGTTTTGAGTTTCTATATATTTTATTTATGGTTGTTATTTTGTTTTATCTATTCATCCCATATTTATCCCTTATATATATATATATATATATATATATATATATATATATATATATATATTTATTTAATACCCCATTTAAGATCATAAATCACTTGAGTACACACACTCGCTACGAGTAATTTAATTTCGAGGGGTCGATACACTCAACGGTTGCTTTAGTTTTAAGTTACTACATAAAGGCTAACTCAAAAATTTTCGAGGTATAACACAAATATAGGTAGGCATTTGCCTTGATCCCAGTATATTATACCGTAAATTGAATTAGGATTGAAATTGGACAAAGTTTGGCTTCCTTCCTCACTTTTGGAGCTGCGGCCGAATGGTATGTGGGAGGGGTAGTGGCTGCCGTTTTTCTTGAAGAATGGGGATGTAGGGTTTAGTTTGGTTAACTATGTATATATAAAGAGTAAGATTAGATAGATATACATGGTATATTCCTAGCATAGTTTGGAATTTACCTATTACTTTGTCCTTATTTCCTTTCTTTTTTCCTATTCTAATTAGGATCGTATTTGTGTGTTTATTTCCTTTGTTTTCCTAACCGTCCTTTTCCCTTTTCTTTATACATTTAATAATTAAATTAAATTAAACAAATTATGGTGCATAACAAATATTGATCTCCATGTTGTGTTTCGACTAGTTAAATTTCGTTATATATTGGATGATGAAGCCGGATCTTCACCAAGAGTCTAAGATGACTCGAAATACACTTCGTCAGTTGAATGGAATAAGATTGCTAGAATAGCTTCCTAGAAGTCCTGCACAAGGAAGCATAAATCAGAGTTCCCAGGGGTGTGACCCTGGGTTAAACCCTCCGACGCTCAAGTCAGTTTGGGCCATTCTCACTGAGAATATGATTTTGTATGAAGAGTTTATGAAAATCTCACAGTTCTTGACTGAGGAAAAATTTTGTTATGTTTTCTCTGGATGAAGTAGAGAAAATGATTCGATCCCCCCCTCTGCGTCTGCGTTAGCCTGCTTTTGTTAGTTTTCCTTTGTCCTCTGCTTTTGACAACGGATAAGACGTTTGCTTGGGGCAGTAAGCCTATGGCACTGTAGGTCTGCTGATGTGACTAGTAGGTCGGCTGATGTGACCTTGGCGTGTACAAGCTGGAGAGTGAGGTATACCTCTTCACTGAATTGTACTTCTGCCTGATGTCCACAATTGATAGTAGCATTTCCCCTTTGCCGAAGTGCAATTTTGAAATTGGCTGAAGTGGTCTGAAGCGTAATACCTAGGCCGAAGTTGAGGTTGAATTTGGGTGCCGAGGTGCAAACCTTGGCGTATTCTCTGATAATAAACGGATGCCATGGGGCACAGCCGAAGTACAGTTTAGTCGAGCAGCAATGTATGGATGCTGAACTATGGGAGTTATGTCTTTGACTGTTGTTGACTAACATATGACTACTTCTGGTTTATCATTTGCCCCCAGATTTTGTGTGGCCGAGCTGACCTGTGAGGGCAGACAAAATCTATTCTGAAGAGCCAATGACGTGTCCTCATTAATTAGGCAGTTATCCTCTTAACTGCGTCGTATTTCCCATTAACCGCATCTTTAGCCTCATAATTGAGCCGTTATTCTTCCTGTTTAATACCAGCGCAAATTCCAACGCCCTATAATCACTTTTTTGGCGGTTTCAGTAATCGAGAAAGGGGGGAAAACTGAACCGTCACCCCTTTTTGAATTTCAGCTGAAAAGTTACAACTTTTCTTTTTCCTTCTTATAAATGGGGATATCTGTCCTAATTCTTTCTTCTTCTTTTTCTTTTGTTCTGCACATCGCTACTTTGCTTCTCTGCTCTTCGTCTTAGTCTTTGAAGCTTTCCTGCGTCCTTACTTCGGTGTTCTTCCAGCTCAGCCCTTCAATCTTCTGTAAGCTTCTCTTCCTCCTTAATCATGGCTTTTGTTATTCCATCTTCTTCTTCTTCTGATTCCCAAAACAGATCAGCTCACTCTTACCCAGCTGATATGGAGGGTGACCAAGAGGTCCAATCCCTCCATGAGAGGTCGGATTCTAGTGAGGACAACCGCCCTCTAAGGAGGTTGCGCCTTGCTGGTGAACCTTCTAAGGTTACCTCCTCCTCCTCTTTCATAATTCCTCTGTCGTCCATTGACAGGGGTTCACCTTCTTTAGTGTGTAAAGTTCAGCCTGCACTTTAAAGATTGCTGACCTTTCCCGCTTCTGTACTGAATTTATCATAGATAGAAATACCTTTTCTCCAATTTTGCATCTTCCTCATCAAACTGCCTATGACCCACCTGCTGGATATGAGGCAGGTTATGAAGAATACTTCAAATCTGGGTTTAACCTTCCTGTTACTGGCTCTTTGTTCTACATCCTTGATTTTTATAACCTTAGATTACCTCAAATCATGCCCAACGTCTTGAAGGTTATTGCCAGTTATCTGCTTTACCCGAGAGCAGCTGAGGCAGAATTTGACCTGGCTGTCTTCAGGGGGATGTTTGTGTGCAAACACAAAGAAAGTTGGTACTACTTTAGTAGGAGACATCCTAATAAAGTTATCAACCACGCCATCCTTATTCACTAAAAACTGGTTTCTTCTACGTCAAAGCCATAGGATTACCTGAAGGAAATTATTGGAAATCCGGCCCCACATATAACAGTAGGCCAAGCAAAAAATCTTACGATGAAGCCTCAAGGTTACTGCATCTTCCCCAGGCTATAGACTGGAAAATGGTAAACAGGTCGGTTGTGAAGGCTGCCGACCTGAACTTTAATCCCATATTGGTCATTGCAGTACCGAGTCCAAGAATGTGACATGCTCAGAAGAGCAGAAGAAATGCGTAGCATGGTGGTCCAACTCTCTGAGAGCAATGCTGACCTGAAGAAGGCCAATTGGCAGAGATGGCAAAGCCTAACAACTCAAGGCTGGAAGATATAGACGCAGAGCTGAACAAGTTGAGGTCAGAAATGGACTCAATGAAGTCAGAAATGGACTCCTTGTCCTCTGAAAATTCCAAGTTGAAGGAAGACAAGGAGGAGTCTGACACTCGGCTAGCAGTTGTGAACTCTCAAATGGATGAGCTGAAGGAAGTTATTACCAACGTTAAGCTGGTGTCTACCAAGACCCAAGCTGAGTTAGAGTTCTTCCAGAAAGAACTCAACACTTGTGAGCAAGAATTGTCCCATTTGAAGAGCCAGGCTGAAGTGGAGCAGAAGAGCAAAGATGATCTGGCCCAGCAACTTGAAGCAGAAAAGAAGAGCAAGGCTGAGCACATCTCACAATTTGAGCTTCAAGCTGAAGAAATCAAGAAGTCTGCTATTGCTGAGTTCAGAAAGTCTAAGTACTTTGTAGATAATATGATGAAGATGCAAGGCTCTGTTCTGGCGATGGGACAAAGTTGTGAAATTGACACTTGCTGCGAAGTCTATCCAGCCTTGGATAAGGACCATCCTCAACTTGCTGATCTCTACAACCTCGAGGCCGAAGCCATATTTGATAAACAACTTGAGCAGTTCAAAGAGGGGGTTGATCTCAGAGCGGATGATGAGGAGGAGGAGTAGTAAGGATTTTTCTTTTTGTAATTTTGTAGTTGTAATAGATAAATTCCTTAATGAACACCCCATTTTTCTCTAACTTGTGCTCTTCTGCTTGTCCAGCTTTACTTTCTTTACTTTCATAATTTTTTGCAACTATTTGTCTTCTGCTTGTGACTTCAGCTCTGCTAAAGTTAATATTATCCTTCATAGCGTTTGACCTCGGCTCTGCCAAAGGTCTTTGTATTATTTTCTGCTAAGGTATTGGACTTCAGATTTGATCCTTAGCTTTGCTAAAGATTCCATTATAGCTTTTTTATCTCATTCTTGATGAATTTTTCCACAAGTGTTGAACTTCAGCCTTGACATTTAACTCCGTTAAAAATACTGTGCTGCTTGATTAAACTGCAGCTCTGCCGAACTTTAACTTTGCAATCGAGATAAATTTCAGATAAAGTAAACATGTTACTTGATCTATCTAGGCTAAATGAAGGAATCACATCCACTATCCGATAATCTGCTGAGGTCTTGTTGATGAATTTTTCCACAAGGCCTACTGAGGTCTTGTTGATTCGAGTCCTGCTCGGCCATCTCAGTCCTGCTAAGGTAAAGAATTCATTGGGAAACCTGTTCCACCGTGTTAAGTCCTGCTCAACCAGCTCAGACCTGCTGAGGTGAAATACATCACTGATGTAGAAGTCTCAAGTGAGCAGAATGCCAAGTCCTTGGTAAAGTTTTGCCTTCCAAAGTTTGTATCTTGTAAGCTCCATTTGAACGCACATCCACTATCCGATAAGGACCTTCCCACTTAGGATTAAATGTCCCGGTTGGTGCTACATGACTTGCTTCGTTATTGCGCAGTACCAAATCTCCTATTTGATAAGATCTTGGTCGCATCTGAGAGTTATAGTACTGAGCAATTAAATTTTTGTACTGAGCCATGCGGACATGAGGCTGCTCCCTTTTTCCCTCTAGTTCATCCAAATTCAGCCGCAACTCTTGGTTGTTGGTTTCAGCAGAATAGTGATCTATTCGAGTAGAGCTGGAACCAATTTCGGCTGGAATGACTGCCTCAGTGCCATATACTAAGGAAAATGGTGTTTCCTTAGTGGAGGTTGAAGGAGTAATTCGATATGCCCATAATACGCTTGGGAGCTTCTCCACCCAACTTGCTCCAATCTTGCATAGACGTTTTCTAAAACCATCCTTGATTGTTCTGTTTGCCAGTTCAACTTGTCCATTAGCTTGAGGGTGCACTACCGATGTGAATTGCTGTTTAATTTTGAGCTCGGCACACCAACTCTTAACAGGGTCATCAGCAAATTGCTTCCTATTGTCTGACATAAGAACTTGTGGAAGGCCGAAGCGACATATGACGTTTTTCCACAAGAACTTATTAATTTGATTTCCCGTTATTGTAGCTAAAGGGTCTGCTTCCACCTATTTGGTGAAGTAATCAATAGCTACAACCAAGAATCTGATTAACCCTGGAGATTGGGGCAGAAGTCCAACCAGATCTATTCCCCATTGTACAAATGGCCAGGGAATTGCGATAGAAGTGAGTTCTTGGCTTGGCAGATGTGACATTGGAGCATTGACTTGACATGCTTGGCACTTCTTAACTAATTCCTCTGCATCATGACGCAGAGTAGGCCAGTAATATCCAGCAATGTAGCATTTTCTTGCCAATGAACGCGCACCAAAATGATTTTCATATATCCCTTGGTGCATCTCCCAAAGGATGTAGTCTCCTTCGTCTTCATTTACGCACTTCAACCAAGGTTGTGAAAATGACTTTTTATAAAGGTGGTCGTTAAAGAGAGCATACCTTGCCGCCTTCAATCGAAGACGCTGAGCTGCTCGTTTATCCTCGGGCTGAATTCCATGCTGTAAGAAGTTAACAATTTCATCCATCCAAGTGCTACGGTAATCAACTTGCAGCACTTCATTGGCGTCACAAGCACGGTGCTTTACTAGCTCCACAACTATCTTTTTTTTCCAAAGTTGTCGAAGTGGATGAAGCTAGCCGAGATAACGCGGCAGCTCTCTTGTTGGCTGATCTGGGGATATGCTCAATGCTGAAGTGCTCAAACGTTTGGCCGAGCTGCAACACTTTAGCTAAATACTTTTTCATGTTTTCCTCTTTGGCTTCATAATCCCCATTGATCTGAGAAACGATCAACTGCGAATCACTTCGGGAAATGATTCGCTCTGCCCCAAAGTTTCTGGCGAGGCCTAGTCCTGCTATGAGGGCCTCATATTCTGCCTCGTTGTTAGTTGATTCAAAATCAAAGCGCAAGGCATACTCGAATTCTTCTTTATTGGGGTTGATGATTAGGAGTCCTGCTCCACAAACATCTTTGGAGGAATACCCATCCACATATAATGTCCAATCCATAGCTGGCTTAGCATCTTCCTCCACGGATATTCTTTCAGCCAAGAAGTCTGCTAAGGCTTGGGCTTTGATAGAAGTTCTTGACTTGTACTGGATATCATACTCTGCAAGCTCTACAGCCTATTTGGCAGCTCGGCCAGAAGTGTCTGGACTTGACAAGATTTGTTTCAAAGGCTGGTCAGTGACCACTACAATAGGATGAGCTTGCAGGTAAGGCCTGAACTTCCTTGCTGCCACTACGAGTGCTAAGACTACCTTCTCAGCATTGGGATATCTCACTTCAGGCCCATGTAAGATTTTACTTACGAAATAGATGGGCCTCTGCACATTATCATGCTCCCTGAGCAGAACTGCACTTACCGCTTCTTTGCACGTTGAGAGGTACACATATAGCTCTTCTCCGGGCAGGGGTGAAGTCAACATTGGCACCTCAGCCAGATGAGACTTCAGCTCATCGAATGCTTTTTGACATTGATCATCCCACTGAAAAGCTGTTTTCTTTTTTAAGACCTGGAAGAAAGGAAGAGACCTTTCGGCTGACTTGGATAGAAATCTGCTCAGCGTGGCAATTCGGCCTGTTAATCTCTGCACTTCCTTTACATTCCTGGGGATGCATGTTTTGTAAAGCTTCAATTTTAGCAGGGTTTGCCTGCACCCCTTCTTTGGAAACCATGTACCCCAAGAACTTTCCAGTGCGTACCCCAAACGTGCACTTCTTCAGGTTTAACCTCATGTGTGAGTCTCTCAGCACAGTGAAGACTTCCCTTAAGTTCTGAATATACTGATCAAGAGACCTGCTCTTAATAAGCATATCATCAATACAAACTTCCATAATTCGGCCAATTTGTTCACTGAACAAAGAATTGACCAGACGTTGATAGGTGGCCTCAGCATTCTTCAACCCAAATGGCATAGTTACATAACAATAAGTACCTGACTCTGTTATGAAAGCAGTTTTCTCCTGATCTTCTATTGTCATGATGATCTAATGATAGCCTTTAAAGGCATCCAAGAAGTCGAAGATCTCATGGCCAAGTGTCGAATATACTAACCTATCAATTTTTGGAAGTGGGTAACAATCCTTAGGACATGCTTTGTTGAGGTCAGTGTAATCTATACACATCCTCCAAGATTCATCCTGCTTAGGGACCACCACTGGGTCAGCCAACCAGATTGGATAAAGTACTTCAATAATGAATTTTACGGTCAATAATTGACTTCCTCTTCAATGACTTTATTCGTTTCTGGAGTGAAATTCCGCTTCTTTTGCTTTACTGGCTTTGCCAAAAGATCAACATTCAGCTTATGCCCAGCCAGATGTGAAGGGATCCCAGGCATATCTTCGGCAGTCCATGCGAAGATAATTGCAAATTCTCTCAGCAGAGCCTGCAGCTGAGCTAGCAGTTCGGACGACATCCATGTCCCAATCTTTATGACATTTTCAGGTCGACTCGGATCAAGGATGAAGTCTTGCACTGCATCATCTGATTGCAAGCGCTCTTCATCTGAAGGTATAAGTTCATCAAGGCTGACTTGTTGAACTGCTTCATTATCTTGGGTGGCAATGGCATAGCAACGCTGTGCCACTTGTGTATCACCTTGTATTGTCACCACTCCTCCTGGAGTGGGAAACTTTATGCTGACGTGCAGAGGTGATACAATGGCCTCCAATGCCACCAAAGCTTGCCTCCCTAAAATGATGTTGTATGTGGACACCTCCTTGATGACCACAAAATCTATCCATATACATCGATAAGCAGGGGGTTTGCTAAAACTGCAACTGAGTGTGACCAGACCTGCTGGCTGAACTGCAGCTCCAGTAAAACCATATAATGAAGAAGTGATGGGCCTCATCATAGAATCGGGCAAGCCAAGCTGCTGATATACCCGATAATACATCACATTCACGGCACTTCTGGTATCCACATAGACCCGTCGGACCTCCACAATTTTATCAGGAGCTAAGTGTATGCACAGGTCTATCACTAAACCTGTGTTGTTGGAGTCCAATGGAATGGGATCTTCTGGCCCATAAGTCAACTCCTTTGCCATCTTGGCTCTTTTAGATGGCGGACCTGATGAAGTTCCTGAGGAACTAGGTTCACCTCGGCCTGCGAAAGGTGGACCTCCAGAGATGGTATAAATAATGGTATTGATATGGGGCCGACCTGCAGCCCCATGCCTTCCTTGCTCCTCATCATCATCAGTCCTGCGATGCCGAGGTGAGGACTCTGGTCGGCATTTGTCCTTCTGAGGATCCTTGTGAAAATCCAACCGGCTGTGCAGGCGTGAACGTGTATCATAAAATTGCTTCAAGTGACCCTGCTCTATTAGTTGCTTGATAGCTTGATCTAGTTGCCTGCAATCCTCTGTGTCATGCCCGATGTCTCTGTGATATGGGCAATAGAGTTTTGGGTTTCTTTTTCCCCTAGGCTCATTCAGAGGTTCTGGATCAACCCTCAGACCGTCTTTCTCCATAACAGCCAGAATATAATCTTTTGAGGCCAACAGGGGTAAGCCCTCCTTACCACCTTTGCCTTTTCCACCTATGCGATCGAACGCACTACGGCGATCAAGGTCTTTTCCTTCATTGCGCCGATCCTCCTTTTTGGAACTGGATCGGCTCTCTGGCCGAGCAAGGCCTTCTTCAATATGTTTGCCTCTTCACCTCGGGCAAACTGGTGAGCTTCTTCCAAGCACTCCCTTAAGATTGGAGGTCCCTCTTCAACTAGTTGGGAGAAGAGGCAACCAGCTCGGAGCCCATTGATGAAGGCAGCAGCTTTCACACCCTCATTCCTGTCACTGACCTACAGCGACACATCTGAAAAACGTTGCATATACTTCAAGACTGACTCATCCGGACCCTATCTCAAGGTCATTAAGTGGGATGAGTTCTTCACAAAAGGAGTGCTGGACACAAACTGCGATTTAAACTTTTGTGCCAGCTGCTTGAAGGACTTCACCGATTTTGATGGGAGCTCTTAGAACCATCTCCTGGTCTTTCCCCGTAAATACAATGGGAAAGTTTTGCAGCGCAAGGGGTCTGGAACATTCTTCAAACTCATCGCAGTTTGAAACTGGAAGAGATGATCCGTTGGGTCTGTTGTCCAATCATAAGTGTCCATCTTTGGCACCTTAAAACTGTCTGGTGCCAAATACTCTGTAATATCCCAGGAAAAAGGACTTTCCTGGGCTGCTTGCACAAACTCTTGCCTGTGCTCTTCGTAATAAGTTCTCGGCCTGCGAAGAACTTCTTCTTCCTTCGGTACGCTCTTCAAAGATTTTGGCCTTACACTCAGATGTTGTCTGGTCAATGGTTCTGACTCCACATTTGGACCTTTGAAACCGTGTCTTCTAGCATCCGCCATAAAACCTCTAGGCGGTCTAGAAGACTGGTTTTGTGATACTTCTTTATGGGGAAGAGGTGGATCTTCCTCCATATCTTGCACCTCCGGCTGTTTGCCTTTGAGCTGCTGTACCACAGCCTCAAACACGTCCATGTTCTCTGCTACATATCTTATCGCTTTATCCCTATCCTCCCTTGAGATTTCTGTAGTAGGATTAGGTGATTCAGGTACCCGAGAAACCTGTTTTGGGACACCTGAACACGTAGTCATACGTCGTGGCTGGTTGGATGACTCACCCAAACCTTCACGACGACCTTTTTCCATAGAATGATGTTCGCTGTTTTGAGTTTGATTACTGGATTAAGGGACAAGAAGGCCCTAATTCTAGCGCCAAATGATGAAACCAGATCTTCACCAAGGGTCTAAGATGACCCGAAATACACTTCGTCAGTTGAATGGAATAAGATTCCTAGAATAGCTTCCTGGAAGTCCTGCACAAGGAAGCATAAATCAGAGGTCCCGGGGGTGTGACTCCGGGTAAAACCCTCCGACGCTCAAGTCAGTTTAGGTCATTCTCACTGAGAATATGATTTTGTATGAAGAGTTTATGAAAATCTCACAGTTCTTGATTGAGGAGAAATTTTGTTGTGTTTTCTCTTGATGAAGTGAAGAGGAAATGATTCGATCCCCCCTCTGCGTCTGCGTTAGCTTGCTTTTGTTAGTTTTCCTTTGTTCTCTGCTTCTGACAACGGATAAGATGTTTGCTTGGAGCAGTAAACCTATAGCACTGTAGGTCTGCTGATGTGACTAGTAGGTCGGCTGATGTGACCTTGGCGTGTACAAGCTGAAGAGTGAGGTATACCTGTTCACTGAACTGTACTTCTGGTCCCATAATTGACAGTAGCATTTCTCCTTTACCGAAGTGCAATGTTGAAATTGGCCGAAGTGGTCTGAAGCGTAATACCTAGGCCGAAGTTGAGGTTGAAGTTGGGTGCCGAGGTGCAAACCTAGGCATATTATCTGATAAAAAACAGATGCCATGGGGCACAGCCGAAGTACAGTTTAGCGGAGCAGCAATGTATGGATGCTGAACTGTGGGAGTTATGTCGTTGACTCTTGTTGACTAACAGATGACTACTTCTGGTTTATCATTGGATTTGATGTTCCGAGAGTTTTTTTTTTTTGAAGTTTAATAGGGATTATAGCAATTGTGACAATCTTAACTGGATTAGACATTCGACATGTTTATGATGCAATAAATTTTTATTTTTATTTTTTGAAGTTTGCTTGAGAATAGTGAACCCAAGTCGGTATTGGTATATGGGAAAATGGAGGTGGGATCAGGGAAGGCCAACTCTAAGGCAAAAAATGAGGCAGCTGCCTTTTTAAAAAAAAAACATTTTTCTTCGCTGACCAAAAAGGAGGCGGCCACGTGCCAAAAAAAAAACCTGAACTTATTACCTTGTCGCCGGAGAAGGGTGGGCTGTCGACGATTTTTACAAGCTGGAGGGAAAAAGGCGACAAGCCCCCACTTTTTTTTGTGAACTTATTTTTACAATTAAACGAAACAGAAAAATAAAAGAAACCCGATATCGACGCCAATTTCTTCCATAGCATCCATCCTTCCAAATTCCGATCAAAAGAAAAAGTTCTGAATTCTGTATGGATTGACAGAAGTGAAATTTGTGAATCAAAGATAAGCAATTACATCAACCAGACAAAAAAAAACAAAAGCCAATTTTTCGTTAAGATAATATAAACAGAGATAAAAATATATAAAGGAAAGTAGAGATATAGAGGGAGGAAAATAAAAGCGGGTATTATCTGAGGGGCTCATGAAAATGGGTCCAAAGATTTGGAGCTAGAAAACGTTAGGAATTCGGAGGAAGAAAAGAAAGTAATATCGTTTGGGACGGATACAGTGATTATACGTTTATAACTGTGAGTTTTAACTTTTTCTTATTCTGTTTCCTTGCTTCTCTGCTGCAAAGAATTAATTTTTTTTTTCAAAATACAATTAAGATCCAGATGTAAATAAATAAAGGTACTTATAAAAAGGGGAAAACAGTCATAATGTTGTGCAGAGCAATTGATAATTTAATGCAGGACTTGGAGCAATTTCATCTACAAATTGTGCTACGGAGCAATCAACCCTAAGTACCATCATTGTAATTAGGGCAGGAGAAAAGCAAGGAAACAGAATCAGAGGGAGAAACACAGGCAGATTAGCGAGGGAGGAGGGTTAGGTGAAAGGTGGCCGCCTACTTTTTGGTCAGCAAAAAAATGTTTCTTTTTAAAAAAAAGCATATGGACACATGGCATTCTCTGATTTGTGGCCTCATTTTTAGCCTTAGAATTGGCCTTCCCTGATCCCAGCCGGGGAAAATGGCCCCTTGGGTGAGTTAAATATGCATTGCAAGAAAAAGTTGCAGGATTCAAGTGATGTTACGTCAGTGTTGAAGGACACAAACTGAGAGTACCGAAGGATTTGCCCCCAGGGGCATAGTCCAGTGGTAAGTGGCAAAATTGATTGGGCTAGAACTCCGACGTTTCGAGTTCGAGTCCGTGTGGAGACAATCCTTATTGAAATATTACAAGGGTTGCCTCTGGGCTGGCTGAGTCTCGTGTGTCCTCTCCCTTTGCAGGGCTGCCGGTGGAGCACATCCCTCGATTTACATCCCACCTGGCTAATGGGCCTCTGGTAAAAGTGGGAGGTCCCTCCCTCATCAAAGGATTCACAGCATGCACGACCGCCGACACACTGAGAGTCTGCTGCATATTTACATCAAGTTCACATCATCAAACTGTATGTTATGCAGAAAGTTCGACCCATCAAATTACGATTAAAAAAAAAGTTGTAAAGGATGAAAAGTGAATTTATATCATTTTGAATAATCTCGATGTGAGTTTTTATAGCTATGAACAGAAAAAATGTTGGTGGATCGATACATTATAACAACAATAAGGTTACTCTATACCCGCAGAGCATAACTCAGTTGGTTCTGGAAGGACAAATTTGCTAAGAAAGTGCGAGATTCGAATCACGTAGCATGCATTATGGATGTCTTATCTTCGGACTACAATGTGGGTCTTGAAGATGGGGCCTAGTGTGAGTCTGCGTGTTTTGTGTCTCTCCTTTAGCGGGCCGCTGAGTACCTGATTTACATTCTCCTAGCTGCCTCGTCGGGCCGGGGTGTGAGGGGTCCTTGGGGTTGGGGTTCAACATTTTTGCTAACAATAAGGTTACTCCATATAGGCTTCCACATATGACAGACATATATATTAGAAACACAGTGGTTCTTTCCTGATGATCCATAATGAAAATTCTGTCAAGCTGTGTTGATCAACTGCTACTTAATAATATAAGAAGCGCATCTAATTCAGTTAGTCATTATATTTTATTCCATCATATTCCAAAGCCAAAAAAATGTGTATTTGACTCTATTAGAAATATAAATACATGTGGATAGATACATTATGTTAATATATCCTTTGCAAATAAGTTAATAGTCAAAGTCAACCAGTGCCACGTAAATCACTGGATTTCCTCAGCTCTTCAGGTGCAATTGACAATTAACCCGCGTCTATTTCCAGCCACCTCTCCCGTTTCTCCACCGACCTCCGGCGGTGGCCATCTTGCATCTCTGGGGAACATGGGAGGAAGAGCGAAATTCAATTCAATCTGACTAGCTGTCCTAACACGATATTGCAATAAAATCCTTACAGTCTTAATATTGCTTTTCATCACAGGTCCCTTTTTTCACCCCCTTTTCTTATTTTTTTTGATTTGTTTATTATTTTAATTTTTTTTATCAATTTTTCAAGTGGTTTCTTTCTTTTCATGTCAGACTATAATATAGTTGGAGCTGTCACTTTCTTAACTTCTTGGTTAGATTCATCCATTTTTTTTCCTTCTTTTCTTGTTTTAATATGAATCCCGTGTTATTTTGATCCAAAAAAAGTTTGTTATGTGTCATCAATGTTGTCAAAAAGTTGATCAAAATAACACGGAATTCATATTAAAACAAAAAAAGAAGGAAAAAAGTAGATGAATTAAAAAAAAAAGGTTAGGAAAGGATCTCACATGAAAAGCAAGAAAACACTTGAACAATCAACTTTCTTACAGGGGAAAAAATAAAAAAGCATATTAATGAATACGCTTCCGTGTCGTTGCTCACTTAAAAATTGATATAAAAAAATTAAAGTAATCATTAAAAAAAATTAAGTAAAGAGCATGAAAAAGAGGGACTTGTGATGAAAAGCAATAATAAGACTAAGGATTTTATTGCAATATTGTGTTAAGACAGCTAGTCAAATTGAATTAAATTTCGCTCTTCCTCCCATATTCCCCAGAGATGCAAGATGGCCACCGCCGGAGGTCGGTGGAGAAACGGGAGCGGTGGCTGGAAGCAGATGGGGGTTAATTTAGTCAATTGCACCTGAAGAGCTGAGGAAATCCATGGTTTTACGTGGCACTCGTTGACTTTGACTATTAATATTATTCTGACAATCTGTTCTTTTGGACATAGTTGAGCTATAGAAACTCGATTCAAAATGCTATAGAAATCACTTTTCATCCTTTACAACTTTCTTTTTAATAGTAATTTGATGGGTCAAAGTTTCGGTATAACTTACAGTTTGATCATGTGGACTTGATATAAATATACATAAAACTTTATGGTCATTGAAACTTAGTCATGAAAGAAGCATAACCAAGACCATGAAAAAATTATAAATTAATGTCTATGTGAACATGTGAGCATAAAGTTTTACGGGAATCCGCTATTGATATTGGGTCGGCATGGGAATCCGCTATCGAATGGGGTTCACTCATAGCTGTAGGAGAAGTGCCCGGCTGTTCTCCTCCGTTCCTTGGGACAAGTCTTTCTACGGGATGTTCCTTTCCTCGGTCGGTCTTTCTTTCTTCTGTTTTCTCTTCTTTCTCGTTTTTGACATGCCACTTACAGGGAAATGCTATTTGCTAGTTTTTCCAGAGGAAGGGGAACGATCAGCCAATCTATACCGTATGGAAACAGGAACAAGAGAAGAACGAAGCCCTACATCGGTGTCTGCCGGGGTATTGAGAATGTGGTATTGCTTCACGCGGTCTCAGTCTCAGTAGGTTGCTTGCTTCCTTGCTCCGATATGAGTTGAGAAGTCTCCGGGGAAGTCCCCTATAATATAAAGCGAGTCCCGTTCCGCTCTTCTCTCAATGTCAGTGCTTGGAGATCGGGTACAGCGAGATCACTTTTCAGCTTGTTAGTCTGCTATGCATGAAAGCAAGGAGGAGAGAAGCTCTCTTTCTTCCTCGGGAATCCGGTATGTGAGAAATTTTTATACAAGGTCTCACATGTAGAGATGCCCTACCCATAGAGGAAGGAGTTGGTAGCAGACAAGTCATTCAGCAATGAAACTTCCATGGCGTAGATTGACCTTTCACGAATCTGGCTTGAAGAGTTAGATCGTTATTGCATAGATAAGGTGCCTATCTCTACACGTCCACAATGAGATCAGAAAAGCAAAGAAGGTCG